>SMDT01000300.1:0-187812 GCA_005392925.1 Aquilaria sinensis
GAGCGAGGCAACAAAGAAGGTAGGCTATCCATTTCCCTCCACCTCAACCGGCGAACCGCATTGCAAGAGTGAGAAGTAGGCGAGACCGGAGAATGGCAGCTGCAGTGATGGTTCTTGAACCGAAATCCCCTTCGGAGCCTCTGCTATCATTGATCAAATTTGATCTATCCCAATCATCCATCGATGGGAATGCCAACGAGGATGATCTCTATAGCAAGTTGAAGTTCCTGAGTCGGCAACTGGAGTTCATCGACATTCAAGAAGAGTTCAGTGTCATTTCCTCATCGATATTCAAAAAGAGTACAGTGATATTCCCTCATCGATATTCAAGAAGAGTACAATGTTAATTCAACTTTGAAGTTGAATGGATGAAAGAGGGAGAAAGTCTAAAATTTAAAGGCTTGATGGTGCTTTGAGCAGGAGGAACAAAATTTAGGGACCAAAGTTTGCATTTTTTCTGAGATTTCATTAACTTTAACTGTAAAATTGACAAAATGACCGTGGGACAAAATTATAGAGATTATTTGGGACTTTAAAAGAATAAAATGAAAAAGAGGGACTCATTTAGGAAATATAAAAAAGGTTAGGGACCATATATATGAATTTTACCCTATTATAGTTGAGGGTTGCAGTGAATTCCCAAAACACCATCACACAAATGCCATGCCATGTTACAATGGTTGCACACGCAAGTTTGTGCACCTTTTTCTTTTAATGGAAACAGTCAAATGGACATCATAGGTGAGGGTTGTAGCGAATTCCGTTACAACTTTTTTTTTTTTGTTTGTAATTCGAAGTATTTATGCAAATATATTGATGTGAGGTACTTTATAATTAAGGAAATGAGAAAATATTTATTTTTTTGATACCTAGAATGTTACTAGCGTTTTATGATAAATTTGGTAAAAGTACGGTTCAAACCCCTAACTTACACCATGATGTCCTAAGCCTTAGCCACTTGGGTGGTTAAGGCTTCAATATCTTAACAATTACATCCAGTTCATTTTAAGTTAAATCAATCGATTTCAAAATATCTTATTTTTATTCTTATATCTTTTCTATGCAGAATTAATTTTAATTAAAAACTGATATTATGTAGCTATAATAATTAATTAAAAATATAAATTTCATAATCCTACTAAATTTTTATAAATTTTTCTAGTTTAATGTTTTAAAAAGAAAAAATTTATAAAAATTTAACAACAACATGAAAATTTACTTTCAAATAGATTATTACACTTACATAATATTAGCTTTCAAATGAATCTGGTTTCAAGAAAAAAAATATATAAATAAAAATAAGTTGATTCCAGGCGAGAGGAAGGACTAGCATTCTCTCATGCCCATTCTTGTAAATGATACTAAATTAAATATTTTTTATTTTTTGTTGTTGTTCTTTCATGACTTTTGCTTCAATATGCCATAAGTTCATGGAAAATATTCCGAAATATTTTATTCTTAGAAGACAAATTACATGTGTTGGCGCCCCGAAAACATGGTTTAAATAATAATAATAATAATAATAATAATAATAATAATAATTTTTGCATTGTCACCATAAAATATAATTCTAATTTTTAAAGAAAGCACACTTATGGGACTAGAGGTGTTCATTATTTGGATAAAATTAAAAACTAAATAGATTATTTTCAGTTGACAAAATGTTTTAATTGTTTGGTTAATCAGTATGGATTGATCCAAAACTAAATTTCATATTAAATTATCAATATGGTTATTGATTTCTAAAGAAAAACTCAACAAACTGAATAAATTGAATAAAAATTCACAATTTGCAATTATTTCCATCAACCTTACGTATGCAAGGCCATTTTCCTCTAAGTAGAGATATTATGTGTTGAATCTTCCTTTAAGTTTAGGAATGAAATCCAATTTAATGAATTTATATCTTATTGTTTTTCAATTTTTATCATATATATTTTTTTAGTTACTACATGTTTATTTTCAATAAATAAAAGCTAGTTACGAAAACTAAATAAACTAATTATAATTTGACCGAGTTAGATCGGTTTTAACATGCAAATTGAATGGTTGAAATCAAATTTATATAAATAAAAAAGCAATAGAATTGTTATACTCGTATCTGTTACAAACTAATCTAATCAAAGAAAGGTAAAATGAATCCATGGTCCCTTTGCTTTTTCATTTGTCCTATAGTGGTTCATTTCCTCTACTTATGTCATCATAAAATCCCATATCTAATAGTATGCTATGCGTTTCAACCGACTCACTTTTATTAGTTTCTTTGTTATCTTTGACGGAATTTGATGACGTGACGTCTTCTAAGCAGATGTGGCAGTTCAAAAAACCACTTGGCAACCTCTTTCATAAAAATAAATGATAATACTGGAAGAATAAAAATTTTCTGGCTAAAATTTACACAAACCCATAATCTTAGAGACTTAAAACATAGATTAACCCAAAATTCATTTCTTCCCCAAATCACCGTCGAGTCCCTCCGTCTCCATTGCCTCAACCTTCATCTTCTTCCCCAGAGCGCCATCGTTGCTGCTGTTGGAACCCATGTTCCAACCCATTCTAGCATCCGACCCAGCCACCATGACCCATTTCGGCGTCCGAGCAGACATTCAGGTTCAGGTTTAATCGGGTTAACATATATTTGGGTTCAGGTCAAGTTATTTGGGTTCGGGTTGATTTTCAGGTTGAGCAGATTTCGAGTTTGGGTTAGGTCAGTCTGGGTTTATTTGGGTTCGGATCCAATCAGGTCGGGTTATCGGGTCTTAGACCAAATTCAACTTGATTGTCAGATTTACTTGGTTCATTGATGCATAAGCCGAAATAGTTTAATAGCTTCAATTTTTTTTGTTTAATTTTCATTAAAATTTAATTTAACTAGATATAAAAAATAATATAAAATTTATGAAGATATATTAATATATAATTTCTTTAATAAAATACTACATCTATGCCAAGTTCTTTGTAACATTACTATTTAATAATTAATATATAATTTTTTATTTTTAATATTTTAGTATATAAATAAAAAATAATTATATTAAATAATAAATAAAGACCTATAGTTTCTAAATATATATTTTTAAAATTCTTTTCTAACAAATAATCTCCATCCGTCCCATTTTCTTTGCTCCATTTAACTTTTCTGACTAGTTTAACTTGAATTTATTTATATTATTATTTTATTAAAATTTTTAAAAAATATATATATTTAAAAAGTCTTGAGTTATCAATTATTTTTTATTTATATATTAAATTGTTGAAAATAAAAAATTATAGATTAATTGTTAAAATATGAATGGTGCAAAGAATTTGAGACAGAGAAAGTAATATAAATAAATTCTATTCAAATTGTTTGAAAAAGTTAAATATTTCAAAGAATATGGGATGGAAGGAGTGCTATAATTTCTAAAACCTAATTATTCTTATCTCTCTATCACCATTTCACTAAACGTTTCCTATAACTCTCACTTATTTGCTCTACAATGTAAAACAGATCCACATAATAGAATAGAAGAAATTCATTCATATATATTAAATTATAATTTGTCTAAAGTCTTTACCAACCATATATTTATACTAATTTAAGTTAAAATCGAGTCTTGTCAGGTTTAGTCATCGGGTCATTTCGGGTTCAGGTTCGGGTTTTCTTGGGTTTCATTTCAATCGGTTCTGGTTTAGGTCGGGTTGGTTACAATCAGGTTCGGGTTGTTGACTTTTCTGGTCAAATCGGGTCAGGTTGGGCTTGGGTTCGGGTGGATCAGGTTAGGTCTTCAGGTTGGGTCAAATTTTATCATTCCTAATAATAAGCCCATATCAACAACCACGCAAGCTTGCAAAGTCACATTATCAAGAACGTCACTTTCTCATTTATGTTTAGCGGCTGTGATAGATTACAAGATGAGATAATAACAACTAAATAGTTTGAAGATAATTGATACAACACTTGACAGTTCCAAAATAATTAAGTAACATGAAATATAGTTTAGGGATGACCAATGGAGTTTGTTCTCTTGTTTTTAAAATTTTGGAATCGATGCGTTGTTACACGCTTTAACTTCGAAAGAATCAAAAGCAAAATTAGTTATTGAATCACTTGCAACTTGCAAGGCCCACGTCTGTTACATTACTATTTTTAATGAAATGATGCTTCAAAATTTTATTCTTTTTCCTTTTAGTTTTGAATTGAAAAGTGTTATTCCTCTGTTACATAAAAGTTGGCCATTTTATCTTTTTTATTAAAATTTGACTTAAATATATTTATATTAATTTATACTACAAAAATTTTTTAAAAAATATATTTATAAACTAGAGTCCTTAAGATACTATATTTACATAAAAATTTTAGATTTGTATAAGAAATTTTAAATGAAAGAAAATTTATAATTAATTGCTGTAAATTATAAAGACTAAATTAATTGCTAGGAATAGTAAAGAGGATAAGTTTTGCAAGACAAAGGTAATAATTACTTTGAAAAATGTTGATTGTAGTAGATGGAGTATATAATAGTCTTATTTTTAGGTACATAATTTTTTTCCAAATTAATTAAATTGACTCACATAATTATGTAGATTTTTGTTGGGGGTAATCCACAATCAGACCCACGATAGACTAAGCCGCACCTAATTATATGGACTACGGCCCACCTTACAAGTACACACGCCCGCTGACTTCTCATCCTCATCACAGAAAATTACAATTAAATGGTTTGATTCAATTTGGGTTTGAAACTCAATTCAATTTGGTTGGGTTCCAATAAGGAAAATAACAAATATAAACAATTACAAATTAATATTTTTCAACACCCCTCTTAATTTTTAATTTTTACTTCTTCTTAAAACTTCAATAGTTTTTCTCCTATGACGGTCTTCATAAAAATATCTGCTAGTTGATCTTTCATATTGATATACTTCAATTGAATCTCTCATATCTGTGTCAAGTCTCTGATGAAATGATACCGTAATTCAATATGTTTTGTCTACCTATGAAATACTAGATCTTTCGTCAAAGCTATTGCTGACATATTGTCACAATATATAGTTGTCGGACCATCTCGTTTTTGTTGTAAGTCAGCCAGAATTCTTCTTAACTAAACTACTGCACATGCTGCATCTGTTCCAGCTATATATTCTGCTTCAGCAGATGATAGTGATAAATTTTTCTGTTTCTTGGATGCATATGATATAATTTTTGTTCCAAGATTGAATATGTAACCTGACGTGCTTTTCCGTTCATTAGATGAACCTGCCCAATCACTATCTGTATATCCAACTAATATGTTGCTGGCTTCTTTGACATAACGAATTCCGAGTTTTTTAGTACCTCGTAGATACCTCTGAATCCATTTTGCTGCTACAAAGTGTAACTTACTTGGTTGATTCATAAATCTTGAAATCCAACTAATTGAATAAATTATGTCTGGCCTTGTATTTGTCAAATAGATAAGTGAGCCAACTAAACTTTGGTACATATGTGATAGCCGAAGTGCTATTGCCCCTTTAACCTGTGAACTTCGGCTAGATGCCATGTTCGGGAAATCGACAGTCACTCGTAAGAGTTACCCGTGCCGACCTGGGAAAGAGAAAGTCTGATGCCTTGGGCATACAACCTCGATGGCCCAACGACACCCCCGAGAATGACAGTATTGACCTCGAGAAAGTAGCGCGTCACCTCCCTCGGAAAAGCGGCCAAACTACCTTCGGGGGAGAAGGGCCAACCACCTCTGGTAGGAGAAAATCCCCCACGAACGAGGAGCTTCAGTGCTAAGGAAATCCTCGAATTGTTGAGATGACTTCGGGGAAAGCGTCCTCATTCTAAAAAGCGACCTCAACCAAGGGGACCTCGGGGATACAGCAAAAGCAATTAAGAAGCCTCTAACATGTCGCCCACACACGCTACACGCCGCCCTCATATGCGCTCTGACACGTCAACGCCATCTACGTCTTGTCATGTAGGGCTATCCCTGCCCTAGCCCATGGCCCGAGGAGCCTACAGGCTGCTAGAGGCCCCCACGCCCAAAAGCACATATCACATCCAACCGAACACGTGTCGCTATCTGAACGGGCCATACTTTCCTATATACACTCAGGAAATGGCCCCAACAGGGCGGGCTTCTCCTTGAAAAAGAAAATGTAACAAGCAAGAATCCTTGGTCCTTAATGCTCCCTCTCTCCACCTCCAAAATACTGACCTGGGCATCGGAGGGTCCTCCCCAGAAAAAGACTCCGAAGACCTCCTAACCTCTGTTCTCTGAGTGTTTCAGGCATCTCCTTTTGGGAAATCTCCCCTTCAGACGTTCTCCTTCACTGGAAGTCCCTCTCGGCCCCACCACATCACACAACGAGGATGCTACAGGGCATCAATATGTGCATCCACTTTTTGTGCTCCGTCATCTTCTTTCAACATCTCATTCACAGAAAGTGGTGTAGCTATAGGATTACAGTTGCTCATCTGAAATTTTTGAAGCATATCTTGGGCATATTTTTCTTGTGAAATAAATATTTGCTTATCTCCAGTCATGTGATTACCACATCCACTATCTACATACCATACAGTGCCTGATTCTTTTTTGGCACTTAAGCAAGAATAGAATACTTTACCGCCTTCATGTTTTTCTGAGAAATCCACGTTGTTGATTTGATCTGTATACCAGCAATCTTTATCTAAGTGGTTCAGATTTCTGCAATGCCAGCACTTGAATCTACAATCTTTTGATTGATGATTGGACTTTTCACAAATTTTGTAACATGAACTTGGATAATTTCTTCGGCTGAAATTAGTTTGATTTCTTCTGCTATGGCCACGGCCTCAATCTTACCCTGATATCCTCTTCCTTTATTTTTTGAATGAACATCTACCTTGATTGTTGTAAAGGCTCTCCCAGTACTTCCCATAGTTTGGATGCCAAGGTAACTAAATTCCAAGTTATTTTCCTCAAACAAGTTTTATGAAGCAAGAAAAGCAAGCTAAGTAAGGTTAAGTTAGGTTGCAAAGTGTAACTAGCACCAAAACGGTGAAAAGGGCAAAATGGTAGTTTTGTCCCAAGTTAGTGGTATGACCGTAATTTTAGTGAAATTAGGTTCCTACAAGTGTTTTGAGGTAAATAAGTTAAGACCATAATTTAAGTGTTTTGAACAAAAAATGAACGTTAAAGGTGAAAAATGCAATAAGTGAGAAATTGAGCTATTATGTATTATAATGGCTTAAGTGGCTTGAGGGCAAAGTGTGTGGGCAAGAAAAATATTTCTATGGGACCAAGGAAAGATGGTGTAGGAAGAGCTTAAGTGGCCTAAGTAAATCAAAACTAAGTTTGAGGGCCAAAGTGCAAAGTAGAAGAAAAATGAGTTGAGTGGAGTAGTTGAGATATTTTTAAGAGGGAGGATGACACTATTCATCATGTAATGATCCAAGTCCAGAACCGGTCAACGAAACACCTGCCCACACCACATAGGCTATCCTTTAGAAAAGGATAAGTGCTAAATGCTCTTGTTCTGGAATTGGAGCATATATATCCACATAAGACTTCCCACAATTCACCCATGTGGGATATGGGGGTGTTACAAACTCCTCCCCTTATGTACCCAATGTCCTCATTGGGGTCAGTCGGATTACTTGGTTCCCCGGACCAAGTAACCTCTTTAATCGGACTACTTAGCCCCTAACCAAGTAGCCTCTCAAATCTAGGAACAGTCCTGGTAGATGATGCATGTGTACATCTACAATGCCACACCATCGTGGTCCTGGGTCGGCTCTAATACCATCTGTAATGACCCAAGTCCAGAACCGGTCAACGAAACACCTCCCCACACCACATGGGTTATCCTTTAGAAAAGGATAAGTGCTAGGTGCTTGTGTTCTAGAATTAAAGCCTACATATCTATATAAAGCTTCCTACAATTCACAGTTGCCTCTCCACCATAGCTCCTCCTTATCAAACCTCCCAAATCACTCAAAATTTCATGAAAATTGAAGGTCCTAAAGTCATTCCGACAAGCCATAAGCTCATTTTTGGTGCATTTGGTGCATTTGGAGTTGTTCTTGCAAGTTTTTTGTTCAAACCCTAAGGTAAGTGTATTTGATCCTTATGGGTTAGTTCTAAGCTTGTTAAATGGTTAGAAATAGTCTTAATTTCATGCTCTTGGTGCCCAATTTTGGTTGAATTCAAGCTTAGAACTTAAAGGAACTCCATTGAGCTTATGTGTGTGGATTGCTTTGGATCTTGTTTAAATTGGATTTGAGGTAAGAGGTTTATGTTATGTCATGATTAAATGATGCATAAGTAGTGTTAAAAAACTTAGGAGTGAGTTGGAATGAGCAAAAAATGATTGGAATTTTTTTGGGTAATATTCGAAACAAGATTGGACGAGAAAGGGGTGAAGAAATACAGCTCCAGGGGTTAATGCGATCGCACTAACTGTTAGATACGATTGCATCGAGCTCCAAAGGAAGAAAAGGCTGCCTAAAATGTACAATGCTATCACTCGAACTAGGCTCGTGCTATCACATCATTTCCAGCAACCTTTGAAAAATCACAGTGCTGTCACACCACAATATGTATTGCTACAGCATTGTGCCTAACTTGTGCCAACCTTGTTTCTAAGTGTCCCAAATCAATTCCTAAGGCTTAGGGGGCATCCTAACATGGCTCAAAATTTTTCCTAAGATTTATTTATATGTTAATAAGTGGGCAATAAGTAGGTGGTTAAAAGGGCTAAGAAAAAGTGGATAAGTTAGATACCTTATCACAAATAAAGTACTAAGGATGAACCTAGTATTGTATGAGTCCTCGAATGGCCAAGGGGCAAGGTCATGAACCTCTGGCATTTGGAAAGTAACCCGAGAAGGGTCTAAGACCCTTGATAACCCAAGGGTAGAGACCAAGTACCTATGGACATCGAGCGGTACCCAAGAAGTCCCAACTGAGTCGATGGGCTCGGTAAGTGAATCCACTAAGTTGCCCGAGTCCATTTCAAGGGAACTTGGCAAAGTTTGGCCACCAAGTTTAATTACCTAGCATGAAAAGCAAGGGTAAGTTATATGTAAGAGGTGAGTAAATGATGATTTACTCTAAGTAAAAGGTGGGTAAGGTCAAGTAAGTGACAACTTACTTAAAGTGCCCATAAAGAGGACTTCATAGGCCTTAATCAAGTACTAGCATCGAATACAGGGGCCAGTATCCAAGTACCCCAGCCGTATGAGCTCACAGCAGTTAAGAACACCTTCAGTTGTAAGGAAGTCCTAATTGCATAAACATGTGCATTCACTCATCCAACCATATATTACATTGCATTATTATTGTTGTTTATTAAATGCTTGTGCTTATTGTTTGTTGTGTTGTTTGATTGCTTGGTTTGTTTGTACATATATTTCTTGCCTATCTACATATATTTTCCTTGTAGGTGCCAAATCCCTTACTGAGTACTTTCTAGTACTTACCCCTTAAGTGTTGTGCAGGTATTTAGAAGGCTAGTCCGGCCTAACAGTTGATAAGGGGCGATTGTTAGTGCTAAGTTTTATTTATTTGAAAGTATTATCTATGTATGAACCTTGTGGTTAATGAATGCTTATAAAGTAAGTTAGTACTAACTAAAGTGTTATCTTTTCAGCTTTCAAAGCTAAATATGCACAAGCAAAGTGAGGCTTGCCACTTAAAGCTAGGTTGCTTGGGTGGAAAGCTAAGGGTGGATCTTAGTAGATAATGTTGTCACTATTGTATGTATGACATTTTTCATGCTAAGTGTTGCCTCTAGTAGTGTCCATCAGAATGCATAACACTAGGGTTACATTTGGGTGCATATAAAGTTAAGATACATGTGCACAGTTGTTACTTGAAGTTAAAGCAACTACAATTTTCACGTCTTGGTTTGTTTTAACTTATGTTTTATTAATCAGCGCGCCATGGTTTCTTTTATAATTTTATCTAATTGTTATTGCATAGCCAAGACAATGTATGCATATTTTCTATGTGGTGTAGGCTAAGTAACTAGTTACGCGTAATGATTTAAGATACTTCACAAGTAATAACTAGCCAATTATACCCTAAGTGGGATGATAGTTCCCAAGGAGCTTACCAGTGTTAGTAAATCAGGGCACTGGTGCCCTGTTCCGCCACAATTGTTTTGCTTGATAATGTCTTTCATGTTCACATCTGATTGGAAAGCCTGTTTTATTGTTTGTCTTAAAAATCTACTCAATTCTCCTTTTGCGTGCTTCTAGAAAGTCAATCAAATCATCAACTGCCAATTTTTCTAGATCATTGAATTCTTCAATTGTTGCAAAAACATGCTCAAATTTTTCTAGTAGGCTTTGTAAAATTTTCTTGTTAATCTTTCTACTTTCATTATTGTCATCCTAGCTCCGTATCTGGTTTATCATTTCTATCACCCTTGAAAAAAATTCTTAAACGCTCTTTGCATCCTTTATTGAAAACTTGTCAAAGTCCTTCGATAAATTTTACAATTTTATGAGATAATTTTTTTCCTGGCCACCGAATTGCTTCTTTAATATTTCCTAAGCATCATTGAATCTTTTGGCACTTATGATGTGTAGGAATATTACTTTACTCAATCCTTGTTGGATATTGAGTAGGGATTCCAATTTGTACCCTTACCTGTGAGTACCCTACCTTATCCTACCCCACCCGATGATTAGGGTTTCTTTTAATTGGACAAGTTTGGGCCGGGTTTAGGTATTTTTTCTTCATACCCATTGGATATGGAAGAGGATACGGGTTTAAGGATCTACCTTCCCCGAACCCAGCTTGTATCCTACCTGCACATTATACATAGTATATAAGTATCTAAAATATTAACTTATACTATATATACATACTCAATTCTAGTTCTATACAACCTAAATATATAATATAATTCTAACCTAGAAAACCCTAAACTTCACAACCATATGACTGAGTTACTTTATTTTCGGTTGTATTGTCTTATTCAAGTATGTCATGTTTTCTTTACTTTTAATTTTATATTATGCAATCACTTGTGTAGGTAATGCGAGCACAATACCCAACCCCACCTACCCAAATGCGGGGAGGGTTTGCAAGAAGATACCCTACCCGTTGCGGGTTACAGCCATGGTTTGAGTAAAACTTTTATATTGTGGGTAGGGTTGAAAATCAATCTACCCCCCCCCCCCCAAACCTGGCCTGTTGACATCCCTAATATTGGGTAAGGATTTTACATCACTTTGCTTATTTTGCTTGCTTTGCTTTTTTTTTTTTAATTTCGGTGCCACTAATATATGCTTCTAAACTAGACGGTTCTTCAAAATCAGATTCTAACAACTCCTATAAATCTTGGGAGATGACTAATGCCTTGATATGGATGATCCAAAATTATAGTTCTCATTATTCAGTGTATGAACGAAAGACTATGAATAATTGAACATGGTTTTACTGCTTGTGGCCATTGCTTCAACTTAAGCTCTAATACCAAATTTGTTGGGTGCTAAAACAAAGTTTAAAAGATTTAGGGAGAAAGATAGAAAGATTTTAGGCCAAGAATGATCAAAAGAACTAGAGAGAAATAAGAGAAAAATACTCAACATTGTATTACATGGAGGCAATACCAATATAGTACCTTACCCAAAGGTTTTCATGCCTATTTACAAGCCATCTTGCACGTATTCTAAAGAAGAGTTCTAATTGAATTTGTCTTACCCAGCCATACCTTTGACTTTCTGCCAGCAATTTACAACTGGGCTATTATTGTTTCTAGCTCACAAAAAAGAAAAACATGACAAGTAAGCTAACCAATTAGCATTTTTACTTAGCTACCAAGAAAAGATAGATGACTGAAATTGATGCATGTGAAGATTTGTTGAAGCCTAAATCTCCAACAAGTGAAAAAAACAAGCGCATCTAACAATTTTGTAGCTTTGCTTTATCCATCACCAACCAGTTGGGTGGCTCATAAGATGATGCAATGATGTCTAAAGAAAAGGAAGAAAAAAAAAGGCCAAGCTTGATTTCTAAATCACAATCTTTCTTTGTGTACATTTGCTAATTTTATTTGAATTCTCATGCATGAGATACCTTTTTATTTTTTCTTTGTTGCTTGCCATTTTTTTTGTTGTAAGAATTGAGTATGCCTTGAGTCAAGGGTTAAGTATGTCTTAAGGCAAGGGTTAAGTATTCAACAGCCTACTAAGCTTGTATCTTTTAGTTTTATCAAGAATTGTAGTTTCTTTTGCAGTTCAAAAGAATCTTCAAATGCGAGATATAGCCAGAATACGTATAATACATACAATGAATTCCCAAATGCTTTTCAAGATATTGAGGGTACAGAAAAAGCTTGAATAGAGATGTACAGTGGGCTAGATCACTTTAACAACTTAAACAGACATATTTGTGATTGTTGGATGTTGACAGATTTACATCTAGATACCTACAAACTGCTACATTGAATAGAATGAATGACTTCAACTCGAACACCATTAGGACAAGGCATGAAATCTTATTCATTATACAAGCTGCATGACGGCGTCTACTACTCCCTCTAGTCACTTTAGGTATCATTTGTCCATGTTTGCTGTAGGAATTTGCTTCACAGATGGAAGTAAACAAGTGTGTTGGGTAAGGCAATCCTGATTGGCCTGGGTTCCAGCACCAAACTAGTCACCATGGAGGTAGATTGTTTGAACAAAGCGACACATGCTCATGGCAACACTGGGCAGTGATTTGGGGATATGACCTGGGGCGTGAGGATCACCCAGCTCCATCAACCTAGTCCAGGCGTTGTTGAGGAGGCCCCTTATGTGAACCTTGGCCTCTTCCTATGACACACTTCGATCCACGATGTAGCACACCAATGCATTGGGCTCCCCTCTCTCCATCTCATCATCTGTGCCAGTTAAGTCATCGAGGAGCTAGGTGATGAAGCTAGGCCAGGAAAAGAGCTCGAAGTTGGCCCAATTGTCAAGGCAGTCGGGCAAGTGTTTGGCTATCTCATGGGCTTAAGCTAGAAAAGCGTACACCATGCCCGGGACAATCCCAATAAAAACCCAAGCATTATTCATGTAGTCGTCGAAGCTGTGCATGTAGCGCTCCCTCGCCCATCTAGCTTCCATCATCAACTCCCTACAGTAGCTTGCCCACTACAAACTCCATAAAAGGTAAAAAAGTCAACAAATAATATATATGTACATGTAAGCCACTCTTAGTAAACATACAAACACACAAAACACAACTGACCTGTTCCTTAATACGGGGCAGAAAATCAATATTCAGACAAAGATGCTCCGAGGCATGCCTTGCAGTTTGATCCCCATTTTCCACGGTGGCTGAATAAATAACCTTCATGTAATCTGGTAGCTCATTTAACACCTTAATATCCCACCTAGAGATATCATGCAAGTAAGTCTAATATTCACTATTAGAAAATGTTCATTTTTTGTCTATTGTTGGCTATCAAAGTCCACTGGCTACCACCTACTAGTGGGTAACTATTGGAGTTGCACTCTAGCCTTTGGAAATAACTTTTGAAAAAGTGCCAACTTCTTCTAGTGACTTTTCATGAAACTTAATTTGTTTCATCAGGAGTTGTCACATACAAGTTGATGGTATATGTGAACTTCTGCAAGTCTTCAATAGATCCCTGAATATCATACATATCATCTAGGACCGTTGCTATAATACCATATGCAGCCAAGTTCTTTCTGCCCTTTGAAAATTCACGCTCTGGGACTACACCCATCGCCCAAAAGTAACACTCAACTAAACGGCCTTCCCGAGGAAACCCTAGCTTATACTTTGCTGTCACTTATGTCCACCACCTACTCTTACATGTACACAGGTTGATAACTAATTAAAATGCTACAATATGAATTAATGCATAAAAGTGACTCTTGAATCAATTGCTTTTAGGTGAAGAAGATTGAAAAAATAACTAAATATCAAATGCCTAATACCTAGTCCTTTTTTCGAAAAAGGCAACTGAAAAAATGTCATTTTTTTTCTTTTGGCAAAAATAGATTTTGAATTTCTGCCAATAAAAAGTGACCTAGAACTATAGGTCCACTTTTTCAATGGGGCATTTCTTTTTATATTTCCGTTGTAGTGAAATTTTTGACTTTTGGTAAGGAATAGCTAACAGTGCCTTACTCGGTAAGTTCTTTGAGCTCATCCAAATAGAGAGAGCACATGATGTTGTTTTCCAATTTGGCCAAGTGGAGTAAGACCAAGTGTTGTGTCCCAACTTCTTGTCGGTCGATGTCAATGAAGTTTCGAGCTTAAACCCTCGGCATCCTCCGATGGAATGGAAGTTGTAGCGACAGTTGCACTCGACCTAGAGGTTGCCTTTTAACTTGTCTTGATATAGCTGCAAATTGAGATGCTTGGAGCTGAAATACTTGGCCTCTTCCAGGACCTGCTCTCTAGAAAACCCCATATGTGATGCCTCATGTAAGCTCAATAATCCCACTACGTCGTCCGCTAGATGCTCCAAAAATTTGCTGTTTGAATCAATGAATTTTTAAAACACCACTAGAACCAACATATATCAAAGCATTGATGTGATGGCCTTTAATTGAGTTTGCTGATAATTAATCAATTGATGTGAGCTATATGTATGTGGAACTTTTGTTGGATAGTAATTTTATGAATATATAGTCATTATTTGTACAAATTATGCATCAATTGAAACCCAATTCATAATTCAAAAAAACTCAAAAATGTGTTTTTGAAATATTTTTTATTGTACAAAGTAAGACCTTTTCTTATTAAAAAAGTAATTCAATTGATTATTATACCCATAAAGTTAAATACCGTGGTATATCACTTACCACACAGATAAGCAGTACATGGTATAAATATTTTTATATTTTGTTATTTTATCGCACGGTGTATTGCGGTATACGGCGGTATTTTACATACCGCTCACTTTTTATGTACGTTTTATCTGAAAATTGCAGTATACTGCAAGTACCGCAAGGTACGTACCGCAGTATTTTATTTTTCATGAATGCATGTGAGATATTTTTTTTTCCATTTTACATCAAAATATCATAAATATGTAAAACATTAAAATATAATTAATACACATGTCATAAAATAAATATTTACTTTTATTCTTTTGGTTACTTTTCTTATTTAATATTAAAATTTAATGGTTACTTTGAGCCACGTAAGAACTCAATGTGGTATTAGAAAATGTGTTGTTATTATTAAAGTATTATTTTTCTATTATATTAATAAATTAGTTTCTCTTTTAGTATTGTTTATTTTTCTCTATATATACAACAATTTTTTATGTTTTTTGTTTTAAAAAAATCTTCTATCATATACATTTTATTTATATTTGAAAAATTGTGATGAAAGAAATTAGGATACATATAAAATGTGCAAAAAAACATATTGAATTTATGTCATCTTAAAATAATATTCTAACATTTTTTTTTTTGTAAAAACAATAACGGTATGTGATACGGTATACCTTAAAATTTTGGTGTGTGGTATACCTAGCGGTAACGGTATTTAATAGCTTAATTATACTCATATAGTGTGAAATTTTAAATAATGTTGATTATGAATAAAAAATTATAAAATTGAGAATAAGTCACTTTGATTCCATCTGATTTAATATTGAACGAACCATGCTATGTCTTTTATTAAATTTTCTAACGCTTTGTATGGAGAAACATAATTAAATTTATAAAATAGTACTTAATTAAGTAATTATTAAGTTAATAAAATGTTGACTTTACTGAATAAAAAACGTGAAAATAGAAAGTTTACTTTTTAAAATGATAAAGAAATGGAGCCTTTGCAAAATTGATTACAACACACATATATTTAACAAATAGACGAGATTCGCATCTGTGTTAAAAATAGTAATGAAATTATGGAAAGCGTCCTATAAATATAATAGTACCTTAAAGCATCAACTACATATAAATAAAATCAGTGTTGTACTGCAACTGAGTAACGTCCTAAGCTTTAGACTAAAATTTGCAGTTGTTATCAAGAATTCAACTCTTCATCCCATATTTATTGTTTAACATAAACAGAAAATTTATAAGTTGTATTCATTTTTATCTTATATATATATTGAAAAGGTTGGGAAAAGGTGAATATTGGAATGATAATTAAAAGATTAGTTGGTAAAGCAATTTAATAAATATGAAAACATTGTAAAAATTTGAAACTCTTCAAAATAAAATATGTTGCAATAGTTTTAGGATGGAGCAAGTATAAAGTAAAGTAAGGAAGTGAGTAGATATTGACGGTGATGACCTGGTGTTATGGGGAAGGCATGTTGACGCAGGAGACGAAATTGCGAGGAGGTATGGAAAAGATCGAGTTCGGAGGCAACAGAAGGAAGCAAGCGGCAGAAGGCGTGGTGGATCTCTTGCCGGAAATAATGGGCGATCCCTAGGCGGTGTAGTGCATCAATGAGGCGCAGCAGAGCAGGAGCCTCCTCCACGCCAACCACCACCTCCTTCACCGCTTGCTTCGACTCCTCCACTTGGCTACTCCCCTCGCACCAATCGGCTTGCTCAGACTCCACGAGTATAGGCTTTTATTCTTTCCAGTTTTGGTAAGCTAGTCCAGGGCTATTAATTAATTTATACTAAAGCTACTGCACTGTTTATGTAACTTTCCTCTTTGGGAAACTTACCAAAATTCCTTAGAGTTAGCTAAACCTACACTTTTATCTTCACTGTTTGAAATATATACATTTATGTCCTCAAAAGTCAGTTACGTCATTCACTGTTTTTACGGAAAAGTGAAAATGTTTATTTTGCCCTCCAGTCATTTTTCTATGTTCTTTTATTTTTATTTTTCTTAAACGATTTCTTTTGTTTTTTATCTTTGCCTCATTTCTATTGTTCTCTTCCACGTTCCTTGTCGCTTGTCTTGTTTTTGTTTCATATCAATATTTTTCCTTTAATCTTTGCCTCTATTTGCCGTCAGCTACAATTGAAGCCATTCCAGCGAAGGATAGTTGTTCTGAAAAAAGCACACATTTAGTACAATTTACATAGGAATAAATAGACAACAATTATTTTACTTTGAACAGAAATTATGTTCATACGCAGCAGAAAAAGCATGGGTTTTATACTATTGTTGTGTCTATATGTAAGGAAACTTAATTGCTATTACTCCTTAATTTGGGCTGTCATTTGACTTTTGTGTAATATTAATATATGGCAAATGTAAATACGTATATGTTAATTGCATAATAATCTATAATTTTGGGTGTAATTTTTCTCTTAATTGCACTATAATTAGGGAAATTTTTCTTTATTTTTGCTATAATTTGAATCTCATCATTTTTTGGTTCATTTTAACTAAAATGGTTTCAAAACAATGCATTTATATTGGCTTTCCTTTCTTAAAAATTGTTGACAGCCATATATAAACCAAAATAAATAAGAATGGTGCAAAATTGAAATAAAATGATTAAGAGGCTTAGGAATTGATTAAGAAATTTAAGAATTTTGGTGGTATTAATATTGAACCATATTTTTTTATCTTCTATTTATTTATTTTTTCCATTTTTATCTTGAAAACTCAAAATCAAACTATTAATGACCTAAATTTTCTCCTATAATTGATTATTCTTAACATATTTATAATGACGAATAAATTTGGAATATCACTTTCTGGAGATGATGATTGTGCTATGAAAGATTTAATAAGTGCCATACGCTGATTTGTCATTAACCAAATTAAGGAAAAGACACAACAATCCTCTAAATGTGTGTGTGTGTGTGTGTGTATTAGTCTTGAAATAGAAAATTAGATCTTGGGATCTGATGTTGATCCATATGCAAAGAGGTTTGAAAAAAATAATATTGTAATTGAAAGAGGAAGGAAAAATTACCAAAAATCCTTTAAGATTTAGTCAAACCTACACTTTTGTCCCCGCTATTTAGAATACATATACCTACCTCCTTCAAGAGTTAACACCATCACGTACCATTGCAACAGGAAAGAAAAAATACTTATTTTGCCCTTACAATCTTTTTCAACAAAAACTTTTGCCCCCAATATCTACACGCACTACCCCCATCGTAGGTCAAATTGGACTTATATCCCACATGGGTGAATTGTGGGAAGCTTTATGTGGATATATATGCTCCAATTCCAAACCAAAAGCACCTAGCACTTATCCTTTTCTAAAGGATAGTTCATGTGGTTTGGGCAAGTGTTTTGTTGACCAGTTCTAGACTTGGGTCGTTACAGATGGTATTAGAGCCGACCCGGGACCACAATAGTGTGGTATAGTGGATATGCACATGCATTGTCTACCGGGAATAATCCTGGATTCGAGAGGCTACTTGGCTAGGGGATAAGTAGTTCGATTAGAGAGGTTACTTGGTTCGAGGAACCATGTAACCCGATTGACTCCAACTGGGACGTTGGATACATAAGGGGGGGAGTTTGTAACACCTCATATCCCACATGAGTGACTTGTGGGAAGCCTTATATGGATATATAGGCTCCAATTCTAGAACAAAAGCACCTAGCGCTTATCCTTTTCTAAAGGATAGCCCATGTGGTGTGGGTAGGTGTTCCGTTGACCGGTTCTGGACTTGGGTTGTTACATAAACTAAATATTTTTTTTTATAAATTGTTATTCGACGAAGTTTAGTGACTTAAGTAATTATTATTATGTAGATGGAGTATTAATATTTGAATGTTATTAATTCTAAATGGATTGAAAGTGAAAATGCTACATTTTCAATATTTATCATTTCTTTCATTTATTTTATTATTTTTATTATATTCAAAATTTCAACCCCTAATAAGTTCAGGCCTAAAATTACCACTAAGTGCTTAAAATTTTGACCCCAAATAAGTTTAGAGTTAAAATTTCAACCCCTAATAAGTTTTTGTAGTTCAAGGTTCCAGACCTTGATTTCCTCTAAACATGGGATTGCACATTTAAAAATTTAATAGTGTTAATGGGACAACATGTCCTACAATCAATGCTTCAAGGACCAGGTTACTTCGAGCAATATACTACAATAGGTTTTCAATTTGCTCACAGTCAAGGGCAACTATTTTTTTTATTATTGCAAAAATGGTGGCAAAACAGTTGCCGAAAAGGTCTCTTAAAATTAGCAAGTTAATGGTTCATTGTTTAAAATTGGTCGATAGAAATGATGGCCAAAATAGTCATCCTTGGTGACCATCCTAGCCACAATTTTAATGACCCATATTTTCAGTGGCCAAACAGTGACCAGAAAAAATAAATTTTAAAATAGTGGCCAAACAGTCCCCTACTCGTGGATTTTTTAAATTCAAGCCAAATTTTTAGGTGATCGTTTGAAGCTCACCAAAGCTTCTTATTTCATCATCTTTCACTATTAGATCATAAAACTTAGGGCCAATTCATTTGAGCTAAAGTCAACTAACTTTTTTTAACTTTTACATTTTTTTACCTGAAACCAATTTTATTTGAAAGTCAATATTATTTAGATATAATAATCAATTTGAAAGTAAATTTTTAAGATGTTGTTAAATTTTTATGAATTTTTCTTTTTTAAGTCTTGAAACTAGAAAAATTCATAAAAATTTAATAACATTATAAAAATTGTATTTTCAATTGATTATTGTAACTACATAATATTGACTTTTAATTAAAGTTAGTTTCAAGTAAAAAAGATGTAAAAATAAAAATAAGTCATTTTGTAGTTAATTGACTAAAGTCAAAACGAATTGGGTGTTAGAATCTCAAACACCTTCCTAACACTTTCTTCATGTTCTTCCACAATTTATGTGTGCCTAATTTCTTGATGCATCCATTATTACTCCTCGCCCTTCTTTTTCTATCTATGAATTCTCCTATACGATGTTTACTTCTAGAAAGGTAAAGCTCCATTGCTTGTTTTCTCTCATATGATCTCAACAATTTACTAATCTTTTAGGCCAAAAGTAGTCTTAATTCTTAAAAAATTCTTGATAAGCAATATTTTTTAGTCAACATAAGAGTTGGAATCAAAACTTTTGCAAGTTTTAGGTGTGCGCTCAAAGAATCCAGCCAATGATATTTGGCATCTGAGAGAGAAAGCTAAAAGCAAAAAAAAAAAAGGGTTTATTGTGTTTTTTTTTGGCAGAACATACTGATGATTGGACATAGAATCTGAGAGAGGAATTTCCCTTTTTTTTTGCTTTTGCTTTTACTATTCTCTAATTTCTTGGAGCCTATCGAGTGTTAGAGGAAATCGAAGAGACGGAATCAAAATTTCCAAAAAACTGTAAATAAAATTATTTTATAAGTAAAAATTAAAATTCTCAAAAGAATGAGAATAAATTAATTTTATATATAAATGGTGTAACGATCAAAATAAATAGTCACTAAGAGTGGCCGAAATGGACAATTGTCTGTCTTTGGTGACAAGGCTTTTAGCTGCCATTTGGCCACCATATTTTTTAATCACTCAAAAGCAAATTAGCCACCATTTGGCGACCAAATAACTGATCACTAAAATCCATTTCTCATATAGAGATAGTACAATGATGAAAATTCCTAAGTCAATATAATTTGATAGACCAAAAGTATATCACAATAGTATATTACAGTATATTTGATAGATGAAAGCCTTTTATTGAATTTCATATAGTATGTTATAGTATATTATATTAGTTCTTAATATATAATATAAGTTTCTATGGATTTTTTTTTGTTAATTGTGCTAAGTTACATGAATGATGGAAAAAATTAATTGGCAAAACTTCTTCAAGCAATTTATGTCAATCTCATTAATATATTATAGGTAGATTAACAAGATAAATAGCTTTTCCTATTTGCTACTACACAGGGATTATGCTCATCTTAGTACATGTGCTTTTTAAATTTTTTTTCACTTTAAAAATTTTGAAATTGAAATAAAACATTTTATGTTATTATTTACAGTATTTTTAAAACGTAAACAATTATTATAATTTTTTTTCATATTCCCTACTTTTTAAATTTGGTGGCAACACATGATATTTAAACTAATTTATTTCATGAAAAGTGAGTTTCTTACTATTCCATCTCAGATATTTTCTTTATTAATTATTATTTATTTAAGCGCCATTATCTTTCAATTATTGCTCATCATTATGTTTCTGTTCTTGGCTATTCGTGAGTAATGGTGGCCACCGGGCCGGGTCCACCCTGGCCCACCCCGGACTTGGCTCGGGTCAAACTCAAACTAGCTCGGTCAAACCCGGGCTCGGCCTAACACGGAGTAAACCCAGACGAAGGCGGGGCGAATTTGGGCCTAGAAGAGGAGGGAAGCCCAAAATTGATAGCCCGGCCGATTAACACGCTCGAACTCAGACCGGACTAGACCGGCCCATGACCCAGTCGAGCTGGGTCAAATGTTTTTTTACTGTTGCTGCTCCGAAATTTTTCAAAAAGATTGGGAAAATTACACCTTGAACCCCCCAATGGCTCCAAATAATTTTTTTGACCCCCAGACTTTTTTACCCTCAGTCAACATCCAATGATGGCTAGTTTTTTAGGGCTTTTTGGGGAAAACGAATTTTTTCTTCTCCTATAAATAGGCAGCCTCCTTCCTACACTTCTTCACACCAATTTTCTCTTCTCCAATCTTCTCCTACAATATTCTCTCATTCTCTTTAATATCTCTTTCCAAGTTTATTAATCTTTCACTAATATTTTCTTAATTGTCTCTTAATCATCTTTCCATCTCTTCAATTTTTTTCTTCTACTAATGGCTTCACGAGGAAAGAACTCTGGCAGGGGCAAAGGTATTGCTTCCTCCTCATCCAGCACCGGGGTCGGTTCATTTTTTCGAGGACATATGTTCCGGAAAAATCGAGGCTCGCATTCACAAGAAATTCCAGACAATGATCCAAACATCCACATGACGGCATACGACATTGGCCTTGACGATTAACTCTCTGATGATGATGTTGAGGAAATTCCGCTGACCCAAGTCAGTGCTGATAGGTCCCAACCGACGCCACAAAGCGAGCTACCCAAGTGAAGTCCAGTGAAGAGCAGGAATTTGAAGGCTTCCGTTTGGGCACATTTCAATCAAGTTTGGGAAGGCAAAACGAAGTATGCTAAGTGCAAACATTGCGACAAAAAATTTACACAAAAATTGAACTCCGGGATGGGCACACTCACAAGGCACTTAAGCAAAGTCCATGGAGATATCAGCGGCATTTTTGGTGGACAAACACAATTGACGGGTGTTGGCAGCTACGGAGGTCCAAGTATTTTTCGATTTAATCCAAAAATTGTTAGGCAAGGTTTAATTAATTGGATGATGATTACTGAAAAACTATCTAGACAAGCTGAGGATGAACACTTAGAGAGATTCATCCAAGAAAATCTAAATCCTGCTTATAAAAAAACATCTAGGCAAACGGCTAGAAGAGGAAGCTTTAAATTGTATGAAGCTATGAGATGTGATTTATAAGCATATTTTTCTACTGTTGATCATTGTTTGTCATTTACGTCTTATATGTGGACATCTTCAATAGGAAAAAATTATTATTGCGTAACTGCTCATTGGATAGATGATGAATGGGTCATTCAAAAACGGATAATTGCATTCAAATGTATGGAATCTGATCATACAGGTTGGAATATTTTTAACTCCATTATTGAAAGTTTGCGTGAATTTTTTGTTGTCGATAAAGTTTTGTCTATTTCTTTTGACAATGCTTCAAACAATGATGCGGCGGTGAGAGAATTGATAAAAGAAATAAAACCACCGCTTGATGGAAAATTTTTTCATGTTCGTTGCTTGTGCCACATTTTCAATTTATGTGTCTAAAATGGTTTACAACAACTACAAAACCAAATTGAGCCAATTTAGAATGCTTTACATTTTGTTAAAACAAGGAACAAATTGACTCGTGAATTTAAAATGTTTTGTATTGAAAATGGGGTGAATTTTTCTTGGAAAAGGTTTAAAATTAATTGCCTCACTAGATGGAACTCCATATTTGAAATGTTAAATGACGCTCAACCATGGGCAAATCTTTTGACTCACTTTGTTAACTTAAAAGTTCAAGGTGACTGGCTAACAGACGAGGTTAGGGAAAAATGTTTTAAGTTAGTTGAGTTGCTTAGATATTTTTATGTGGCAACAAACTTTTTCTATGGAGTTTATTACCCAACAGTGCACCAAGCAATGTTATATTTTGTAAACATCATCTATGTTTTCCAACAATACAAGGACGATGAGTTTTTGAAACCAACTGTGGAAGCAATGCAAAAGAAATGACTTGATTATTTTCAACAAATCCCACATATTTACCTTGTTGCATGTGCATTAGATCCAAATGTCAAAATCACGGGTTGTCTGTAATTGTTAGAAGCATACTATCACACATATTTAGGTCAACCACAAGTTTCTGCACTTGCTATTTCTACTGAAGCTGACCATAATTTGAGAAAGTTATACAAACTTTACTTTGTTAAGCATTCTGATAAGGTTAGGTCATCCGAGCTAACACCTGCCCAACATTCCACTTCCTCCTCATCATCATCAAGGTTTAACCCAGGGGCTAGTATCCTCAAACAACCGAGACCCACAAATCCAGGATTGGCTGAATGGGATGATTACCTTCGCACTTCATTTGAAAACAATGAGGAAGACATCCTCGAGTGGTGGAAGAACAAAAGAGGAAGATTTCCGATCTTATCCATACTAGCGCAAGAGATTTTGGCAGTTCTGGTTTTAATCGTCGCCTTTGAGGCTGCCTTCAGTGTAATGAAACGAGTCATCTCGGAGAAACGAGCAAGGCTCACACCTGGAGCTATTGAGGTTTGCCTCTGTAACTGGGATTGGGCGCTTGCTGCTCTAAGTAAACAAGATATTAAAAGCTTCGATGATGAGGTCCCTTCTGATGATGACCAACAAAAGTAGATTCTAGGTTTTCATTAGAATTTAAAGAATGTAATTGATCAGATTATGCTGTTAAGCACAGATCTTAATTTTACCTTTTCATTTTTTTTCCATGGAACGTTTTGCCATTTTCAAGTGTAAGGCACGTTTCAAATTATGTAAGTGCCGTTTGGCTTTTTTATTAATAAAATTTGCACCGGCGATGGTGTTTTTTCTAAAAAAATATATATCTCATAAAATTACTATCAAACAATGATTGAAAACATATTAAAATGGTTTTTTTTTAAATCGGATAAACTCGGCCCAGCTTGGACCAGCCCAGGCCCAACTCGCTTAGATCCGGGCCGTACTCGGGCTTAGGAAAACCAACCCAGGCCTGGCCGAGCCGGGTAGGTCCACCGGCCACCACTATTCGTAAGGGTTCCTAAATGAGTTTCTTACTATTCCATCTCAGATATTTTCTTTATTCTATTATTAATTTAAGCGCCATTCTTCTTTCAATTATTGCTCATCAGTAGTTTCTGTTCTTGGCTATTCATAAGGGCCTTCCACGGTAAGCCCTGCCATAAAAAGAGCAAACCTAATAAGCTTGGTTTTGTCTGAAAACAACGGTGTCCACTTCATTTTCTTGCTCTTAACGTTCTACATGTTTACCTGTTTGTTTGCAATTAACACATGTCAATTAATGCATTTGCTACACGGACCACCATGTCTTTTGTCTTATTTGCCCTTTCAATTAAAAGTATATTACAATTGCACTCACTTCATATCTATGCACGTGTTTGTTTGTTATTGACCACTTTGCCCATTGTCAATTAATTAAAAGGTGAGTTTATCTTTTTTAGTATTAGGTAAAATGGCTTAACAATGCAGATATTGCCATTAATAGTATAGCTCCTTTGACACAGTGTGAATTAATTAAAAGATGAGTTTATCTTCTTCAGTATTAGATTAAATGGTTTACATCACAAATCTCACCATTAATAATGTAACTGCTTTGGTCCACTATCAATTATTCAAAGGTTAGTTTACCTTCTCTATTATCAAACAAAATGGCTTGCGGCATAGATCTCACCATTAACACTACAAATGCTTCGTAGTGTGAGACCCATTAGTCCTATTCAATTGAAACATGTGTGTGGGCGATGAGCAAAAATTGAAGGTTTAGTGGTTATGTAAAGCGAAATATGTAATGATAATTTCAGTTTGCAGCTCAAGCTTGAACATCTGACATATCCCCAACAATATCTTCCATTTCATTTTTATTGCTCCAATGATTCACTAGACCACATTCCTTAACCTTGCATATACAAAATTAAATATTTCCTGGAGTTCGGTTGGCCTTCACCTCCTAAAGTTATTGTGATGGTAGTCCACTGACCGATAAAAAGTCAAAAACCCATTCATGTGTTGCACTGTTGACTTTTCCCACCTTATGTGGGCCCACTTTTTTTTCTCTCTTCTTTTTTCTTTTCTTTTCTTGTTTTGTATTCTTTTCTCTCCTTTGCTTGTTAAATTTTGTAGCATGTACACGAGTCAAAAGTTGCGGCTGGCTAGCAGTGGAAGGCTACAACAAGTGCAGTAGAAATTGAAACTAGGCAAAAATACAAGCTGAAGGTAACACCGCAGTTGTGGAAATTTAGATGGGTTGTAGGCATTGCTACGACTATAAATAGCCATGCCATTTTCTCAACATTTCAACTGGGTTGCTTATTTGTTTGTGAAGAGCAAAAGAAAATTATGATAGAGATTTATTTTAGGGAGTGACAGAATAGTGAGATATTTATTTGGGGCATCTGAGAAACACTTAAATGTCACTATTTTGAGTTTATTTCATACCTTTATGCCAACCTCTACTACGCTTTGTAAGAAGACAAGAATGCCACAAGAACAAAAGTAAGCAGGAAAACCATTCACTTCGATAGAAAAACAATCCATAACAAGTTGTTTCTCATGGAGTACCAACTGAAGTTGGATGTGGCCTTGGATGTAACTCCAAAGCAAATGGCTCTCACATTGTGTGACAAACCAGTCTTATTGAGGATGCCGAAAGGTAAGTATATCTCTTTACAATATGGTGAGTTCACTAATGAAGCCAAAGCATGGTGCCAATATATGAGGGCAAGCTTCTGCCCTTCTAACCACATGACCAACATAAAATTTGAAAGGTACAATACTTGTACAAGATCCTTAATGATATGGAGCATAATATTGGTGGCATTATTTCTTCAAGTATAATCAACTAGGGCAAGAGAACAAGTGTCAACTCGGTGTTTTCAAAGTTGCTTATGAATTTGATTGGTAAAAGTAGGATGTTCTACAACGATGACCCCCTCAAGATGCATGACCGGACACTAAGAATTTCAATTTCAAGTTTGGAAAAAGGAAAAAGAAAGGCAAATGAAGCACAAGAAGAAGAGCAACTATGTAACTCAGACACTATGAGCATGAGGTCTATTGGAGGGGCTTTGAACTCCATCATTGGAAGGCTAAATAAAATTTGAGTTGACATTAAGGAGATGAAAAAGGTCTAACAATAACATGATAAGAGGTTGGCCATGGTGGAAGAGCATTTGGACTACGACCAAATAGTGAAGGAAAAGCACTATAACTGCTTGGATGCTCATATGCAAGCCTTATCCCCCTGAGTTAATGAAGGCTTTGCATACTCGACTCTAAATGGCAGGGCACACTACAAAACAATGAGATGGGCAGCGGAGCAAGCACATCTAAACTTTCTACTAGAGTTCCTGATTCTTACTTACCTTCATCCATACTTTAGCTCTCATACCAACCCTTGGTACACATCCTCCTATGTTCCCCCTACTTACCCGATGGTACCCTTTGTTTGATTGTAGTCATTTGTCCCTCCAACTTATTCTTATCCCTAAGGACAGTCCCTTTTGAGCTCCGAGTTTGAACCCTTTGCCAGTGGCACTTTTAGCGGCTCTCCATCATACATGGAGGACTAAAGAGGTGATTGTTTACCATTCTTTGTCTTTTTTACACATTGTGGATAATGTAAATTTTAAAGTGTAGGGGGAGTTAGTTTGAGTTTGATGCTTGAATCCTTTGTTTACATTTAGCATAGTTCATGTGCATTTCTATTTTTATTTTATTTTATTCTCATGCATTGTTGTAGTGATCTTGTGTGATTTCTTTTCTTTGTGCATGTTTATAATCACACCCATTTAGTTTATTCCATTTAGGTTGCATAACATTAGTTGGATGTACATAGGTACATATAGTTTGCATATAAGGTGTGTGCTTGCATTAGAGACTCAACTCATAAAACACGAACATTGAGTGTATGCTTTGAGAACATAGGTTGGTTGTTAAATTTTTGAAAAAAGTTAAAGTATGTTTCTTGTTAACAAAGGTAGAGAATATTGTTTTACCCGGTGAGTATTTTAAGCCCTTAATGATAATAGGCTGTGAGAAATTCTTTCTTGAGTTTGCTTGCTTTATGTTTGGACCTATACTTTTTTAGGTTATGAAGGCCCTAAGGATCAATATAACCTTTTTCTTTATGTGTAAGCATAGGGAAGACAATGGGAATTTAGGGCTAAAACCACTTACCAAATATCCAACCCTATGAAGTATCCCTTAGTGAACCTCATTGAGCCTTTTTAAGTCTAAGTTCTTTGTGTGAACCCATGTATTTAACTTTTTTTCCACTTCACTTTAATATTCCACTGTCCTTGAATTAGTAATGCTTACTTTGTTTTGGGCATTGGAAGGCTAAAATTAATGTATATGTGTTTTGGGTAAGGACAAAGGATGGGTGTATGTGCATGGGGGGTGCTTTTTTGTGTGTGTTGAGGGTTCGAAAATCACTTAAAAGGTAAATGGGAGGTTTTGGTTTTTTTTTAATTGCAATGTTTGAATGAGCTTGATATTAACTTGAGGTTGGTTTTGGACAGTGTTTGTTTACTTATCTTTTGATGAAAAAGGCAAAAGCAAGCTCAAAGTTAAAAATTTGCTAACTAAAAGAGTTCTTTAAAAAAAGGTAAAGTATAAGTTGTAAATAAAATCCAAGAATAATCTTTCTACTCTTCTTTGTGCTCATTTTATCGATTGAGAGTTTGATTTCAGTTGATTATGCTAGTTTTGAAAAGTAATTTTCAATGGAAGGATTAGGGTGTTTGAAGTAGCTTATAATGCCCACTATTGTGTGTGCAAGCGGTGTTAATTTCTTTAGCTCCACCTTAAAAAGCCTTTATCCAACTCTCACATTCACCGAACCGGGCCCCATTACAACCATTTAGAAAGGTCATTTAACTTGTGTTTACATGAAAATTCCATCAGGAAATTTAGTAAAGGAAAGATGGATCCCCTACCCAAGTCATAAGGAAAGAGCACAAAGCAAAGCCATTATAACATCATCTCCACCTTTGAAGAAAGTGCAAACACTTAGGGTGTACCATCCACCTTGGTTAACAAGGACTTTACTTTTTCTTTTTTCTTTAATTTTATTCCAAGTCAAGTTTGACAAGGTCGTACTCTCACAGTGTTGTGTGACATGAGTTAACTTGAATGTTTTTTTTTTTTGTTTTTCTTTTTTAGAATAGGTCACATTTGCTAGGGACTAGCAAATATTTAAGTGTGGCAGTGTAATAGTTACATGAGTCCTTATGTATTTTTCCTCATTTTTGTGGTTTACTTCACTCTATTTTGCTAGTATTTAGTACCATATTTAGCTTTACTGGTCACTTTTCATTTCTAAAATAAGAAAAAGTAAAAAAAAAAAAAGCAAAAATTTGGGGCTAATTTAGATCTATAATCAAAATTGGAGGAGCTAGAAGCAAAAAAGAGCAGAAGTGGCATAAGCATAGTTACACAAATAAAACTGCGATTGCACATCAATTGGAGCAACATCACCTGAGGCATCCAAGTGACCGTACTTTAAAATTGTGACTGCACTTCCTCTTCTTAAGGCAAAAGTGTGACTGCACTATGGAATATGCGATCACACTTTGTATTTGCACAAAAAGAGGGACTACATTATCAAAGAAGCAATCTTGGAGCTCAAGGACCCACAACCTTCACTTACTTACTATACCATTGGAGAATTATAGGAGAATGAAAAAGGATAACGCCCAAGCCTTTTATTTGGAGGATTTTAGCTAGGGTTTTTTAAAGTGAAAGAGATTTTTTTATTTTTGTAGCCTCCTTTAAAAAGACTAGAATTATTCTTGAGTTTTGTTTTCTTCATCTTGGAATTCTAGCTACTTTGGAGGATGAGTTACATGTGGCATGAAGATCAAGCTAGTGATTCTATAAAGGGTTCTTTGTTATTTCTTTCCTCTTTTCTCGTTTTGGATTTGGTGGATCTTGTGAATCCAAGAATGATGTCTGTTTTCTTCTTAGTTAAAAAGTTGTTCTTTTTACACTTTCTATGATTGTAGTCACTTGATATGGGTTTTGTTGGTTGAATACATAAATGGGTTTCTAGCCTTTTTCCTAAATGTTTGTTCTTTTCTTGCCTTGCTCTTAAATGATGCTTGATTGATTGTTGGTCACAATTGATTGATGTTTTAGATTTTTTGTTATGTTTGGGAAAGTAAGAGAGAAATTGGAACTAGGTAAGGAAGATGGTGATTAGAGACATAGTTGGGAGACTTGCTTTTTTTTTTTTACAAGGTATTGGTAGATAAAACTTGTAAGGCATCTTCCTAAGATAATACTATAGATAAAAGTCCTTGCTATTTTAGGATAAGAATGGGAGCTCTTAAGCTTGGGAAAGCAAAGAGACAAAAAAACAAACATTACCAACAAATAGAAAAAGCTAGAACCTAGGATTGTTTCACCTCCAAACCAAATCAAGTGACAGAAGCCATAGGAAGTGTATTCAGTAAATCTAAGGAAAACTCTGAAAAAGTGTGAGTTAGGGACATAGGATTAGTATCAGAATCAAGTACCCATTTTAGGCATTTAAGAAGTAGGTCTCATTTCCTATATCATAGAATAGACTTATCAATTTTTGATTGGTTTAGCTAAGGTTGATTGTGAAAAGCCTTGGTAATTGTTCAACCCACTCTACAATCCTTATGGAATCAGTTCTTACTCTCCCGTATTACAAAATGACTCGTGCACTTGTGGTAAAGTGTGGTTTTAAAGCACATTGCACACACGCAATAATGCAATTGGAATACCCTTTGAAGGAGTCCATGGAAGTGACATTGATAAAGGGAGTTGATTGGTTTGAACAATGGTTCAATTGGATAAGTCCGTGGTGGAAAAATCTTAATAAACCCGACTAAGTAGTATGGTAAGCCATCAAAGGGTTACCATTGCATGCATGGTGCAAAGGGACATTTGCAACTATATTAATTCTGTAGGGAAAAATTGTAGCGGCCGAAGACCTTACACATGAAAAAATGCAGCTTAATATTAGAGGAGTATGCATCGTTACTCATTGCATGGAGCAAATTTTTAAAATTATTAAATTCAAAGTTGATGATAAGATCTTTGAAGTCCGAATGAGCAAAAATATGGTAAATCCCATTAATTTTGGTATGCATTATGCAAAGGAGTTGTCAGTTTGTTCATAGTCTAATTATCCAAGGTTAGATGAATATTTTGAAGAAGAAAATAAAATGTTGGAGGTGAATACGAATGAAGACGATGAAAGTGAAGATGAAGCAATACGGGTGACTGGAAAGGATGTTGTTAATACTGTGAACGAGAAACCAAGTCCAGAGCATATTTCCAAGAAAAGAAAACAAGGAGCAGTGATTTTGAATTTGAAGGATGGTGTAGACTAAACGGTAGTGAGCTGGGTCATGGAAAATGAGCTAAATAACAAACCATACCTATTGAAGAGAAGGAATACTCAATTTGGCCCAATTAATGAGATGGAAAGACTTAGGACTGAAAAAGAAAAAAAAAGCCCAGGGTTGAGGGGGAGCAAAAAATAAGAGAGATTGTAAGTCCAAACATATTTTTGATGTCATACTACAAGAGAAAAGGGTATTTGAGATGGGAAAACCGTAGGAAGAATGTAGGGAACTAGCATTTGTTATGATCAAAATTGTACGGCAAGGATGTAAGAAATGCCTGCATGTGAAATAAAAAGCAGAAGACAACTGTAGGACTACCCGACGGATTTTTGACACGATTGGTCCAATGTTTGTGAGATATTTAGTACCTACACTTTTTTGACATTTATATTTGACGTTTTTCTAATAATAATTTTCCTACAATTTTATGACATAATGTGTCCCACACTTTTGTGACAATAATTGTCCTATGATTTTGTGACAAATTTGTGATATCACAGTTATTTATTTAAAAAAAATAATACACATAGATATATCTATATATAATATATTATATATACATATATAGATAGATGTAGTGAATACATACATACATACATACATACATACATACATACATCTATATATATATAAACTAATAAAATACTATTAAAAAAAATTGATTACAATTAATAGATAAGCTAAAACATTTACACTCTAATAAGATAAACTAATAATAGTCAACCAGAAGTAGAGTCGGGATGATCATCACCATCTTGCCGGGTACTGCCATCATCATCATGTGCAGTCGAGGATCCGATTCAAAACTCAGTTGGGATAACCGATGCAGGTATGATGCCTTGCTGGACCAATCTATTCATCACGACATTCATTGCAGCATTGATGTCCATCTACGTAGGCTAGCTAGCATGATGCTGCTCACGAAACTCCACCTAGAGTTGGGGTTAAATCTCGCCATAGTTGGTCATTGTCAGCCTAGGGCTAAGCAAACTGGGTCGGATCAACATATGGCAACTAATGTAGTTGGTAAGAAACAATTACAAAGGTAAAAGTGGTAAAATTAACAAAGAAAGTTAAATCAGAATGAAAAATACCCGGTTTGCTCCAAACATATGGGGATCAGTGAGGCAAAGCGGAACACCCAATAGTCAACCCTTCTTTGGTGGGCCTTGTACCTCACTCCACAACTATGCATCAAACTGTGGCTAGTTGTCAAGATTTTGGTATATTTCTTGCACATTCTGCATGTATCCATCCTACAATGAAATGAAATTAGATTTAATAAAAACACTTAATAAATATGTAGATTTCATTAGTCGTGATGTATGAAAATTTCTTACCTTAGGCTACTGTGCAATCAAGTCAACAAACTGATTCATCTTCTTTTAAGTATGAGTTCGAATCCATCATTCATCAAATGTTGGCTTAACTCCATCCTGCTCTTTTGTCTGAGCATTTGATGTGTGATTAACAAATCAAGTAATTGGTAATTATTATGAAAATTGTAATGTAAGTTAGTGGAATGGAAATGTTGTTACCTTACGATCCCAGTGCATCTCGCCTGGGATGGAGCCCATCATGTGCTTTGGAACAATCCCCAACTCATTTGCTACATTCTTGGTGTGTGAACCAACCATTGACAACTTTTTTCATTTCTCCTACTGCCATTGGTCACACAAATGATGCAATACATCATCACTATAACCCGGAGGAACGTGCCATTACAGTAAACTGTAGGCGGGGTTGTTGTAGAAGTTCGGGATCTTTTCCATCGCTTGCATCCTCTAGTGATGCAAGCAGTTCCGCACGGACCGCCAGCAGAATCCAAACAGTAGCTTGCGGATGTGCCCGAAGTCCCTAGGATCCCATGTATAGTAGTTCTGCAATAATAGAATACAAAAAAGCATATTATTCCATAAAGAAACTACTATTGAAAAAATTAACCAAAATTAATTACTGCTAGTTTGGTGAAATGCTCTTCTCGTGTAGATTGAGATACTTGTGATCAAGAGATACAATTTTTGTCCCACAGCCTTGCGTGAATAAAGGCTAGTGTGGAACAAATAGACTTATTAGTAAGAAAGCTGTAACATATAAAATTCTAGTAAGAGATATATAAAGTTGGCGTAATTGTAAAATAATATATTTATTAATAAATGAATTATAGAAGTCTGTGACGTTACTCGCGAGGGACGATGCTCTAACAGTCCTGTGGATCTTGAGGTATAGGTAACTCTGAATTCCTCGGGCCTCGCCTCCGAAGCTCCGGTGTGCCAACCATTGGCCCCTCGTCATCTGAGGGTAGGTGATCCACCATCCTCTGCTATTGCTGCCCACCCATATGAACGACCATACCAATAGTAGATGGATCAAGGTATGCGTTAGGGTCATACCCCCAGTTACCCTAACCAGCACCATTACATTGATAATGAGATGGCTCGAATAGTGAGCTCATATCCGGGCAATGCACATCACCGGTCTCCAAGCACTAGTAGAAAGTGGAGGTAGATCCACCATACATCTGTGCCACGTAAGGTCTAGGCACTGGGGTGTTTGGTACTTGGGTTTGGGTTTGGGTCCGGGTCCGTGGCACCAAAGTCAGTGCCTGGGTCTATGGCACCGAAGTCTGTGTCTGTGGTGCCTGGGTGGGTGAGAGAATACGCCCTCACCCTCGTGTACCCCGACCATGTCTCGGGCCACCTAACTGGTTATTTGGGCCTTTGCCTGAGTTTATCTGTCTTGAACCCTGACGAACCATCCTAAAAAGGAGTGGTGATTATAACTAATTAGTTCCACTAAGTTACCTAATTTTCATAATTTAACTAATTTTTATATTTCCACTAATTTAACTATTTTTCATATTGTAGCTAATTTAGCTAATTTTCAAATTTTGTAATAAGTTTCACTAACTTACCTAATTTTCATACTTTATCTAATTTAGCTAATTTTCATACTTCTACTAATTTAGATAATTTTCATATTGAAGCTAATTTAGCTAATTTTCATATTTTGTAATAAGGTTCACTAAGTTACCTAATTCTCATAATTTAACTAATTTTTATATTTCCACTAATTTAACTAATTATCATATTGTACCTAATTGACCTACTTTTCATATTTTGTAATAAGTTCCACTAAGTTACCTAATTTTCACATCTTACTTGATTTTTATATTTCCACTAATTTAACTAATTTTCATACTTTACCTAATTTCATATTTCAATATGAATTTTCGTAGTTAACCTAAATTAGCTAATTAATGTAGCTGATTTTTATATGTTTTAGCTATTTTTAATATTTTACCTAAATTTCATATTTTAGCTAATTTTTTTTCATAATCGCATGCTTTAGCAAATTTTCAAAAGTGACCTAATTTAACTACTTTTCTAATGTTAAATAATAATATTAATTTCGACTAATATTCATATACATATACATATTCATAACCTGACTAAATAACAACAATCTAGTAGCTAGCTAAAAGTCTGGCAAAAAAAAAAAAAACAAAAGGTAGCTAAAAATGACCAAACAAAGAAATGAGAGGGAGAGAGTACTGGCGGCGCCGTCGACTTACCTGGCAGAGAGAAAGCTGGTCGGTGGAGAGCTGCTGCCGGCTGCAAATCACGGGCGGTGCGACGAGATGGCTGAAAGTGAGACGGACTGGCGGAGCGGCGAGCTGGAGTCGAGATGAGGAAGAAGAAGACGACGCAGAATGGTTGGAGTCGGGGGAAAGGCTGAAATAGAAATCTTTCTTCAATATCCGATGGTTTTTTGACTTAAAGCTTATTTATGAAGAACAAGCGTCGGAAAGGTACCTACGCTTTTTTGACATTTTTCCATTAAAAAGCTAGGTGCAGAAAAAGTGTAGGAAGCTTCCTGCAGTTTTGCAGTGCAAAAAGCTTCGAAAAACTTTCTCGCCTCCCGAATTTGCAAATTGTTTGCATTTCCCACGCGCCTTTTTAAACCTATTATATATATATATGTGTGTGCGCGCGCGCGCGCATAAATGCACTCATATATTTAAACATATTATATATACATATGTGCACTAATAAAATGTGAAAATTAATAAACCTTAATAAAATCATTAAACTTGCTTAATGTGTACACACATACACACATAATCACTTAAACACATTAGGTAAGTTAATTTAATGATTTTGTTATTAAGGTACATCAATGTTCATATTTTATTATATATATATATATATATAATATGTTTAAATATATGAGTGCATTTATACCCTAACAATATTAAGGATAGAGTTTACAAGGTTAAAGTTAAAGTTAAGGATAGTGTGTTAGGAATTAGATCTTCAATTAGGGTTTAGAGTTTGGCGTTATAGGATTTTAGTTGGTTTAGCCATTTAGAGTACTTAAGGGCAAGAGATTCTATGTGGTTTAAGGGGTTAGGGTATGAGAACTTGTGTTTAGAGATTTATTGACTTAGGGTTAGGGTGTGAGGACTTGTGTTTCGAGATTTGTGGTTTAGGCTAGTTTAGGGTTTAAGGTTGAGTTAGGGTTTGTATTTAGGGTTTAAGGTTTGGTGTTAGGGTCGGTTTATAGTTAGGGTTTGTATTTAGGGATTTAGGGTTATAGTGTGAAGACTTGTGTTTAGAGATTTAGGGTTTAAGGTTTGAGGTAAGTATAGGGTTAGGGTTTGTATTAAGGGATTTATGGAGGTAAGTATAGGGTTAGGGTTTGTATTAAGGGATTTATGGTTAGGGTGTGAGGACTTGTGTTTAAAGATTTGTTGTTTAGGATAGTTTAGGGTTTAAGGTTTGGGGTAGGGTTTACGGTTAGGGTTTGTATTTAGGGTTTTGGGTTTTGGGTTTGGGGTGGGGTTTACGGTTAGGGTTTGTATTTAGGGTGTGAGCATTTGTGTTTAGAGATTTAGAGTTTAGGGTTTGGAGTGGGGTTTAGGGTTAAGGTTTGTATTTCGGAATTTAGGGTTAGGGTGTGAGGATTTGTGCTTAGAGATTTAGGGTTTAGGGTTTGGGGTGGGGTTTAGGGTTAGGGTTTGTATTTTGAGGTTTGAGGACTTGTGTTTAGAGATTTAGGGTTAGGGCTTGAGGACTTGTGTTTAGAAATTTATGGCTTAGGGTTTGGGATGAGGTTTAGGGTTAGGGTTTGTATTTTGGGATTTAGGGTTAGGGTTTGAGGATATGTGTAGAGATTTAGGTTTAGGCTTGTAGTTAGGGATTTATGGTTAGGATTTGGGGTAGGGGTTAGGGTTATGGTTTGTATTTATAGGGATTTAGGGTTAGGGTTTAGGTTTACTAATCGTCGGAAAACTATCACAAATTAATTTTCTACAATTTTAAGGCAAACATTTTCTATCAAAAATGTGTAGGAAAGAATATATTTTTTACACTTTTCAAACATTAAATTTGCTACTATTATTTTCGTCAAAAAATTGTAGGAAATAATTGCCTATGAAAACTGTGGAACTCTTATTTAGAATGAAATCCATAGGAAACTCTATTGCAAGAAAAGCGTAGGAAAGAGATTTGCCTTAAAACCGTCAGATGAATTGGCCCCATTCTTATTTAGAAGGAAAAATGTAGGAAATAGTATTGCGTGAAAAGCATAGGAAATAAATATGCCTTAAAATCGTCAGAAAAGTTGGTGTCACTTTTTTTTTAGAAGGAAAAATGTAGGAAGAGGTATTGCATGAAAAGCACAGGAAACAAATATGCCTTAAAGCCATCGGATAAGTTGGCCACACCTCTTCATCCTATGATTTTACTTCATTTTATTTTTCCTATGATTTTTAGCGTAGGAAACAGCTGTAGGAAATACCCTCTACTCTTGTAATACCGTGGAAAATTCAGGGGGTTGGAAAGGAAAACTTAATTTGAGACTTATGAAAGAGATGGCAAGCTAAAGATTGAAGATGGAGGGAAGAACCGCAAAGAAAGAAGTTGATCGAAGTGGGAGAAGAAAGTCTAAAGAAATGGGATCATCGATGGCTAATATAGCATGGTAGTCAGTATCAAATGCGAACATGCAGAATATGGCGCGAGTTGTGTAGAAGAAGTGGGAAGAAGAATAGGGGAAAATCGCTGATTGTGCATCCAAAGAAGTGGAGTCAATACGAAAAATTGGCAATTTAGTGAGAAAGATTATGAAGCTGCCACATGACATGGTTTTCATTTTTAGTCTATTAACTGCATTTTTTTGTCACTATTCTCTAAAAAGTACCCAATGCAGCTGCATCAATCAGAAAGTGCCACATGGAACTAGCCGTTATATTTGAATTTCAAAAATGCATTCATTTTGTGGACCATGCCTAATTATGAAAATCAATTAAAAGGTCAATTTTAAAAGGAAATTTAAAAAAAAAAGAAAAAGAAAGGTTTGGATGCAAGATGATAATGTTTCAATATCTGGAAACACTATAGCAAAAAGATAAATTTTAAAAATCCCATTACCATTTTCTTACTTCCCTTAACTTTCTCAAAGCCATGGATTTTGTGTTGGTATATTGAAAGGTAAGCCTTTTAAAAATCCTAATACGTGTTGAAAGGTAATTTTTCTAAAGTCCTAATTATGATAATTTTTACAAAGATATAATCTATATTTTCTAGAATAAAAGGTAATCTTTAAAGGTAAATTAAAAAGATAAAATTTACTTTTTAAAAAGTCAATAATTCTAATAATTATAATACAAATTTTTAAATTTCTAATAAATATTTAGAATAATAGTACCAATTAAAATATACTCTCTCCGTTTCAGAAGTTTCGATACATTTGACTTTTTTTTATATTTTGACTTAATTTTATTCATATTATTGTTTGTTAGAAAAAATAAAAAAAATATATTTAGAAACCACATATCTTGAATTATCATTCATATACAAATATTTTTTATTTATATATTAAAATTTTGAAAATAAAAAATCCTAGATTAATTGCAAAAAAATGGAGCAAAACTTTTGGGCCTGAGGGAGTAGCTTTCTAAATTTTTTATTTTTAAACCTGATAACTTACAAGTCATAATTTGTGTTGATTAGTAAGACTTTTAAAAGCCCCAATTATGATAACCCTTACAAGGATATAGTCTTTTCTTTTGCAAGGTAAATTTTAAAAGGAAAATTAAAAAGATAATATTTACTTTTTAGAATTCAAAAGGTCACAATAAGTGTCATGTGAATTTTTTAAATCTGATAATATTTTACAATGATGCTTTTAATTAAAGATAGCTTTCTAAATATATATTCTTAATCTTTTGATCATCAATAATCAAGTGATAAATTATACCAACTATTCTCTACAAATTAATTTTGATAATTAAAAATTTTTAAGTGATTACTTCAAAACATAAAACAAATGAAAAAAATTAATATTTTACTTTATTTTGAATTCAACTTGCAAAAGAACTCTTTGAAGAGACAATTATAAGACTAATCCTCCTTTCCATAATTTCTAACTATAGCTTTCAAAATTATAGAAAGTGTTGAAAACTTTACAGGACATATAAATATATATATGAAGTATGATACATCAAAGGGTGGTATTGTATTTTTTTTAATGAGAAAGATTGTGGAACTGCCACGTCGCATGGTTTCCTTATTTAGTATATTAATTACAATTTTTCCTCACTATTCTATCAAAAATACCCAACACAACTGAATCAATCAGAAAGTGCCACATGGTACCAACCGTCATATTTGAATTTCAAAAACACGCTTGTTTTGTGGATCATGTCATATCATGAAAATAAATTAAAAGGTAAATTTTAAAAGAAAACTTAAAAAAAAAAAAGCTTTGGATGCAAGATCGTAATGTTTCAATATGCGGATACATTATACCAAAATGGTAAATTTTTAAAAATCCCATTACCATTTTCTCAATTCCCTTGACTTTCTTAAAGCCATGGATTTTGTCTTGGTATATTGAAAGGTAAGTTCTTTAAAAATCCTAATACATGTTGAAGGGCAAGTTTTTCTTTGTCCTAATTATGATTATTTTTGCAAAGATATAATCTCTATTTTCTAGAATAAAAGGTAATCTTTAAAAGATAAATTAAAAAAATAACCTTTACTTTTAAAAGCCAACAATTCTGATAACTATAATATAAATTTTAAGGTCCAATAATTTTTAGAATAATAGTACCAATTAAAATATTTATTTCTATATTTTTAATTTTTAAATTTGATAACTTAAAATTCATAATTTGTGTTGATTGGTGAGACTTTTAAAAGCCCCAATTATGATAAACATTACAAAGATATAATCTTTTCTTTTAATTTTTTTTTATAGTCAAAGGAATAAAAGCGGCATTTAGGTTGCCATTTGAAGCTCCGCAAGTGTGAGAACATAATAAATTAAAAGATGGATGAATAAGTGACATTGCTAGTAAAGTAACTTTGAAAGCTTGTGTGGCTGCTGATGTAGCTCTGTCTTGCAAAAACATAAAATAGTTAGTGACTTGGATGAAAAAAAAAAACTCAAGAACTGAATGAGAGTTTGATGATGAACTTATTTAGCTGCAGTTCAACATTGAGTCATACTTGGCACCATCACCATCTTTTCCACTTTGTTATTTGTCCGCTCCAAACTGCTAGCTCAGATAGGCAATAGAGAAGGGAGAAAAGAGATGGAGCCAGAGATTGCTAGGGTTGACAATTAGATGGGTTGGGTGAGGTTTAGTCAAGTCATTTAGGTTAAGGTTTAATCATGTTAGTATGTATTTGGGTATAGATTAAGTTCAGGTAAGGTTATTTGGGTTCAGGTTGATTGCTTGAGTAGATTTCGGGTTCAAGTTAGGTGAGGCAAGGTTTATTTGAGTTCAGATCCAATCAAGTCGGGTTATCAAGTCTTAAACCAGATTTAACTTGATTGTCGAGTTTACTCGGTTCATCGATGCATAAGCAAAAATGGTTGAATCAATTCAATTTTTTTTGATTAATTTTGAATAAAATTTAATTTAACTAGACATAAAAAATTATATAAAATTTATGAAGATATATTAATATATAATTTCTTTAATAAAATACTCCATCTGTGCTAAGTTCTTTGTAACATTCACTATTCAACAATTAATATATGATTTTTTATTTTCAACATTTTAGTATATAAATGAAAAATTTGTTATATTAAATAATAAATAAAGACCTATAGTTTCTAAATATATATTTTTAAAATTTTTATCTAACAAATAATCTCCCTCCGCCCAATTTTCTTTGCTTCATTTTAACTTTTTGACTAGTTTGACTTAAATTTATTTATATTATTGTTTATTAAAAAATTAAAAAAATATATATTTAAAAACTGTAAGTCTTGATTTATCATTTATGTATATAATGTTTTCATTTATATATTAAAATGTTGAAAATAAAAAATATAGATTAATTGTTAAAATATGAATAGTGCAAAAAAATTGAGACAAATGGAGTAATATGAATAAATTTAATTTAAAATATTTGAAAAAGTTAAATATTTCAAAGAATATGGGACAGAATGAGTAGTATAATTTCTAAAACCTAATTATTCCTATCTCTTTATTACCGTTTCACTAATCGTTTCCCATAACTCTCACTTATTCAGTCTACAATACAAAACAGATCAACAGAATAAAAGAAACTCATTCACATATATTAAATCATAAATTTTCTAAAGTCTTAACTCATCAGGTCATTTCGAGTTCAAGCCAGCTCGGGCTTAGGTTCGGGTTTTCTCGGGTTTTACTTCAATCGAGTTCGAGTTCATATTAGGTTTGGGTGGTTAACTTTTTTGGCTAAATCGGGTTAGGTCGGGCTTGGGTTCAGGTGGGTTAGGTTAGGTCTTCGGGTCAGGTCAAAATTTGTCATCCCTAGAGATTACAGGAGGTCTCGAAGCTAGTGTCAGAGGAGGAGACATAGTTATGTGAAGCAGATTTGGGAAGGACCTTGTAGTTGATGAAGCGGAGGAGACAGTGGTTGACGGGGTCGTTGGGGTTACAGGACGGTGAGGAAATGCCAAGGGTGGCAGCAACAGAGTAGCAAAGTTTAGGGTTTCTACGGTTGGTATAAAAAAAATGGGGATTAAAGCTGCAATTTCACCCTTTTCTCGTTTAGCCCCTGAATTTTTTTATTTTGTTCATCTAAGTCACTGACTATTTTCTATTTTGCATAATAGATCCATATCAATAGCCGTGCAAGCTTGCAAAGTCACATTATCAACAATGTCACTTTCTCATTCATGTTTAGCGGCTGTGATGAATTACAAGACGAGACAATAATAACTAAGTAGTTTGAGGATAATTAGTATAACACTTAATAGTTCCAAGATGATTAAGTAACATAAAATATAGTTCAAGGATGACAAATGGAGTTTATTCTATTCTTTTTAAAATTTTGGAATCGATGCGTTGTTAGGTGCTTCAACTTTGAAAGAATGAAAAATAAAATTAGTTATTGAATCACTTGCAACTTGCAAGGCGCACCTCTGTTACGTCACTAGTTTTTCTGAAATGATGCTTCAAAATTTTATTTTTTTACTTTTCATTTTGAATTAAAAAATATTATTCCCCTGTTTTACAAAAAGTTGGCCCTTTTATCTTTTTTATTAAAGTTTGACTTAAATATGTTCATGTTAATTTGTATTGTAAAATATTTTAAAAAAATATATTTATAAATTAGAGTTTCTAAGATACTATTTTCATATAAAAAGTTTGGATTTGTATAAAAAATTTTGAATGAAAGAAAATCATAAATTAATTATTATGAATTGTAAAAAGGACAAACTTTGTAAGACGGAGGTAATAATTGCTTTAAAAAATGTTGATTGTACTAGATGGAGTATATAATAGTCTTATTTTCAGGTACATAATTTTTTTCCAAATTAATTAAATTGACTCACATAAATCTGTAAACTTTTGTCGGGGTAATCCACAATCAGACCCACAACAAACTAAGCCACAATCAGACCCACAATACACTAAGCCGCATCTAATTATATGGATTATGGCCCACCTTACAAGTACACAAGCCCGCTGACTCCTCGTGCTGATCACAAAAAATTACAAGTAAATGGTTTGATTCAATTTGGGTGAGAAGCTCAATTCAATTTGGTTGGGTTTCCAATAAGAAAAATAACAAATATAAAAACCAACTCAACCCAAAAAGCAAAGGAACAAGCTAGGGATAGTAATTGTGTGGGTCAGGCTGGTTTGGGTTAGGCCATTCAGGTTCGGGTCTAGTCGGATTAGCAAGAATTCAGATCCAGGTCGGGTTCAGGTAGGGTTATTTGGGTTCAGGTTGATTTCGGGTTTATGTTGGGTTAAGCCGGGTTTATTTGGGTTCAGGTTCACTACAGGTCGGGTCAATTTCAATTTCGAATAATTTCAAGTCAGGTTTTGGATTAAATTCAGGTCAACTTTTGTGTTAGCTCAAGTTACTGGTGTGTAGGCCAAAGTAATTGAATCAATTCATTTTTTTCTAATTTTTGTTAAAACTTAAATTAAATAATTTGATTTTTTAGGTGATTTAATTTAAATTAATTTTTCATTTTTTAGTATATATAATTAAAATATTCATAAAAACCTTCTTCATTATAGTTTAATACATATATAGGTAATTTAACATTGTTAGTAATACTTTATTGTTTTTCTCAGTCCATACCTTTCAACTATTACTATACAGGTCATTCAGATTCTCACCCAGGTATTACCCAGACATACACTATGACAATTTTGCTATGCTTATGTTTCGATGAATTTTCTTTGAAATTACTACGAAATGTAAATAAAGTTCATTATTAGTGACTAAACTGTAAAATTTAAAAATTTATTTTTTAAAATTTAGGTACTTTATTACATTATACTGAAAAGTTTATGGATGAATGTTGTAATTTTAACAATTGCCTATTAAGATCATTAAACTTACTAAATATAAAAATTACTTATTTTGGACAAATTCAAATATGAGACTTACTGAATATGGAATTATGTTCCCCAAATATCATACTTGCAACATATAGAAGGCCTCAAAAAATGGAAGTTACTAAATATGAGAATCTCTTCTCAAAATATGAGAATTACTAAACATGAACATTGAAAAAAAAATAGAACTACTAAATATGGAAGTCGCCTTCTCAAATAAGAGATTTTCTAAATATAAAAGTACAAAAAAATGGAAGTTCTAATTACGAAAGTCATCATTCTTAAATATGGGACAAATTGAATATGAAAATCTAAAAAATTGAAACTGAATATGAAAATCTAAAAAATTGAAAGTTATTAAATATGAAAATCTGTATATTTAGGATTTACTAAATATGAAAGATAATGAAAGGGAAAAGTTAAGGTTTAGGATAAGGGTTAAAATTGGGCATTCTCGGGTTTAGCCATTGGGCCATCTAGCGCTCGGGTCAAGTTAGTCCCGAGTTCGGGTCAATTCAGGCTTGGGTCATTTTGGGTTCGGGTATTTTGGGTTTGGGTCATTTGGGTTCGAGTTCTCTCGGGTTTCTCTTTGATCGAGTTCAGGTTCGGGTCGAGCTGGGTACAGTCGGATTTAAGTCATTAACTTGTTGGTCAAATTGGGTTAGGCCAAGTTTGGATTTGGTGGGTTGGACTAGGTCATCGATTGAATCAGATTTTGTCATCTCTATACACGGGTGCCATGGCCGACAAAGGTGTTGTTCCTATGAGTTGGAGCTCTGATGTTGGACTCTCCACTCCCACTCGCTTGTTGATTAAAAAACTTGCATTTTGTGGATCTATGGTGGAGCTTTGGCCCATTTGACGTAAAAATTTCTTCTCATTATAGGTTTGAGTGAATGACCCAAATCGTGTGATCTTAATTTACAAACTGGCCGATAATCCAAATCTTATGCTTTGTATATCCTAATTTACAAACAGCTCAAATCCTTTGCTTTAGATATCCTAATTTACAAACTGGCTAACAACCCAAATCTTACGCTTTAAATATCCTAATTTACATATTGACCAAATGATGAGGGTATTTAGCCCGTAATACGTAGTTGGATTTTGGTATCAAAAAGCAAATGTACACCCCTAGGTAGCGGTACCAAATCCCCTCTTCTTGATCCAGTTGGGTTGCACTGACCGGACACGAATTTTAACTCGGAAGAGATGGTCTTAAAACAACATATACATGACTTGTCTTTTTTATGCTTCCCCATTTTCTAATGCTCCTTTTCTTTTGGATGAGGGCGCCCCCTGGTATTGACTGGCTAAAACTAAATTGGCTCATTTTCAAGATAAGGTTCAGACTAACAACATCAAATTCGTTTTAACTCAAGTCAATTCATTTAAAATTACTTATATTTATTATTATATTTTTTTCTCTGTAACTATCTTAATTAAAAAATAATATTAAATAGCAATAATAATCTATTAAAAATATATTTTTCATAATCTTATTAAATTTTTATAATTTTTTTCTAATTTAAGGTATTAAAAAAGAAAAATTTATAAAAATTTGACAATATCATGAAAATATACTGTCAAATGGATTATTATTTCTACATAATATTGGCTTTCAAAAGAAATTAATTTTAGATAAAAAATATGAAAAAATAAAAATAAGTCAGTTAATATAAATTAAATTGGATTGACCATAATTAGTCTTCTATAAACCTGAGTAACAACGTGCGCCACCTTTATAAACTTACATATTTGGCAGCGTGGTTTCCAGCGCCACTCGTAAAATCCATTCATGCGGGTTCAACGCCTCCGGGGGCCGATTCAATGGTTTAAACCTGTTTTTCTTCTCTTCCTTTGTTTTATTTTTATTTTTTCCATTTCTCTTCTCTGCATTTATTTTCATTTATTTTTTTTCTTCTATATGTTTGATTTCATTTTTTCTGCTTTTGCTTCTTTTTTCATTTTTGTGTAATATTCTTTATTTTCATTTTTTGTTTATTTTATTTTTCATTTCTTAGGTTTTTTCGTTTTTGTACCGAAAGTGTGATCGGGAAGCCTGGCGTCATCCGAAAGGGGCGCTATCACTGACCTCGGAGAGGCCGAAGTCCGGAACCTCGAACTTGGGACTTCGGCTAGTACACCAGGGGGAACCAGGTGGATCACCTTCGGTTATGGAGAACTGACCATTGCAAACAGAGGAGGATCTCTCCGAAGGCGGAACTTCCGAACCACGAACTCCCCGACTCCACGAGCATCGCTCCCGAGGAAGGGCATCGTGTCAAAGACGACCTCGGCCAGAGGACCTCGGGGGTACGGCATGAGCATTTAAGGAGCCTCTGACATGTCGCCCACAGGCGCTACATGCTGCCTCAAGCGGCGGTCTGACGCGCCGACACCGCCCAGGTCTTGTCACGACCTGTCTCGGACCAAGGCTCGAGGAGCCTGCAAGCAGCTACTTGTCCCCTACGCCCGAGGGTACAGAAAAGATCTGACCGAACACGTGTCATGATCTAAACGGGCTAGACTCTTCTATAAATACCAGGAAACAAACCCTGGTAGGGGGATCGTCAATCAGACCCCTCTACTTGAGAAAATACAAACAGGCAAGGCCACTAAAACTTTTAGTGCTTCCCTCTTTACCTTCTCAGCACCCTGACTTGGGCATCGGAGGCTCCTCCCCGGAAAAACATCCCGGGGACATCCTAACCCTCTCTTCTAAGCTTTTCAGGCATACTCCCTTGGAGAATCTGAGTTCCAGGCGTTCTCCCTCTCAGGAAGTCCCTTCAGAAGTCACAATGTCACACGACGAAGATGCCTTGGGGCATCATTTGGCGTCGTCTGTGGGAACCCACTCTGAGGTCGCCATTTTTGAAACGCGGCGTTCAAAGGACAAGGGACTCCCGAGGTCCCCGTCCACGCCTAAAACTCAACCGGTTACTGAGCAAACCCCTCCAGGGACTTCCGCGATCGAAGAAAAGCGCCCCTTAGTCATTACTATGAGCTTTCTATGCGACTTTCAGCGTTCTGTTGTGGCTAAAATGACACAGCAGATAGATCGAAGGTGACCACAACAAACTCAGGCCGAAAGGCCTCCCTCGCCAGCACGCCCTCGGGAGAGAAGCCCCAAACCAACCCATCGTACTTCGGGAAGAGGGGACCCGCGTGAGGAGTCTTCAACGGAAAACATGCCCCTCGGGGCACGGCTTGCGGGACAAAAAGGGTCCAAGCAACCCAAAGTCCTACATGGAAGGAGTTCGTCGCCTGAGGCGAGGTCCCTGTCCCCCCGCCGCCGAACTCACTCCCCGAAGAGGCGCCGGCAATCTCCCTACCCAGAAGAAGAACCTAGTCCCACGATCTTGATGGAGAAGATACTAGCGAGACTAGACAGGGTGGAAAAACAGGTAGCTCGCAAACCAATCTGGGCAAGGCTGTTTGAAACATTCTGTGGGGATGAGTCCTCATTTACCCGAGCTGTGGTTGAAACAGCCATGCCAGGTGACTTCAGAGTACCTCGGCTGGAAACTTATGATGGCCGCACTGATCCACAGGCCCATCTGACCAAGTACAGACGCAGCATGATGATGCACGGTGCCGACGACGCTACCTTGTGCAAATGTTTTGAGGTCACCCTCACAGGACTAGCAACTGCGTGGTATAATTCATTGGCTCCGGGAACCATCACTGAGTTCCAGGAATTATCCACGGCCTTCACACAGCAATTTATTGGAAGTCGGCCAACGGCGAAGATGCTTGTCCAAATGTTCGACATAGCACAAAGAAATGGAGAGACCATCCGCGACTATGTCGAAAGGTTCAATAGAGAAGCGTTGAGTGTCCCGGACTTTCGGCCCGAAATACGCATTCTCGCCATGACGCGGGGCCTTCGGAGGGACTCACAGCTGTTTTACGAGTTCTCCAAGGACCCCCCGGACATGCTTGGTGAATTTTACCGAAGGGCCGAGCAACACATGGCCGCCGAAGAGCTGCGAATGGGTGGACCGAAGTCCGATCATAACCGGGCCGAAGGATCCAACCAGCAAGCCGGGTATCCAACCGAACAGATAGGCCGACCTCAGAGAATGCGGAGAAGGAAACTCCCAAATTTCACACCCCTGAACACCACGAGAACCAACATCCTCATGACAATGGAAAGGCAGGGGACTCAGATCCAACGGCCAAGGGCCATGACCGCTGACAATAAGAAGAATATAAAGAAGTTCTGCCAGTTTCACCGCGACCACGGCCACGACACCGAAGACTGCTTCCAACTGAAGAAGTATATAGAGTCGCTGATAAAACTGGGCCAACTTCAGCGTTATCTGAGGATACCTTCCCCAAAAGGGAGAAAAGATGAGGAAGGAAAGGCAAAAGATGAGGACTACGACTCCGACAGGCGGAGGAACCGAAGTCCTAAAAGGCGCCCTCCACCCCCGGCGGGAATAATACAAACAATCACAACGGGGCTCCCATCCTCAGAAAGAAAGAGGAAGGCCAGAGAAATAGCAGTCATGGAATATCAGAGTCCGACGAAGAAACTGGCCCGCAAGGATGGTTCCACCGTCATCTTTCCCCATGACGATCTGCTGTTGATCATGGCAAGGATAGGAAACTGGGATGTCAAGAGAGTGTTGCTCGACGATGGATCAAATGCCGACGTCCTGTTTTCATACTTACTGCCGAACTTGGGCATATCCAGCAGCGACCTCAAGCCCGTCACCTCGCCTACTTTCGGGGTAGGACCATCCGAACTGCCGGTCCTCGGATGGATCGATCTCCCTTTAATGGTGAAAGGAACTTCGGTAGATGGGACTGCTGAATTATTCGCCTCTACAATGGCAAGCTTCATTGTCATGAATGTCCCCTCATCGTACAATGCCATCCTTGGAAGACAGACACAGGGAAATCTGCACATTCGCCCTGATGTGAGGTACTTAACTGTCACTTTCGCCACCAAAGATGGAGACACGGAAATCTTTATAGATCAAAGCGAAGTAAGGGAGGTGTTCGTCAAGGCACGAAAAGCTCCAGCAAACAACTTCGCGCAAACGGTGGAGGCAAAGGTACCAAAGAAGGGCAAGGCCGACGATCCCGCGAAAGCGGAAATGGAAAAAGTAGAACTTGTTCCAGGCCAAAGCACCCGAATAGGGAAGGACTTGGCCGAAGGTGACAAGAAAAAACTTGTATCTTTTCTACTGGCAAATAAAGATCTGTTCGCCTACTCGCCGAAGGATATGCCAGGGGTAAACCCTAGCGTAATACAGCATAGCCTTAGAGTAAGTCCGGAAGCAAAACCTGTCCGGCAAAAGAAACGGGGCATTTCAGTCCATAAAAGTAACTTTGTCAAAACCGAAGTCCAGCGCCTGTTGAACGCTGAGGTCATCAGGGAGGTCAAGTACCCCGAATGGTTAAGCAACGTGGTTATTGCCACAAAAGAAGGAAGCGGTAAACTCCGGATGTGCATCGATTTCAGAAACTTAAACGATGCTTGCCTAAAAGACTCATACCCTCTCCCACCGATAGACCAATTGGTAGACTCAACTGCCGAATACGGGCTCCTAAGTTTCTTAGACGCCTTCAGTGGGTATCATCAAATAAGGATGGACCCCGAAGATGAGGAAAAAACCGCCTTCATCACCGAGGGAGGAACATACTGTTACGTCATAATGCTTTTCGGGCTCAAAAACGCAGGAGCCACGTACTAGAGGTTGATGAGCAAGGTCTTTAACGACCAAATAGGGAGAAACATGGAAGTATATGTCGACGACATGATAGTCAAAAGCAAACTGCCTAGCAACCACATCACAGATCTAAAGGAAACTTTCCACCAGCTTAGAGCCTTCGGAATTCGTCTTAATCCCGAAAAATGCATCTTCGGAGTGACCTCGGGAAAGTTCCTTGGGTACATGGTATCAGAAAGAAGCATTGATGCTAACCCAGAAAAAATTAAGGCTCTACTTGAGTTCCGAACTCCTGCCACAATAAAAGATGTGCAGAGACTCACCGGAAGGATAACCTCTCTCAGCAGGTTTATTTCCAGGTACGGAGACCGGTGTCGGCCATTCTTCAAAGTCCTCACTAAGGCAGCAAAAAAGGAGGACAACCTCGAAAGTAATGATCATCCTTGGGATGAAGACTGCCAAAGGGCCTGGGAAGAACTCAAAATCTACTTAGCCGGTCTGCCCACTCTGCGGCAACCCCGCGAGGGAGAGCCCCTCGTATTATACCTCACCGTCACAGAAAAAACAGTAAGCTCGGTCCTTGTGAAAGAGGAAGGGCCGAAGCAATGGCCGGTTTATTATGTAAGCAAGTCCCTGCATGGCGCCGAAGTCAGGTATCCTTTGTTGCAAAAAGCTATATATGCCTTGGTGCTAGCAGGAAGAAGGCTGCGACCATATTTTCAGGCTCACCCTATCATCGTCCGAAGCAGTCTACCTCTGCGCGATGTCATGAGAAAAGTTGATCATTCGGGAAGGCTTTCCAAATGGTGTATAGAGCTTGGCGAACACGACATCACTTATGAACCTCGAAAAGCCATAAAAGCTCAAGCTCTGGCAGACTTCATTGCCGAAGTACCCACCACCGAGGACAGCCATCCGGATCCAAACGAAGGTGAGCCAGAATGGACTTTGTATGTTGACGGAGCCTCGGGGTCCGAACACCAGGGAGCTGGGGTAATTATCAGAGGTCCCGAAGGCCTAGAGGTAATGAAGGCTATCAAGTTCAGCTTTAACGTCACCAACAATGTGGCTGAGTATGAAGCCCTCATAGCAGGATTGCGCCTAGCCAGAAAAATTGGCGTGAGAAATTTAAAGGCCCACAGCGATTCCCAGCTAATAGTTCGACAAACGGCAGGAGACTATGGGGCGAAGGACCCAACCTTGGCAAAATACCACGAACTGGTAGCAAAGCTCATTCAAGAGTTCGACACCATACGGATCGAAAATGTACCTCGATGAGATAACGCCGAAGCAGATTGCTTGGCGAAGTCGAAAACATGCACCGAGGTGCTAGACCATCCGAGCATCGCAGTATTGAGCATAGTAACCTCGGGAAAAGGATGGAAAGACCCGATAAAAAGGTATCTCGCAGACAACGTGCTCCCCGAAGACCCCGGCGACGCTGCAAAAGTGCGAAGACGCTCCGGCCGATTCTTCCTAATCGGCGAAGAGTTGTATCGGCAGGGATACGCAAATCCACTGCAGAGGTGTGTTGGCGAAGAGGATACTGAAATGATCCTCGAAGAAGTTCACGAAGGCACTTGTGGTTCGCACATTGGAACCGACGCCCTGGCAGCAGTGATACTTCGCCAAGGGTACTTTTGGCCTACCCTGAGAAAGGACGCTAGGAAGTACGTCAAAAAATGTGGTAGTTGCCAGAGACACGCGAATATCCAGAGAACACCCTCGGAAATTGTGACTTCGGCTGACTATCCTTGGCCCTTCGCAGTTTAGGGCATAGACCTCATAGGGCCACTTCCAACAGCACCTGGAGGCGTGAGGTTCTGTGTAGTGGCAGTAGATTATTTCTCCAAATGGGTCGAGGGGGAACCCTTGGCTACTATCTCGGCAAAAGAAGTGCAGAAGTTCGTATGGAAGAATATAGTATGCAAATTTGGTATACCGAGGGTACTTGTAGCTGATAATGGATCCCAGTTTATAGACAAAGGGTTCCAGGAATTTATCAGTGACCTCGGAACAAAAATGCACTTCGCCCCAATAGCTCACCCCCAAAGCAATGGGCAAGTAGAAGTATCTAACAGGACCATAAAAGATGGTCTGAAAAAGAGGCTGGGAGAAGCAAAAGGGAAATGGCCAGGGGAGCTCCAAATCGTATTATGGAGCTACCGAACAACACCCCGAAGAGCCACAGGAGAAACGCCTTTTTCACTCGTCTTCGGCATAGAGGCCATCATCCCAATCGAAGTAGTGCGACCATCAGTACGGGTGCAAGTATTTGATGAAAGTGGAAATGACCTCGGCCTAAGAACCAAACTCGACCTCGTCGGCGAACACAGAGAAACAGCCGAGCTGAGAAGAAAAGCTTTTCAGCAAAGAGTGACCGCAGCTATAAATTTGCGCGCCAGGCCGAAGGGAATAAAGAAAGGAGACCTCGTTCTCCAAAGGGCTGAATTTACATCCCGAAGGCCATTCCACAGGGTACTTCGCGCAAATTGGGAAGGACCTTATCTGGTGCTTGCCGAAGTGCGAAAAGGGGTGTATAAGCTCAGCAACGCCGAAGGCGTAGAATTAAAAAATACTTGGCATTCAGATACCTTGAAAAAATTCTATGCTTAGGATTTCGGTGGGAAGAAGATTACATTGTACAAGTTAGAAAAAATATTCTAAGTACAAAGGATTCTTAGAAATTCCTAAGTGAGAGATGTACAAGTCGGAATTCCACGAAGGCGATCGCCGTGCTGAGCGCAAATACGATTTTCTAAAGTCCCTTGAGCAAACGTGTTCGGGACAATGGGAAATGACAAATCTAACAAAAAGACTTAGCCAAAATTTCGAAAGAAAAAAGTCTTTATTGCGGTGAATCTGTTTACAAAGGAGAAAGCCTACCAAAAGAAGAAATACAAAAAAGAAGAAAAAGAGAGCAAAGGGCCCTAAGACAAAACTAAGGAATCTCAGCGTCTCGGGAGCCTCCAGCTCCTGCGCCCTTATCGACCACCGTCGGCGCCGGGAACGAAAGGGGCAAGTTCAGATGCTCCATTTTTGACCAAGACCACCGAGGCCCCTCAGGAATGTTTAGGGCCTCCAAGAAAGAAAGGTCCAGATCTGGAAACTTCTGCAGGACTTGGTGCTGAGCAAGGCAGAAGCTGTTCTAAAAATTAACTTTGGTCATCTGGTCGGACTTCTCCTTCTCGACCCCTAGGTCGTCAAGGTCCTTCTTCAGATCTTCAACCTCCTTCTTCAGTGCTTTCATCTTCTTCTTCTTCGGCTCCTTCTTCAAAGAATCGACCTCGCGCTTGGAGCGCGGCCTTCTCAGCGAGCGCCTTCGCCAGGAGAGCCTCAGAGTCCGACTTCTCCTTTTGATGCGCTTCGTTTGCCGAAATCAGCTCCGCCACTTGGGAGCCGAGGTCAGAAATCTTCTGGGATGAATCCTTCAAAAGTTCTTCTTTTTCTTTCTGGAACTCCTCCCGGATGGTGGCAACCTCCTTCTCCGCAGCTTGAGCCAGCTGCGTGTTCTGGACAGCCAATTCCGAGCACGTCGCCTTAGTTTTTTCTATGACCTCTATGGCCGAGGCTCGGAACGCCGTCTGTCTCGCAACCCGAACTCTGAGGAAACCAGCGTACCCCAGCAGCTGCAAAGGAATAAAGGCAAATTCAGTAAGGCCAAACACTTAGAAGAAATCAAAAGGAAAAAAGAAAGGCGTGAAAGTATACTAGGGCAGCGTGCTCGGAAAGTTTCGCGGCAAGGGAATCGTCGCCCGGGTGAGCTTCCACAATGGCCCTGAAGGAGGCCTCAGTAAGTATCCCCTTCGAGATCTCTTTAGCCATTTGCTGGTAGTCTCCGGAGTACAAATTCATGTCCTCCGTAAACGTCTAGAAATGCTTCTTCGGAATCTTCCCCATCGGGATATGGGCATCCCGAAGGGCTCGCTTCCGGACATGCTGGGCTGCCCAACCCGGAGTAAGTAACTCCCCTGCACCGCAAAGCAAGAAGCTGGTCAAGACAAGTAAAACTCAAAACTCAAAATAAAGTAAAGGCATCACACTTTGTCTGAGAAAACGAACCTGGCGGCACCTCGGCGAGGTCATCATCAGAGTCCGGGACCTCCTCGGTGGAAATCCCTTTGCCTTTACTCTTACGCCGCCCCTCGGCAGAAGGAGCCTCCACCAGGGCACCCAGAAGAGCCGGTGACGAAGTAGGGCTTCGAGGAGGGATGTCGGCAACAACCTCGGGAGGCGGAGCGACTGCAGCTTCGGGCTCTTCGCTTACCTCCTCGAGAACTTCCGGCAAAGGAGGATGAACAGTTTTCCTCGCTCGTTTAGCCAAGGAAGGCCCAGCACTAGTCGCTTTCCGCCTTCGGGAGGCGGCCTTTTTCGTTTGCTCACCTTTCTCGGATTGACCGAGGAAAAAGGACTTGTAAAAGGCAGCAGTGTCGTCACCCATCTCTGGAAAAGAAAGAAGACATCAGCGTGAGTCCAAGGTGAAAATTATAACAAAGGGATCCGGAGACAACTTACGCTCATAAAATTTTTTGTAAGTAACTTCCTCCCGAAGGAGTATCACCAGCCAGGAATCCTTCCCAGCGATGGCAGGAGCCGGCATCCCGAGGTCTGTTTTGTGCTCCTTCACTACCCCTAACTCCCGAAGAACCTCTTCAGTCATCAACTTCCAATTGATGGGGAAGGGGTAGAGAGAGCGCTAAGGGACCTCGGAACCCCAGTCGGAGACGGCGCGGATACGTCTGTCAAAGTCCTTGAATACGGGCGCCAACTCGGGAGTCAGCATTATCCTCGAATCTACGACGTCCATCTCCAACCTTCCCCGAGCCCATTTGGTCGGAACGTGCGACCAAGCCTCCTCCATCTTCAGAAAGAAAAACTTCTGTTGCCACCCTCGCCAGCTGTCCTTGGTGGCAAAGGTGGACATATATTTTTTGCTCCCTGATCCCCGAGGTAGCATGAAATAAAAGCCACCCTTCGGGACCACGAAGAGCTTATAGTATTGCATGAAAAGAATAAAGTGGGGCTCTATTTTGAAAACGCCGCACATACAGAGGAAGGCGGTAAAGTAGCAGTACGAGTTCGGCGGAAGCTGATTTACGGCAATGCCATGAAATTGGCAAAAGTCACAAATCATCTTCAGAGGAGGGTACCGAAGTCCGGCCTTCAGTTGGGCTCGAAAAACGGTAACCTCGTCGCCGCGGTTTGAGAAGCTGTATTGGTCAGAACGTGGCAACCTTGTAATGGCATATGAGGGAAGAAAGAATTTGGTCTTCCATCTTGCTAATTTTTTAGGAGTGGTGCAGCAAGGGTGAGACAAAAGAGGCTCACAGCTCTCGGGAACAGGCATGGTCGGCAGAAGAGCGATTTTGGAAAAAGGCCAGAACCGACTTCGGGAAAAATTAAAAAGCAAAAGATTCTGGAAGTTAAAACCCACCAAATGATTTGCCAAAATCTGGGTTTGGAGTCGCTGTCGCGAAAGATTACCGGAAAACACTCCGTCAAATAGCACCGCCGCAAAAAGCAGGAGGAAACGCAAAAACAGTTGAAAGGCAGAGGGAAGCAAAAGCAGAAGCAAAAAGAGATTATGACAGGACAAATGTATATATAGGCCAAGAGGGGTAGGCGAACCGGCGTCATAAAGTACTCCGCGAAGGCGAACAGTCACCATAACTGCTCGGGGCGCATGAAAAGGCGCGCCCGCTATGTCCGATGCAACCCTCGCCAATAACCAGCTGCCACGTGTCAGTCATTGCGCCAAAAGAGGAACACGCTTTCTGACAAATGGCGCGCCGCTCCAGACTGACACGCCTGGTTATGAGACGCGACGTTTCGCAGATCTGCAAAAGAAAAGAAGTAGGTTACCTCGAAGACACCAAAAGACAGGCTATGGCTAAAGAGCCAATGTCTTCGGACAAAAGGTGCATCTTCGGCAAAGGTATTACCCCCAAATCCCCGAGGGGCGCCCTCCGGTAGCCGAAAAATGAAACCGAAGTTTCCACTTCGGCTTTTTGGAGGGTGGCTTGGTGATAGCCGAAGGGCTATCGCCTCTTCCAGAACATACTCCCTGCCGAAAGTGTGATCGAGAAGCCTGGCGTCATCCGAAAGGGGCGCTATCACTGACCTCGGAGAGGCCGAAGTCCGGAACCTCGAACTTGGGACTTCGGCTAGTACACCAGGGGGAACCAGGTGGATCACCTTCGGTTATGGAGAACTGACCATTGCAAATAGTGGAGGATCTCTCCGAAGGCGGAACTTCCGAACCACGAACTCCCCGACTCCACGAGCATCGCTCCCGAGGAAGGGCATTTGTGTCAAAGATGACCTCGGCCAGAGGACCTCGGGGGTACGGCATGAGCATTTAAGAAGCCTCTGACATGTCGCCCACAGGCGCTACATGCTGCCTCAAGCGGCGGTCTGACATGCCGATGCCGCCCAGGTCTTGTCATGACCTGTCTCGGACCAAGGCTCGAGGAGCCTGCAAGCAGCTACTTGTCCCCTACGCCCGAGGGTACAGAAAAGATCTGACCGAACACGTGTCATGATCTAAACGGGCTGGACTCTCCTATAAATACCAGGAAACAAACCCTGGCAGAGGGATCATCAATCAGAGCCCTTTACTTGAGAAAATACAAACAGGTTTAGTTCAAAAATTTTCAAAACAGAAAATTATGGCTCAAGTTACCCACTCCCCCACACTTAAATTAAACATTGTCCTTAATATTCACAATAAAAGCACAGCTATGGAAAAAGAAAAGGTATTAACCTAAAAAGTGATTTCACAGTAATTCACAGCCCAGAATTTGACTTTAGCTTGTTGCTGCATATGGTTCGTGATGCCCCAAGGCATCTTCGTCGTGTGACATTGTGACTTCTGGAGGGACTTCCTGAGAGGGAGAACGCCTGGAACTCAGATTCCCCAGGGGAGTATGCCTGAAAAGCTTAGAAGAGAGGGTTACGAGGTCCCCAGGGTGTTTTTCCGGGGAAAAGCCTCCGACGCTCAAGTCAGGGTGCTGAGAAGGTAAAGGGGGAAGCACTGAAAGTTTATTCATACTTTTGAGCATCGATCTGAATTGTTAGATGATTTCACCTTTTTGGTTCTTGAATGCTTAGCTTGAGTGTTGAGTTAGTCATTTATTAGTCTTTATGCAACTCTCAAATTTTATTTTTAAATTATTTTTACAATTTTTTATCAAGCAAGTTGATGGTTATCTTGAGAAGTTGATTTTTTCATCAAATTTGTGTACTTAGTACATTGGTTTAAACCTTGTGAGATTATGTGCTTATAAGTTGATCATGTGATTTGTTCCGTTGATGGATGATTTGAATTATTTGAGAAAAAATTAAAAAATTGTTGTTTGAATTGTTGCATTCTGCTAAAAAAAAAAAAAGAGAAATTTGCTACTCCACTGTTCTGGGTATTGAAGTAGGTTGGGGTCTTCTCCTAAGGCAAGAGTCGATCACTACTCGAAAAGGTAATAGGAATATGAGTATGGTCAAAGACCACTTTGGAGTTGTATTGAGTTAGTAGCTTGGGTATGGTAGAGCTCTTATTATACACTCACTAAATAGCGGAACACAAGAAAAAGATAAAATGAAAAAAAAAATCAAGTAAAAAAAAAAGAAAAAATGTAAATTCTCAACTGATTTCTTATTTTCCATGGGTTTGTGGTAAGATCGGTTGTGCTTTTTGAGTTTTTATCTACCTGGTTTGTTCTCTTTACTTCGTACAAAAGTTTAATGTTTTTCTCAAATTTTTAATGGTGATTGTTGCTAGCTTGAGAAGAAATTATTTTTAAGGACTTATTTAGTTTTGAGTTGCTATTGCCAAGAAAATTGTGTACTTAATTGCTCTTGTTAAGTTTTTCAAGACCCTTGGATGTGAAATTATCTTACTTAGTTTACCTCAAAAGTATGTTTCTATTTTGAGTTTTTCCCGGGGACGAGTAAAAGCTAAGTATGGGGAAATTTGATAGGCTTATATTTATTATATTTATTTCTCTCATATTTAGTATGTTTTAATATGTTTTGAACCTTAAAGATATATTATGAGTATGTTCTATAGCTTATAGCATATCTGGACTCAATTGATTGAAAGTGAATTTAATTTGCAATTTTACAAGTTTTAATTTGGTTGTGTTCTTTTAGAATTTTGATAGATTGGTGATATTTTGGGATATTTCGGTAGAAACCCATATCTTGAGCTACAAAGATCAAAATCAAGTGATTCTTGATTCATTGGAAAGCTAACCTCTAGAGCTACAAATCACATTTAGACTATGAAACCCAGTTTGCACATTAAGAGGGGTCAAATTCAGCTTCAAAGTCGCGATTTGTGAGTCACCGCTGGTTCAAAAGCAATTGTGGTATTTTGGGCATATCTTTGGCTGTAGATGTCCGTTTTATACGATTCAGGTGTAGTTTCGAAGATAAGAAAGAGATCTACAACTTTCATCCATTCTATTTTGAGAAATAGTGACTGCATCAAGGTCTAATCTCGCTTGAAGTTGCTGCTGCTGTTCTGAAGCATTGTTTGGGGTACTTTTGTAAAAATATAGAAAGTTTATTGAGATTTTGTGCATTTAGCACACTAGGTTATGTTTTTCTTAGGAATTTAAAGGGTGGCTACATGCGAGCCCCCTTCCTCTCTCTTCTTCTTCGCCAACTCTCTTTATTTTTTTTTCTTTTCCTTTTAGTGATTTATTTTATTCTTGGTTGAAAGAGATTGAAACCCCAAATTCTTCAACATTGTAAGTTCAAAGTTCTTTTTATTCATCAATTAATATTTTGAGTATTGGATGTTCTTCTATGATTAATTTTATGATTGTTTCGTTTATATGCTAAGAGGCCTACTAGTTGTTATTCGATTTTAATCTACTACTGACTTTGAAATTAAATCTGCAATTGTTTGGTTTCTTTAATCTGTGAAGCAACTGAGGTTTAGTGATTTACCGCATCAAAAATCATTAGGTCTTAGGGAGAACATTCAAATAAATTAAATGCAACCGCTTGTGTTTGTGTTATTTAGTTTCATCGATCTCTCTAATTTTTAATGCAATTGTTAAATTAAATCAAAATGCTTGTCTTAGGTTGTTTAACAGTTAGGGTTAATTAGATCGCTTGTTTCTGATTAACTACGACTAAGGAGAGGTAGGAAGATAGCTCCAATGATGAATATTCAAAGTCTTGATTGATCTATTTATACATCGATGATTAGTTGTAAGGATTCGGTAATGGATGTTGACTGATGCCAAGGTTTGAATTCTTGACTGTTTTGTTGGTTTCTTACTTGATAGGTTTCTTAATTTTTGTTCTCTGATTATTTTTTTTTTATTGCAAACAATCCCCCCCAATCTTTTATTTTAGTTTTATATCAAGAAGCTTTTAGATAAAGAATTTCCCTTGGGATTCGACCTGTTTTCCACTGCTATACTACAAATTTATTTATTCTGAGTTGTTAGTGATACCAGAATAATTTTTTGTGGTTTCGACAACCAATCAAAAATTTGGCACTATTGCCGAGGAGATTTCTTATTCTATTAAAGTTTCTTATTTCTTTTCATTTTTTTTGGTTTTATTTTTTAAGTTTGTTTTTATTCTCACAATTGGTTTTTTGGTCAGCAGTACTCTTTCTAGTTGGAGGTTAACCAAACCATATGCAGCAGCAAGCTGAAGTCAAATTCTAGGCTGTGAATCACTGTGAAATCACCTTTCAGGGCAGTACCTTTTTTTTTCCCCAACTGTGCTTTTGTTATGAACATTGAGGACAATGTTTGATTTAAGCGTGGGGGAGTGGGTAGCTTGAACCATAATTTTTTGTTTTCAAAATTTTTGAACTAAATTTGTTTTTATTCATACTTTTGAGCATCGATCTGAATTATTAGATGATTTCACCTTTTTGGTTCTTGAATGCTTAGCTTGAGTGTTGAGTTAGTAATTTATTAGTCTTTATGCAACTTTCAAATTTTATTTTTAAATTGTTTTTAAAATTTTTGATCAAGCTAGTTGATGGTTATCTTGAGAATTTGATTTTTTCACCAAATTTATGTACTTAGAAGATTATGAGCTTATTAAGTTGATTATGTGGTTTGTTCGGTTGATGGATGATTTGAATCACTTGAGAAAAAATAAAAAAATTGTTGTTTGATTTGTTGCTTTCTGCTGAAAAGGAAAAAAAAAAAGGAAATTTGTTACTCTGCTGTTCTGGGTATTGAAGTAGGTTGGGGTCTTTTCTTAAGGCAAGAGTCAATCACTACTAAAAAAGGTACTAGGAACATAAGTATGGTCAAAGAACACTTTGGAGTTGTGTTGAGTTAGTAGCTTGGGTATGATAGAGCTCTTACTATACACTCGCTAAATGGCAGAACACAAGAAAAAGATAAAATGAAAAAAAAAATCAAGTAAAAAAAAAAGAAAAAAAGTAAATTCTTAACTAATTTCTTATTTTCCATGGGTTTGTGGTAAGATCGGTTGTGCTTTTTGAGTTTTTATCCACCTGGTTTGTTCTCTTTATTTCGTACAAAAGTTTGATGTTTTTCTCAGATTTTTAATGGTGATTGTTGCTAGCTTGAGAAGAAATTGTTTTTAATGACTTATTTAGTTTTGAATTGCTATTGCCGAGAAAATTGCGTACTTAATTCCTCTTGTTAAGTTTTTCAAGACCCTTGGATGTGAAATTATCTTACTCAGTTTACCTCAAAAGTATGTTTCTATTTTGAGTTTTGACCGAGGGCGAGCAAAGGTTAAATGTGGGGGAATTTGATAAGCTCATATTTATTATATTTATTTCTCTCATATTTAGTATGTTTTAATATATTTTGCACCTTAAAGATATATTATGAGCATATTTTGTAGCTTACAGCATATCTGGACTCAATTGATTGAAAGTGAATTTAATTTGCAATTTTACAAGTTTTAATTTGGTTTTGTTCTTTCAGGATTTTGACATATTGGTAATTTTTCGATAGAAAACCCATATCTTAAACTATAGAGATTAGAATCGAGTGATTCTCAATTTATTGGAAAGCTAACATCTGGAGCTACAAATCAGATCAGACTGTGAAACCCAGTTTGCACGTTAAAAGGGTCAAATTCAGCTTCAAAATTGTGATTTGTGAGTCACCGCTGGTTCAGAAACAGTTGCGGTATTTTGGGCATATATTTGGCTATAGATGTCCATTTTGTACGATTCAGGTGTCGTTTCGAAGACAAGAAAAAATCTACAACTTTCATGCTTTGCATTTTCAAAAATAGTGACTATATCAAGGTTGAATCTTAGCTTGAAGTTGCTGTTGCTATTCTAGAGTATTGTTTGGAGGTACTTTTGTAAAAATATAGAAATTTTAGGGAGATTTTGTGCATTTAGCACACTAGGTTATGTTTTTCTTAGGTATTTAAAGGGTGGCTGCCTGCAACCCCCCCTCCTCTTTCTCCCTCTTCGCCAACTCTCTTTGTTTCTTGTTTTTTTTTTCTTTTCCTTTTAGTGATTTATTTTATTCTTGGTTGAAGGAAATTGAAACCCTAAATTCTTTAGCACTGTAAGATCAAAGTTGTTTTTATTCATCAGTTAATATTTTGAGTATTGGATGTTTTTCTATGATTAATTTCATGATTGTTTCGTTTATATGCTAGGAGGCCTACTAGTTGTTATTCGATTTTAATCTACTGTTGGGTTAAAAATTAAATCCGTAATTGTTTGGTTTCTTTAACCTGTGAAGCAACTCAGGTTTAGTAATTTATTGTGTCAGAAATCATTAGGTCGTAGGGAGAACATTCAAATAAATTAAATGCAACCGCTTCTATTTGTGTTATTTAGTTTCATCGATCTCTCTAATTTTTAATGCAATTATTAAATTAAATCAAAACACTTGTCTTAGGTTGTTTAGCAATTAGGGTTAATTAGATTGCCTGTTTCTAATTAACTACAACTAAGGATAGGTAGGAAGATAGCTCCAACGATGAATATTCAAAGTCTTGATTGATCTATCTATACATCGATGATCAGTTGTAGGAATTCGTTGGTGGATGTTAACTGATGCCAAAGTTTGAATTCTTGATTGTCTTGTTGGTTTCTTACTTGATAGGTTTCTTAATTTTTACTGTCTGATTATTTTTTTTATTTCATTTTTTTTATTGCAAATAACCCCCCAATCTTTTATTTCAGTTTTATGTCAGGAAGCTTTTAGATAAAGAATTTTCTTTTTGATTTGACCTGGTTTTCACTGCTATATTACAAGTTTATTTATTCTGAGTTATTAGTGATACCAGAATTCTTTTTGGCGTTTTGACGACCGATCAAGTCGCTGCTAGTGTTGCCCAACAGGTTAGTGGATTCATTTCTACAACTACCAAATACTCATGAAAAGTTTTTCCCTTTATTGAACAGGCCCTAAAGTTGGAGTTGAAGTCTTTGCCAGAGATTCTGAAGTCCGCTTACTTGGGAGAGCCTGAAACTTTAGCGGTCATTACTGCAAGTCATTTGAGTGGAGATTAGGAAGAGAAACTGTTGCGAGTACTGAAGGAACACAAGAAAGCAATTGGTTGGACGTTGGCAAACATCAAAGAAATCAGTCCTTCAATTTGTATGCACCGTATTCTCCTTGAAAAGGATGCTAAACCGGTAAGAGAGCCACAGCGGAAACTAAACCCAGCAATGAAGGAGGTTGTTTTAAAGGAGATTCTGAAACTTTTAGACCAAGGGATCATATACCCCATCTCCGACAGTCAGTGGGTAAGTCCAGTACATATTGTTCCTAAGAAAACTGGTCTAACTCTTGTTCCTAATGCGCAGGATGAGCTTATCCCTATGAAAGTCCAAAATGGGTGGAGAATGTGTATTGATTTTAGGAGGCTGAATTTAGCTACAAGGAAGGATCACTTCCCACTTCCGTTTATCGACCAGATGCTTGAAAGGTTGGCAGGTAAGTAATTTTTCTGTTTCTTGGATGGATTTTCTGGATACTACCAAATAGCTGTAGCTCCTGAGGACCAAGAGAAAACAACCTTTACCTGTCCCTATGGAACTTTTGCTTATCATAGAATGCCCTTTGGATTGTGTAATGCCCCTGGAACATTTCAAAGATGCATGATGAGTATTTTTTCTGATTTGCTGGAAAATTGCATTGAGATCTTCATGGATGACTTTACTGTTTATGGCAATTCTTTTGATCAATTCTGGATAAATTGGTCATGGTTTTGAAACGCTGCATTGACACAAACTTGGTCCTGAATTATGAAAAATGTCATTTTATGGTTCAGCAGGGAATAGTTTTGGGTCATGTAGTTTCATCCAAGGGTATTGAAGTTGATAAAGCCAAGGTGGATCTAATTGCCAACTTACCCTATCCTACTAATAAGCGTAAGATTCGTAGTTTTCTTGGCCATGCAGGTTTTTATAGGCGTTTCATAAAGGATTTCTCAAAGATTGCACAACCTTTAACTAGGCTGTTACAAAAGGATGTGTCTTTCGACTTTCGAGAGAATTGCAAAGTTGCCTTTGACAAGCTGAAGGAGTTGCTCACATCTGCACCGATTATACAGCTTCCTAATTGGGACATTCCTTTTGAGATCATGTGTGATGCCAGTCAATATGCTGTAGGAGCTGTACTTGGCCAAAGAATTGGGAGGAACAGCTATGTCATTTACTACGCATCAAGGACGCTGAATCCTGCCCAATGCAACTATTCGACCACAGAAAAGGAGCTTTTAGCTATTGTTTTTGCTTTAGATAAATTTCGATCATATTTACTGGGGTCTAAAGTAATTGTTTTTTCTGATCATGCAGCTCTCAAGTACTTACTGGCAAAGAAGGAATCTAAGCCGAGACTGATACGCTGGGTTTTGTTACTACAAGAGTTCGACTTGGAGATCAAGGACAAGAGAGGAGCTGATAATTCTGTGGCTGACCACTTAAGTCGACTGGTGCATGACGAAGATGCTTTGCCAATTTCAGAATTATTTCCCGATGAGCAGCTGCTACAAGTGCAAGGTAAGGAGCCTTGGTTTGTTGATATTGTGAATTTTCTAGCTGCTGGAATTTTACCGACAGACTTGAATAAAGCAAAGGGAACAAAATTAAAAATGACTCTAAGTATTATATATGGGATGAACCATATCTGTGGAAAATCGGTTTTGATCAAACTATTCATAGGTGTGTGCCTGATTATGAAATTCATTCCATTCTTACTTATTGTCATAGTTATGCTTGTGGAGGACACTTTGGTCCTAAAAGGACAGCTAGGAAAATTTTGGACTGCGGGTTTTATTGGGAAACATTGTTTAAGGATTCTTACCAGTTTTGTAAGACTTGTGAAAAATGTCAAAGAGTTGGAACTTTATCCCACCGAAATGAAATGCCCCAAACCCCCATGTTATACTGTGAGCTTTTTGATGTATGGGGAATGGATTTTATGGGACCCTTTCCTAACTCTTTTGGATTTGTTTACATATTGCTTGCTGTGGATTATGTTTCGAAATGGGTAGAAGCAAAGGCTACCCGTACTAATGATTCTAAGGTTGTTGTAGGATTTCTCAAGTCTAACATTTTCAGTAGGTTTGGGATTCCTAGAGCAATTATTATTGATCAGGGTACACATTTCTGTAACCGTACTGTTGAAGCATTAATGAAGAAATATGGGGTGCACCATCGAGTAGCCACTGCCTACCACCCACAAACTAACGGGCAAGCTGAAGTTTCAAATCAGGAGATAAAAAGCATCTTGGAGAAAACAGTCAATCCTAACAGGAAAGACTGGAGCCTGCGCTTGGAGGATGGACTATGGGCTTACCGGACAGCATATAAAACACCAATTGGGATGTCACCGTATCGGTTAGTTTTTGGTAAGTTGTGTCATTTACCTGTGGAGATTGAACATCGTGCTTTTTGGGCTGTTAAGCAGTGCAACTTGGATCTGAAAGAAGCTGGAAAAGAAAGAAAGTTGCAACTTCAGGAGCTGGAAGAAATCAGGTTGGAAGCATATGACAATGCTAGCATGTATAAGGAGCGCACAAAGTACCTTCATGACAAGCGGCTGAATCGTAAACAATTTTTTAAAGGTCAAAAGGTATTGCTTTTTAATTCAAGGTTGAAGCTCATGCCAGGTAAGTTGAAATCTAGATGGATTGGTCCGTTTGTTGTAGTGAATACTTTTCCGTATGGTGCTGTTGAAATTGAAAGTATGGAGATTAACAAAGTTTTTAAAATAAATGGGCACAGGCTGAAACCTTTTCTTGAAAATATTGTTATCTCTTATATGGAAGAAATTCACTTGGTTGCTCCTACGTACGAGTCAGGATGATGTAGGAAGCAGGTTGTCTAGCCAAAGACAATAAAGAAAGGCGCTTTTGGGAGGCAACCCAAGCGTGATTTTGTGCCATGAACAATTAGGATTTTTTTTATTTCTTTTTTTTTTTTTTTTTAGCTTTTATTTTTTAGGTTTCTTTATTCTCAAAACTGATTTTCTTGGATCTCTTTCAAGCTGGAGGTGAACCAAACCATATAGGGTAGCAAGCTGAAGTCAAATTCTGGGCTGTGAATCACTGTGAAATCACCTTTTAGGGTGGTACCTTTTTTTTTCCCAATCTGTGCTTTTATTGTGAACATTGAGAGCAATGTTTGATTTAAGTGTAGGGGAGTGGGTAGCTTGGGCCATAATTTGCTGTTTTCAAAATTTTTGAACTAAAATTTTTTTATTCATACTTTTAAGCTTTCACCTTTTTGGTTCTTGAATGCTTAGCTTGAGTGTTGAGTTAGTAATTTATTAGTCTTTTGGCCACTCTCAAATATTATTTTTAAATTCTTTTTTCAATTTTTTATCAAACTAGTTTATGGTTATCTTAAGAAGCTGATTTTTTCAACAAATTTATGTACTTAATACATTGATTTAAACCTTGTGAGATTATGAGCTTATTAAGTTGAATATGTTGTTTGTTCAGTTGATGGATTATTTGAATCACTTGAGAAAAAATTAAAATATCTTTGAATTGTTGCATTTTGCTGAAAAAAAAATTGCTACTCCGCTGTTCTAGGAATTGAAGTAAGTTGGGGTCTTCTCCTAAGGCAAGAGTCGATCACTGGTTGAGAAGGTACTAGGAACATGAGTATGGTCAAAGACTAGTTTAGAGTTGTGTCAAGTTAGCAGCTTGGGTATGGTAGAGCCCCTGTTATACACTCGCTAAACGGCGGAACACAAGAAAAGGACAAATGAAAAAAAGTAAAGAAAAAAAACTAAATAAAATAAAGCAAAAAAAAAAAGTAAATTCACAACTGATTTCTTATTTTCCATGGGTTTGTGGTAAGATCGGTTGTGCTTTTTGAGTTTTTATCTACCTGGTTTGGTCTCTTTACTTCGTTCAAAAGTTTGATATTTTTCTCAGATTTTCAATGGTGATTGTTACTGGCTTGAGAAGAAATTGTTTTCAAGGACTTATATAGTTTTGAGTTGCTATTGCCAAGTAAATTGCGTGCTTAATTCCTCATTTTAAGTTTTTCAAGACGTTTGGATGTAAAATTATCTTACTCTGTTTAGCTCAAAAGTATGTTTCTATTATTTTCAAATTTCTTTTATTTTGAGTTTTTCCCAGGGAGGCGCAAAAGTTAAGTGTGGGAGAATTTTATAAGCTTATATTTATTATATTTATTTCTCTCATATTTATTATGTTTTAATATGTTTTAAACCTTAAAGATATATTTTGAGTATGTTTTGTAGCTTAAAGCATATCTGGACTCAATTGATTGAAAGTGGATTTAATTTGCAATTTTACAAGTTTTAATTTTTTTGTATTCTTTCATGATTTTGACAAATTAGCGATGTTCCAGTAGAAAAATCATATCTTAAGCTACAGAGATCGAAATTTATTGATTATTGATGCATTGGAAAGCTAATATCCGGAGCTACAAGTCATATGCAGATCATTAGACCCAGTTTGCACGTTAAAAGGTTCAAATTCAGCTTCAAATTCGCAATTTGTGAGTTATCGCTGGTTCAGAAGTAGTTGCAGTATTTTGGGCATATCTTTAGCTATAGATGTTCATTTTATGCGATTAAGGTATCATTTTGAAGATAAGAAAGATGTCTGCAACTTTCATGCTTTGCATTTTGAGAGATAATGAATGAATCAAGGTTGAATTTCAGCTTGAATTTATTGCTGATGTTCTGGAGCATTGCTTGGCTAACAACTTTGAAACATTGTAGTTAGTTTGAATCTTTTTATTTGTGTAAGGTACTTTTATAAAAATATAGAAAGTTTAGGGAGGGTTTATGAATCTAGCACTCTAGGTTAGCCTTATTAGAATTGGAGCACAGCAGCTCGTGGCTCTCTCTCTCGCAGCTGCCGTCAGACCCCTCTCCTTATCTCTCTTTTTCGCAATTTTAGTTTTTTTCTATTATTATTATTCTTTGTTTTTCTTCCAATCATGAGTGAGTAATTTTCTGGTTCAGTTCAAGGGGTTGATTTCCATCACCAACATCGGTTGTGAGGATTGATTTTTCTTGTTGAAACATTTTTTAATTTCAAGTTTTTACTTCTTTACTGTTCAGATTTGTTATAATTAATTTTCCTGTTCTCGTTTGTTGGATTGGTTATGTGATTGCAAATCTGCTTGATTTTCTTTTAACCGCTTAGGTGAAGAATTCGATTTAGAAGCAAGTGAATTAACGGGGATTACTTTTATTTTTGGTTAGTTCATACAGAGAAGTAAGACAGGTTAAATTGTTCAAGCTTTTAGATTATTGCTTGGAATAAACTTTTGTTCGTTATTCTTAATGCTAATTTTGGGTTTATTAGAAATTGCGTTTTAATATCTGGTTACTTGAAATTAAGAAATTAATCTGAAGCTTTTTCTGATTAGTTTTACTGTTAAATTCTTTGGGTTCTTTCTAGCTTTAAAGAAAGTACTGTTTATTTGCTTGAATCGAAGAAATATTTTCTTTTGATGATTAACTGCGTAACTAAAATGGATAATTAACCCTGAACTGAGCGTTTTAGAATTAGTTAATTTCATTTTGATTTTACAGTTAATTTATTTCAGCATTCAATTTGAGAAAACCCTATAACCTTTTATTTCAGTTTTTTGACAGTAAGCTTTCGGTTAAAAAAATTTTCCTTGGGATTCAACCTAGTTTTCACTACTACATTACAAATTTATTTATTCTGAGTTGTCAGTGGTACTAGAATTATTTTTTGTTGTTTCAACGACTGACAAAAAATTTGGCACCATTGTTGGGGAGATTTCTTTTTCTGTTAAAGTTTCCTTCTAATTTATTGATTTTGTTTCCTTTCTTTCTTTTTCAGTAAGTTGACTTAAGCCAAGATCTTCTTGTAAAGGTGAATTAGTGTTTGATCCAGAGATCGAGAAAGACAGGAAAGGCAAATAGTAAAGCAAATAGGACAGCGGTCAATTTTACAGTTTCGACATCTGCGAACAGTAACTCAGAAAGCAAAGAATGAGTAGTTGTTGTTGTAGAAATGGCAGCACAAAGAACACTACAGGAGTTGGCTACTCCTGAAGTTGTCCAGCAACCTCTATGCATCGATTTTCCTGATATTGAGGTGGAATTTGAATTAAAATCTAGATTCATTTATTTATTACCTACTTTTCGTGGTCTTGCAGGCAAGGGCCCCCACAAACACTTGAAGGAATTTCATTTAGTTTGCTCAACCATGAAACCACATGGAGTTACAGAAGAATAGATTAAGCTGAGAGCTTTCACATTCTCTTTGGCGGACAAGGCGAAGGACTAGCTGTACTAACTTCCCTCCAATTCGATCAAAACTTGGAATGACCTGAAAAGAAAATTTTTGGAGAAGTTATTTCTAGCTTCGGGGGCTGGAACATTTGGGAAGGAAATCAGCGGGATTTGATAGTACAACGGTGAAATTCTCTGCAAGTACTAGGAGAGATTCAACTAGCTATATGCGCGTTTGCTGCAGTACTTCTAGGCTTCTATTCATGGATCAAAGTATGTTGGATACGGTAAATGGAGGAGCACTTGTAAAAAAGATGCCCGAAGAAGCAAAAGACCTGATTTCTGAAATGGCAGCCAACTCGCAGCAGTTTAGGACAAAGGTAGACCATGTGCCGAAGAAGGTAAATGAGGTAGGAACTTCAAGTATTGAAGCTCAGCTTTCTGAACTACCATCTCTTGTTAGACAAGTTGCCTTGGGACAGGTCCAAAATTCTAGAGTTTGTGGCATTTGCTCTATCTAAGGACACTTTATTGACTCGTGCCCACAGCTGCAAGAGGATACAACACCTCAAGTGAATACGGTAAGTGGGTTTGTTAACCGACCAAGAAGGTATGACCCCTATGCCAATCAATACAACCCTGGTTAAAGAGACCACCCAAATATGAGATATGGGCAGCCAAACAATTAGCCATCATATCCATCTGCCGGTTACAACAAACCAACACCTCCACCGCAGAACCAAGCACCAAATTTAGGTATGGATTTAGAGGATATTACAAAAGCTTTAGCCACTAACACTCAAATGTTTCAACAGGAAAAAAGGGCTAGCATTAAAGGCTTGGGGAATCAAATTTCACAAGTGGCAGCCAAATTGAACAAAATTGAAGCTGAAAAAGGGAGGCTGCCATCTCAAGCTGAATCAACCTGAGAGAGCACGCTAATGCCATGACCCTTAAAAGTGGCAAAGAAGTACAAACTACCATGTCAAAGATGGCAGCACCTGAAAAGGAAAAAGATGGCTTGAACCCGGCAACTTCTGATGCATCAACTGAAGAGGTAAGTAACAAGCCAATTTTTCCAAAATAAAAAATTCTGATTCCACCACCTTTCCTAGGTAGGCTGGCAAAATCAAAGAAAGGGGAGACTGAGCAAGAAATTCTGGAGACTTTTAGGAAGGTCAAAATCAATATACCCCTGCTGGATGCAATTAAGCAAGTGCCTCGGTATGCTAAGTTTTTGAAGGAGTTGTGCACCAAGAAAAAGAAAATGCAGGCTGATGAGACAATCAAAGTTGGGGAGAATGTGTCAGCAATAATCCAAAGAATGTTGCCTCAAAAGTGTAAGGACCCTGGTATGTTTACTATACCATGTGTGATAGGCAATTTCAAGGTGGAAAAAGCTATGCTTGATCTAGGAGCATCAATTAATGTTATGCCACTGTCAGTTTACAAGGCTTTGAACTTGGGACCTTTGAAAAGCACATGAGTGGTCATTCAACTAGCTGAAGTCAAAAAACAAAGTCAATGGAAGAACATCGATTAACGTAATTAATATACATCCTTTCAGGAGTACAAAGTAATGGCTTTACAAAGCCAAGAGATACAGACACAATAGGAAAAGTAAAGCCCTATCCTAATCAGATGAGATAAGGGCCATACATCTTGGGGATTAGACTATTCTAAAACTACCAGATAACATACGTTGATACTTGCTAACTTTAACACTTCCCCTTAAGTTGGTGCATAAGTATCATGCATACCCAACTTGCTCAAGAACTTTAAGAACATTCGACCAGTCATAGCTTTTGTGAGAATGTCTGCCAATTGGTCTTCTGACCGAATATGAGGCAGCTCTATAATTCGTTCATTTAACTTCTCTTTAACAAAAAATTTATCTACCCCGACATGCATTGCTCGATCATGCTGGACTGGATTGTGAGCAATATTACATGCTGCTTTATTGCACAATACAGTTGAATTGGTTGCTTTGGTGGATAGCCCAAATCACTTAAGAGTAGTTTTAGCCACAACACTTCACACACTCCAAGCGCCAGACCTCTAAACTCAGCTTCAGCACTAGAACGTGCAACAACATTTTGTTTTTGCCTCTCAATGTAACCAAGTTACCTCCCACAAAGGTGAAATATCCAGATGTTGAACGCCTATCATCTACTACTCAAGACCAATCAGCATCTGTATATGCTTCTATGCTTTGATAATTAGTGTTTTTAGTGAACCAAATCCCTTTTCAAGGAACTGATTTTAAATACCTCAGAATGCGCATGACAGCCTTCATATGTTGTTCTCCCAGATTATGCATAAATTTACTAACAATGCTCAATGTATAGGCAAGATCTAGTCTTGTGTGAGCCAAGTACATCAACCGTCCTACAAGTCTTTGATATCTACCTTTATCTACTGGAACTTGGTTAGACTCAATACATAGCTTAAGACCTTCTTCTACTAGTGTATCAACTGGTTGACATGCCGACATACCAGTTTCTTGTAATAAATCCAAGGCATATTTTCTTTGCGAAAAAAATATTTCTTTATCTGATCGGGACACTTCAATTCCAAGGAAAACTTTCAAGGGACCAAGGTCTTTCATTCCAATTTCTCTAGACAAATAATCTTGTAGTGTTTTCCTTTCTTCAAAATCATTTCTTATAAGCACCATATCATCGACATATACAATAAGTGCAGTGATTTTACCTTATTGCTTCTTCAGAAACAAAGTATGGTCTGAATTGCTCTGGTGGTAGCCAAAGTCTACCTTGATTTTTGTGAATCTTCTAAACCATGCCCTTGGGGATTGTTTCAACCCATATAAAGATTTCTTTAACTTGCACACCTTCTGACTATGTACTTCTGATATTGTACTTCCTGGTGGGAGGTCTATATAGACTTCTTCATGTAACTCGCCATGCATAAAAGCATTCTTCATGTCAAATTGTTGTAATGGCCAATCCAAGTTTGCAGCCAAGGACAACAACACTCGAACCGTGTTGATTTTAGCCATAGGTGCGAATGTATCTGTATAGTCGATCTCATGGGTTTGAGTGTATCCCCTTGTAACCAACCTTACTTTAAATCATTCAATTGTACCATCTGCTTTGTACTTCACAGAAAAAAAACCCATCGACATTTGACTATTTTTTCCTGGTGGACACTCAACAAGTTCCCAAGATTTATTTTTTTGCAAGGATTTCATTTCTTCATTCATAGCAGCTTTCCACTTGGGGTTAGCTAAGGCTTCCTGCACACTGTTAGGAATAGATGCAGTAGATAATTGATTCATGAATGCTACATTTGATTCTAACAAACGATGGTTAGCAACATAATGACTCATAGGATATTTAGCTTTACTGGAAGGATCAAGCTCATACATAGGTTTAGGGATACCTTTGGTTAGGCGATGTGGTAGCTATTTTCTCACTGGTTCTTGAACATCTTCCGCAAATGGTTGGTTTGGTGCATGTGGTGTGAGGGTCTTAGGTAAAGGTGGCTCAATTTCAGCAGCAAATTTAGTCTATAGACGTACCTTATAACTTTGATCCAAGGATGCTTTACTAGATGCCTCATCCAAATTTGTATCATCGCTTGTACGAAGTTCCATAGAACCATGGTCCAAAAACTCTAGAATTTGAGTTTTATAGTCTAAAGTCTAAACTTCTTCATGGTACTCCCTTGAAGTTTAGGCTCGAAAGAAAAATACATGGAATCCTCATGAAAAATAACATCACAAGTGATGAACATCCTTTGCGTTGGAGGATGATAGCATCGATATCCTTTTTGATGAGTGGCGTATCCAATAAAGACACACTTCAAAGCTCGAGGTTACAACTTGTTTTGTTGATGCTTGTGAAGGTGTACAAATGCTACACACCCAAAGACACGAGGGGACAAGTTTGAGCCTTGTGGATGACACTTGCCTCACAAAGAGTTTGGAATGGTGTCTGGAAATTAATAGTACTGGAAGGCACTCAATTAATCAGATATGTTGCAGCAGAAGTGTTTGAACTTTTATTAGTATGACTCGGATCACCTCCAATAAGTGATGGTTTTTTCGCTCAGCTACCCCATGTTGTTGGGGGGTATAGGGGCATGTAGTTTGATGTATGATCCCATGTGTTTCCAAGTATTGTTGTAATTTGGAACTCATATATTCTCCTCCGTTGTCATGATGGAGGACTTGAACTCATGCATTATATTGTGTTTGAATCATCTTATGAAACCTTTTGAATAGTTGGCCCACTTCCTCTTTGGACTTAACCAAGCATAACCTAGTCATCCTGGTATAATCATCAATAAACGTAACAAACCAGCATGAACCTCCCAAGGTGGTGACTTTGGATGGACTCCAAACATATGAGTGGATAATCATAAAAAGGGTAGTACTTTTATTCAAAGTTGATGGAAATGAAGCACGATGGCTCTTTGCAAGTTCACAAATTTCACAGTTAAAATTAGAAACATCCAATTCTGCAAATAAATTAGGAAATAGTTTCTTAAGATAACCAAAAGAAGGGTGTCCAAGGCGTCGATGCCACATTCAGATTTCTTGTTTTTTCTTCTCCCCCTTAAGACCATCCACCTGTTGGGCTTGTTCCATGTTGCTCAAGTTTTTTGATGTTAAGTCCAAGTAATACAACTTTCCTCACTTAACAGCAAAACTAATCTTCTGCCATGTTCAAATGTCCTTAAACACACACAAGTCAGGCCAAAACTTGCAACTCATCTACTCCATCATAGAAGGCTTTGGAAAGAGCTCTCCAAATATTATGTGCAGTAGGTAAGCAAATGTACCGTTTCATAATTTCAAGAGACATAGACATCAGTATCCATCGTTTGACTTTTTTATTTTCTGCATACCATTTTTTGTATACGGCATCTTATTCAGTTGGTTGTGGTGAGTTTCCCCCAATAAAGGAGAGCTTCTCCCTCTCAGTAATATGCATCTCCATGAGCTGGGACCAAACATCATAATTTGTTTCGTTGAGTATGATCCTAGCATTGAAGGGTGAACCTTCAGATTGAATAATGATCGGACCAGTCTTGCTCATGGTGATATAAGCAAGCTTTCGAAGAGTGGCACAAAGAAAAAAGGGTTTGGCTCTGATACCAAGTCAAAAAACAGATTCAATGGAAGAACGTCCATTAACGTAATTAATACGCATCCTTTCAGAAGTACAAAGCAATGGATTTATATAGCCAAGAGATAAAGACACAATAGGAGAGGTAAAACTCTATCCTAATCAGATGAAATAAGGACTATACATATTGGGGATTAGACTATTCTGAAACTACTAGATAACATACATTGATACTTGCTAACTTTAACAGCTGATAGGTCTAATTCATATCCTAAAGGGATAGTTGAGGATGTTCTAGTTTGAGTCAATGAGCTTATTTTTCTTGCTGACTTTTATATTATTGATATGGATGATAAATTTGCTTTGAATTCAGCTCACATTTTGCTAGGTAGACTGTTTATGAAAACATCCAGGACTAAAATAGATGTGCATGAAGGGACTTTTATCTTTTGAATTTGATGGGGGAAATAGTAACTTTCAATATTTTTAAAGCTATGAAATACCTAGAAAATTCTGAATCTGTTTGTCTTATGCATATCATTGACCCAATTGCCCAAGATTATTTTGAGTTGAACTTTGTAGGAGATGAGTTGGATTTTGTGTTAACGAATAACAAAATTGAAAGGGATGCACAGCTGGAAATTAGTGATGGGCTGAAGGAGGCCATTATGTCATTACAGTCGCTGCCAGTGTTGCCCAACAGGTTAGTGGATTCATTTCTGCAACTACCAAATACTCATGAAAGAGTTTTGCCCTCTATTGAACAGGCCCTGAAGTTCGAGTGAAGTCTTTGCCAGAGAATCTGAAGTATGCCTACTTGGGAGAAGCTGAAACTTTACCAGTGATTATCGCAAGTGATTTGACCAGAGATTAGGAAGAGAAACTGTTACCAGTACTGAAGGAACACAAGACAACAATTGGTTGGACACTGGCAGACATCAAAGGAATCAATCTTTCAATTTGAATGCACCGTATTCTTCTTGAAAAGGATGCCAAACCGATAAAAGAGCTGCAGCAGAAACTAAACCCAGCGATGAAAGAAGTTGTTTTAAAGGAGATTCTAAAGCTTTTAGACCAAGGGATCATTTATCCTATCTTCGACAGTTAGTGGGTAAGTTTGGTGCATATTGTTCATAAGAAAATTGGTCTAACTCTTGTTCTTAATGCACAAAATGAGTTTATTCCCATGAAAGTTCAGAATGGATAGAGAATGTGCATCAATTTTAGGAAGTTGAATTTAGCCACGAGGAAAGATCACTTCCCACTTTCATTCATCGACTAGATGCTTGAAAGGTTGGCAGGTAAGTCTTTCTTTTGTTTGTTAGATGGATTTTCTGGTTACTACCAAATAGTTGTAGCTCTTGAGAACCAAGAGAAAACTACCTTTACCTATCCCTATGGAACTTTTGCTTATCGTAGAATGCCCTTTAGATTGTGTAATGCCCCTGGAACGTTTCAAAGATGCCTGATGAGTATTTTTTCTGACTTGCTTGAAAATTGCATTTTGATCTTCATGGATGACTTTACTTTTTATGGCAATTCTTTTGATCAATGTTTGGATAAATTGATTCTGATTTTGAAACGCTACATTGACACAAACTTGGTCCTAAATTATGAAAAATGTCATTTTATGGTCTAGCAAGGAATAGTTTTAGGTCATGAAGTTTTTGCCAGGGGTACTGAAGTTGACAAGGCCAAGGTGGATTTAATTGCAAATTTAGCTAATCCTACTAATGAGCAAGAGATTTGTGATTTTCTTGGCCACGTAGGTTTTTATAGGCATTTCATTCGGGACTTCTCAAAGATTGCACAACCTTTAACTAGGTTGTTGTAAAAGGATGTGTCTTTTGATTTTGAAGAAGATTGTAAAGTTTCCTTTGACAAGCTAAAGGGGTTGCTCACATCTGCACCGATTATACAGCCTTCTAATTAGGACATTCCTTTTGAGATCATGTGCGATGCCAATCAATATGCTGTAAGAGTTGTACTTGGCCAAAAGAATTGAGATGAACAACCATGTCATTTACTACGCATCAAGGATGCTGAATCTTGCCCAATACAACTATTCAACCACAGAAAATGAGCTTTTATCAATTGTTTGTGCTTTAGATAAATTTTGATCATATTTACTGGAATCTAAAGTAATTGTTTTTTCTGATCATGCAGCTCTCAAGTACTTACTACCAAAGAAGGAATCTAAGCCGAGACTAATACGTTGGGTTCTGTTACTACAAGAGTTCAACTTAGAGATCAAAGATTAGAAAGGAGCTAATAATTCTGTGGCTGACCATTTGAGCCGACTGGTGCATGACGAAGAGGCTTTGCCAATCTCAAAGTTGTTCCCCGATGAGCAGTTGCTACAGGTGCAAGGTAAGGAGCCTTGGTTTGCTGATATTGTTAATTTCCTAGTTGCTGGAATTTTACCAAATGACTTTAGTAAAGCAAAGAGGAACAAAGTTAAAAATGACTCTAAGCATTATATATGGGATTAACCATATCTTTGGAAAATCGGTTCTGATCAGATTATTTGTAGGGGTGTGCCTGATAATGAAACTCGTTCCATTCTTGCTTATTGTCATAATTATACTTGTGAAGGATATTTTGGCCCTAAAAAGACAGCTAGGAAAATTTTGGATGGCAGGTTTTATGTGGAAACATTGTTTAAGGATTATTATAAGTTCTGTAAGACTTGTGAAAAATGTCAAAGAGTTGGAAATTTATCCCACCGAAATAAAATGCCTCAAACCCTTATGTTATACTGTGAGCTTGTTGATGTATGGGGAATGGATTTTATGGGACCTTTTCGTAACTCTTTTGGATTTGTTTATATATTGCTTGCTGTGGATTATGTTTCGAAATGGGCAGAAGAAAAGGCTACCCGTACTAATGATTCTAAGGTTGTTGTAGAATTTCTCAAGTTTAACATTTTCAGTAGGTTTGGGTTCCTAGAGCAATTATTAGTGATCAGGGTACGCACTTTTGTAACTAAACTGTTGAAGCATTGATGAGGAAATAAGGAGTGCATCATCGAGCAGCCACTGCTTATCACCCGCAAACCAACAGGCAAGCCAAAGTTTCAAATCGGGAGATAAAAAACATCTTGAAGGATGGAGCCTGCGCTTGGAGGATAGACTATGGGCTTATCGGACAGCTTATAAAACACCGGTTAGAATGTCACCGTATCGATTAGTTTATGGTAAGTTGTGTCATTTACCTGTGGAGATTGAACATCGTGCTTTTTGGGCTGTTAAGTAGTGCAACTTGGATCTAAACGAAGCTGGAAAGGAAAGAAAGTTGCAACTTCAATAGCTGGAGGAAATCAATTTAGAAGCATATGTCAGTGCTAGCATGTACAAGGAACGCACAAAATACCTACATGACAAGCGGCTGAATCGTAAGCAATTTTATAAAGGTCAAAAGGTATTGCTTTTTAAATCAAGGTTGAAGCTCATGCCAGGTAAGTTGGGCTCTAGATGGATTGGTCCATTTGTTGTAATAAATATTTTTCCTCATGGTGTTGTTGAAATTAAAAGTATGGAGACTAACAAAGTTTTTAAAGTAAATGGCCATAGGCTGAAACCTTTTATTGAAAATATTGTTGTCTCTTATTTGAAGGAAATTCACTTGGTTGATCCTATGTACGAGTCAGGATGATGTAGGAAGCAGGTTGTCTAGCCAAAGACAATAAAAAAAGGCACTTTTGGGAGGCAACCCAAGCGTGGTTTTGTGCCATGAACAATTAGGATTTTTTTATTCCTTTTATTTTTATTTTTATTTTCCAGATTTTATTTGTTAGGTTTCTTTATTCTCAAAACTGATTTTCTTGGTCAGGCAATATCTCTTTCAAGTTGGAGGTGAACCGAACCATATGGGGTAGCAAGCTGAAGTCAAATTCTAGGCTGCAAATCACTATGAAATCACCTTTCAGGGCGGTACCTTTTATTTCCCTATATGTATCTTTATTGTGAACATTGAGGATAATGTTTGATTTAAGTCTGGGGGAGTGGGTAGCTTGAGCCATAATTTTCTGTGTTTCAAAATTTTTGAACTAAAATTTTTTTTTATTCATACTTTTGAGCATTGATCTGAATTGTTAGATGATTTTACCCTTTTTGTTCTTGAATGCTTAGCTTGAGTGTTGAGTTAGTAATTTATTAGTCCTTTTGCAACTCTCAAATTTTATTTTTAAATTTTTTTTGTAATTTTTGATCAAGCTAGTTCATGGTTATCTTGAGAAGCTGATTTTTTCATCAAATTTGTGTATTTAGTACATTGATTTAAACCTTTGTGAGATTATGAGCTTATTAAGTTGAATATGTGGTTTGTTTGGTTGATGGATGATTTGAATCACTTAAGAAAAAATAAAAATTCTTTGAATTGTTGCATTTTGTTGAAAAAAAAAATTTGCTACTCCATTGTTCTGGGAATTGAAGTAGGTTGAGGTCTTCTCCTAAGACAATAGTCGATTACTGCTCGAAAAGGTACTAGGAACATAAGTATGCTTAAAGACCACTTTGGAGTTGTGTTGAGTTAGTAGCTTGGGTATGGCAGAGCTCCTGTTATACACTCGCTAAACGGCGGAACACAAAAAAAGAGACAAAATGAAAAAAAAAAACAAGTAAAATAAAGAAAAAAAAGTAAATTTTCAACTGATTTCTTATTTTCCATGGGTTTGTGGTAAGATTGGTTGTGCTTTTTGAGTTCTTATCTACCTGATTTGTTCTCTTTACTTCGTACAAAAGTTTGATGTTTTTCTCATATTTTCAACGGTGATTGTTACTAGCTTGAAAAGAAATTATTTTCAAGAACTTGTGCATTTTTGAGTTGCTATTGCCGAGTAAATTGCGTTCTTAATTCATGTTATTAAGTTTTTCAAGACCATTGGATGTAAAATTATCTTACTCTATTTAGCTTAAAAGTATGTTTCTATCATTTTCAAATTTCTTTTATTTTGAGTTTTGTCCGGGGGCGAGCAAAAGCTAAGTGTGGGGAATTTGATAAGCTTATATTTATTATATTTATTTCTCTCATATTTATTATGTTTTAATATGTTTTAAACCTTAAAGATATATTTTGAGTATATTTTGTAGCTTAGAGCATATCTGGACTCAATTGATTGAAAGTGGATATAATTTGCAATTTTACAAGTTTTAATTTGTTTGTATTCTTTCAGGATTCTGACAGATTGGTGATATTCCAGTAGAAAAATCATATCTTGAGCTACAGAGATTAGAATTGAGTGATTATTGATTCATTGGAAAGCTAACATCCGGAGCTACAAATTATGTGCAGATCATAAGATCCAGTTTGCACGTTAAGAGGGTCAAATTCATCTTCAAATTCGCGATTTGTGAGTTATTGCTGGTTCAAAAGAAGTTGTGGTATTTTGGGCATATCTTTGGCTGTAGACGTTTGTTTTATGCAATTAAGATGTCATTTCGAAGATAAGAAAGAGATCTACAACTTTTATGCTTTACGTTTTGAGAGATAATGAATGAATCAAGATCGAATTTTAGCTTAAAGTTGCTGCTGATGTTCTGGAGCATTGCTTGGCTGACCACTTTGAAACCTTCTAGTTGGTTTGAATATTTTTATTTGTGTGGGATACTTTTATAAAAATATACAAAGTTTAGGGAGATTTTATGAATTTAGCACACTGGGTTAGCCTTATTAGAATTGGAGCACAGCAGCTCATGGATCTTTCTCACGCAGTTGCCGCAAAACCCCTCACTCTATCTCTCTTTTTCACAATTTTAGTTTTTTTCTATTATTATTGTTCTTTTTTTTTTCTTCCAATGATGAGTGAGTAATTTTTTGATTCAGTTCAAGGGGACGATTTCCATCACTAACACCAGTTATGAGGATTTATTTTTCTTGTTAAAACTTTCTTTAATTTCAAGTATTTACTTCTTTGTCATTTAAATTTATTGCAATTAATTTTCCTGTTCTCGCTTATTGGATTGGTTATGCGATTTTAAATTTGCTTGATTTTCTTTCAACCGTTTAGGTGAAGAATTCGATTTAGAAGCAAGTGAATTGACTAAGATTACTTTTATTTCTGGTTAGTTTATACAGAGAAGTAAAACAGGTTAAATTGTTCAAGCTTTTGGATTATTGCCTGGAATAAACTTTTGGTCATTGTTCCTGATGCTAATTTTGGGTTTATTAGAAATTGCTTTTCAATATCTGGTTACTCGAAATTAAGAAATTAATCTAAAGGTTTTTCTGATTAAGTTTACTGTTGAATTCTTTGGGTTCTTTTTAGCTTTAAAGAGAGTTCTGTTTATTTGCTTAGATTGAAGAAATATTTTCTTTCGATGATCAACTGCATAACTGGAATGGATAATCAACCTCAAACTGAGCATTTTTAGTATTGGTTTATTTCATTTTGATTCTACAGTTAATTTATTTCAGCATTCAATTCAAGAAAACCCTTCAACTTTTTATTTTAGTTTTCTGACAGGAAGCTTTCGGTTAAAAAAAATTCCCCTTGGGATTCGACCTAGTTTTCACTACTATATTACAAATTTATTTATTCTGAGTTGTCAATAATACCAAAATTATTTTTTGCGGTTTCGACGACCGACCAAAGATATATACATGGGGAGGCACTTGTGCGCAAAACTGTTAAAATCGAGGCTTCTTGTAGAATTGTGTTTAGTTTTCTATGAATCTAAGTCATAGAATCGGATCAGAATCATTAATTACAATTGTAAAATCAAATCAAATAAATTTTTCCATTTTAAATCACAAAATCATAAAATTTTAAGATTCAAATCAAAATTTTGGCAACAATGCTTGTGAGTTTGTTATATTTACCAAGTTGCATGCATTGTAATCCACAATACCTTTGCTCATATATATACCATGCATCGAACAGATACCAAGAACTAGCTCAGCAGGTGGATGAGGCCGTAGGATTCTTGGCCACTTAAGTGCTAACTGCTGAACATCTTGCCATGACATCGACCAAGTTTTGGACATCTTATGAGTGCTTGCTTTTACCTTATGAGTAGGCATTGAGCAGATTAGATTCGAGCTCAGGCATGTGTCATGACTGCTCACCTCGCATGCTTTGGTGCTGGGAGTGCACCAGGCACTAGGATGGTGCCAATGTAAAGTTCCTGAGAGGCATTACAAACCCTCTAGGTGTTAAGGTACGTACTCTAAGTGAACTTCTTTCATTTTCCAAAAAACCCTTGATTTCTGGTTTTGTTTATTGCTTAGCACAACAGTTTGCAGGTGAACAACAAGATGGATCCGAATGAACTAGTAAAGCTCACTGAGATCTTGAACCCCCACAACAAACCTAGTACACTCACAATCATAGTGAGAATGGGTGCTGAAAACTAAGTGCCAAGCTCCCACATTTGGTTAGGGTTGCGCAAAAGGCAGGATAGATTGTCACTTGGGTTTGTGATCTAGTGCACGGGAATAGGGGTGTAAATAGTTAGACCTAACCCGAAACCCGACCTTATTTTTTGGGTTAGGGTTGGGTGGAAGAAATGCGAAAAGGCTATTCAGGTTGAGCCCATTCTAAAAGTAAAAAATTGGATTGGTTCTGTTAGAACCCGACTCCAACTCGCATCCAACCTGAAAATTGATTAGGCCCAGTTGCTCCAGGCCACCACACCACACCAGGCCTCCTAATTCCCTATTCTCATTCGGCAGCACAGCCCAAATTTCTAACCAAACCCTAAGTCTAAGTCCCCCAAATTCCTTATTATCCTAATTCCCAAACGTTGTTGCATGCTTGCCTGCTTGGAGTGGAGAGAGACCCAGACGGCATAGCAGATTGCATCGCGCACAACAACAACAAAGGACCAGGCTCCAGAGCTCCCTTACAACCGCTGCTCGTCTTCTTTGGCATCGGCATAGTCCTAATTCCCAACTCTATTACCTGCTTGGAATGGAAAGAGACAAAGACGGCACAGGCCACGGTAGACTGCATCGTGCATGACGACAGTAGAGGACACCTGTAGCTTTTTTTCTTTTGGCACAGGACAACATTATAGCCGTAAAAGTATAATTCTGATTTTGCCCTGCATTAAACTTGACAGTTTTTTAAACACCATTACCTCCTATAAATGAGTCGTGCATTGAAATAATTTTGAGCTTCATCAAGGTGAAAAAAAAAAGGTAAGATATCATAAATGGAATGCCAGCCAAATTATAATTAATTTTTTGTAATACTTTGCCATATATAAAATGCAAGGTTTTACAATGATTATGGCAACAAATAATCAGTCAAATCACAGTGCAATTAACATCCATGAATTTATATTTTTCATATGTAATATTAAATAAAATTCAATTTACAACCAAAATTAATGGCTAACATAAATCAACTATGAACTGATTTCCCAAAAATAAGAACCAAATCCCAAAAATTAAATAGGATTCATATGGAAACCATATAATTGCATATATATGTGCCTTATTTTTAGCTGCAACAATAGGGCCTTAAATAAGACTTTGTGCTGATACCCACCTTTGCAAATCAATAGTACACCTTGATTGATCCCAAGTGAACGATGAAATGAACAAGCTGAAGAGGATTGTTCCAGTATGATCTTTTCCTAGCCAAAAGGTTCTGCGGAAATATGTTCCAGTCAACCAATCCGTCTCTACTTGCTCATTAACTAAATAGGCTTTTGGCAAGAGGTAGAATACAAAGTAAGTTGTTACATAACCAGCAAGCATTTGATCTTTTGATCTTAAGTTGTTACATTTAAGTTTAAAGACACAAAACTAACAAATCAGTATTGTCATTTTGTCGCAGGTAAATCCCTCCATTTGTCCCAAATTCTTTGTATCCTTCATTTTTCAATAATTAATCTAGAATTTTTTATTTTCAAAATTTTAGTATTTAAATGAAAAACCTTTAGTATGAATGATATCAAAACCTATAGTTTCTAAATATATTTTTTTAATTTTTTTTAACAAACAATAATATGGATAAATTCAAGCCAACCAAGTTGAAAAGTCAAATGGAGTAAAGAAAGTGGGATGGAAGGAGTAGTACGAAACGAGAGTTTATCATTTATTTTTATGATAATCATGTGATATATATCTACAGTTTATTTTCAATAGTAAATGTTTACCACATCAAATTATATTCCTAACAATAATTACAGTAGTTATATTTCAAGTTTTTTTTTTATTTTTTGCAGTGGCAATTTGTGTTACAGATGTGTTTTGTTGGCCAAACTGGCTTTAACCAAGCTCAACCGATATAATCATGAGATGATTTTGACCTCAGGTAAAGCACAAGCTAGGCTGAACCTTCAGCCAAGCAGAGTCAGGGCCTAAGGGCTAGGCTAAGCAAATATGAACTAATGTTAATAAAGTGTTACATAATAAAAATTCTGCAATCTTTTTCAAAATTTTAATTTGCATTTTTTTTTGTGATAATTATTTGCATATCTTGTCCCGATTTATTTTTAATTTTAAAATGTTTACTGCATTAAATTATATTCCTACCATTTATTATAGCTTTTTTTATTCCAAATTTTTTTGTTCCCGTGGCAATGCCGGGTATTTAAACTAGTTATCCTAATTCCCAAACGTTGTTGCCTGCTTGCCCGCTTGGAGTGGAGAGAGACCCAAACAGCACGGCAGATCGCATCGCGCACGACAACAGCAGAGGACCAGGCTCCAAAGCTCCGCTACAACTGCTGCTCGTCTTCTTTGGCATCGGCATAGTCCTAATTCCCAACCCTATTGCCTGCTTGGAGTGGAAAGAGACAAAGACGGCACAAGCCATGGCAGGCTGCATCGTGCACGACGGTAGCAGAGCTCTGACGCAGCCGCTACTTGTCTTCTCTGGCATCGGCATAGTTTGTTTGTTTGCCTCATGTGTTTGTTTGTTAATCACTGACTTTCTATTGCTGTCAGTTTGTTTGCCTCATGTGTTTGTAGTAACCTAATTCGCTTATGAATTATCTAATAACAATGTTGGCCCTTGGCAATTTAATGTCTAATGTGTATGTGTTGGATTAACTTATGATAATTATGTGTTGGATTAACTTAGGAAGTTGCTTTTAGCTAATGTGTTGGATTCCTGATATATGTGTGCATTTTTTTTCGCACCTCTCCAAGTTTCAGACCCGACCAAACCCGAACCAACCTGATTTTTTTCGGGTTAGGGTTGGTTCAGGTTAGGATGGTAAATAAGGTTGGTTTGGGTTTCAAATTTCAGATGGTCAGATTGGTTGCGAATTTCGGGTCTCGACCCTAACCTGAAAATTACACCCCTACACGGGAACACCATTGAAGCACCATGTGGACACAGGACACACGCCTTTGATTCACTGTTGGTAATCATGGACGCTCTCATAACTAGTTTAGCATGTGATTTTCATATGAGCAAGGATCCATTTACACAGGTGTAAGAGTTAATATTGGCAGGCCTAGGTAGAAGTGTTCTTTGATGTCCATGACCAAGAAGGTAGCCATCCTGGAGGCATCCATTTGGAAATGACCGGGCAGAATGTGATCAAGTGCGTTGGAGGATACCAAACTGTAACATTTGATGACCTTAGCTCCCGGTATCGCACACACTGTAACCCCCGGCTCAATGCTTCACAATCTCTCGAGCTGGCCTTCATCATCTTTGAACGGCTAAGGAAAAATAAGGCCTTTTTAGCTGATCCACAATGTGATTTACAAGCATTATATAGGTTTCAAATTATTGAAAAAAAATAAAAGAATCAATTACAGCTATTATTATTGGTGGGGACATGGATATCGGTCATTGTGTGAAGTTCTAAACAAAATTTTTATGTTTTGATAATAATTCAACCGCTCTCTTTAAAAGTAGTATAGACCTGACAGTGATATGCGAGCGCATGCACACACTAGTGATTTAATGTTCTTCGAACGTAAGTAATGTACATGTAGTGGAATGAATTTAGTTAACATTTTAAAAATTAAAAAAATATTAAAATTGCGATTAATTAAATAAAATTATTTAATAATATGTTGCAAAATTAAATTTATTTAATAAATTTATCAAAACAAGTACCATAGGAATAATAAGTATGCTGTTAGTTTTTATCTGCAATAATATACGGTACTATATTGTATCCAAGTTAAAAAAAAAAAAGAAAAAGAAAAAGAAAACTTCGTAACATAAAGAATAATATATAGGTAAATTTAGTCGATAGCCCCTAACCTTTAGTTTATCTACTTTCTTGCCATCCTTAACCTATTAAGTTTTTTTTTTTGTTCTCAAACCTATTAACTCAAAGTAACCCTGTAGAATCAACTTCTCTAAAATTATTTTGAATTTTTTAATAATTTCTCTCTAAGAAATTTAAATTGGGCAATAATTTTTTTCACAATTAAAGAAAAGTTTAAATTATCAATTTTTTTCACCATATGAAATAGTTATTGTGCACAATGTATGCATTTATGATGTAATAACTTTGGCTTGGGTTAATGAATTGTACCTAGTGGGTGAACAAATTAATTTTTTTTTTCAATTTAGAAAGAAAAGAAAATGATCAAAAGTTTGGGATGAAATTTAACCCGCATAAATCATGAATACTTAATGAGTTTAACTTTTCAGTGTTAATAGCATATGTTAATAGTGAATTTTACGTAAGTCAAAAAGTAAAAAATTATGGTTATATTATGGGTAGTTTTCATGCTCTATTTGTGTTCGGTGTGAAGTTTAAAAAATGATAAAAATATATATGTTTGGACAATTGTACCTTTGGCCCCTCTTTTTCCCTCCCCACCTGTCACCACTCGTTCAGCCGCCTCCATCCCTACCTTTCGCTGTCCCCCGCACTCCATTTCCTCCTCTTTTGGTTGCCCTCTCGTTATCTCCTCACTGGCCTTGTTTTGTCTCCTCCCTTCTCCTTCCCCCCTCCTTGATTTGTTTGATCCATCTGTGTCATGCTCCAAAACCCACCTTAGGAGTTTTTGAGATAATAACATACCACACATTAAAAGAAATAAAATTCCCTCAAATGTGCAATACTACAAATATTTGAAATAAATCTAAAAGACCATAAATTGTAGTGCAAATTTATTACTTGATATTTGATATTGAGTGGCAGAGCACCTACAACTTAAAATCTCATACAAAATATATCCAATTTAGGAGTAAACATTAAATCTCATTTTAATTAATGCTATCTCAAACCTTGAGCTTTTGTATTCACTTTTCAACTAGCTAATTTTATGTTACTTGCTATTCGAATGAGTGAGAAAAGAGGGGTAAGCACAAATGACTAATAAAAGGCGGGTTATCCACCACTCCATAAAACATAAAAATAGTTCATAAAATGTATGACAAAAGGATCAAGAAAAAAATAATCTTATTAGAAATATTATAAATTCAATATTAATTTGAAAGTATAATAAATATGTTAATAAGTCAGAATATTCATTTTGTAGGAAAGCCAGGCTCATAAAAATCAAAAAGTCATTTAAGTGTTAGAAACAGATACAATTAACTCTATCATAAAACATGACAAAGCAAAGGTAAAATTTATATGTGAAATTATTAATCAAAATAAAGTAATTCAAAACAAATAACAAAGCATGATATTTCTTTATATAGAACTTAAAAATAGTTGAAGAGTTTAAAAATAATAATTAAAATAGCAATTACGAGAACAAAATGGATAATATTTTTGAATAAAAATCATTGACAAAAACAGAGCATTTCAAATCATATTGATAGAACAGAAACTCAAAGCACAGTAGTTGGAGTGATTACTATGACTGCATTTAAACTATTGTAATGCGTCTTGAACCAATGAAGAATTGCTATTGGTCGAATGCCCAAAAGGATTAGTCCTAAAAATAGTGCACTGCAAAAAAGAACGGAACATAACATCATATGTTGAGGGTCAAGAACTACAATTTCCCAATAGTACGGACACAAAATCAACATACACCAAAACAAAGTCGAAACACATTCAAAATATTGGTTTTGTGTGGGCATGAAATCTCATTATGGAATATCTAATACAGAATATACTTGAGACATATTTGAAATCAATATATAAAATAATTTAAGCTAATTTTGATAATAAATATTTAATGGAGTATAAATAAAAATAATGAAACATATTTCAACAACCAAGGGTACAATGAATCTAGTTGCAAAACTAAATCAATCAAACCTACATTTAACTAGAGTAATTTTAAATGCAAAATCTGGAATATTCAATACCTAAATTATTTGACATGTGTAGCAAAACAAATATGGATCAAATATTTAGAACTCAAATGTTTATAAAAATTATAAAATCACATTGGCATAACAACACAAGTAAAACATACTTGATCCATAATCATTGGAACATAACTTACATACTTACAAACATAGATAACTCATTTGTAATTCTTTCAAATATATTTAAACGACAAAACTTTGGAATAAGCTGTAAAATAATAAAGGTGAAATTAAGTGATAAATTTTAATATGCAATTATTTATACTTTAAAACCAAAGCATCAAAGAATTAAAATTCAATGTAAAATATTTAAAAAATAGTAAAGTAGACAGCCAAATATTAATTTAAGTTTAGAATGGTAGACGGCCACTTACCTCAAATTGTAACTTTTCAACTCCCAAAATAATTATTTCGTCACCTAAAATAATTATATAAAATCCTATGTCAACACCAAATAAACTTAAGAAATAACACAAAATTATTTTCTGTTAATAGCCTAAACGAATGTTTCAGAACCTAGGAATTCGTTGGACTAGTGTTGAAAGCCCCAGTAACTGATGTCGTTAGTAACCCGATTCTCTGTATAAGTCTTAACTCTCTGTGATCAAATTGTAACTTTTTTTAACTCTGGGGTGTTAATGCAGTTACAAAAAACCGTTGTGACCAACATTGTGGTTTACGCAAGTTCTTGCCCAGAACATGAATTCTTCAAAAAAATTTTTCGAAATCCTCCTTAACTTCCGAAGTTCACAATTAACCAGCAAAAACACCACTAAACTTGCCCCCAGTTCATTTTAAACAATTTTAATCATCAATTATCTCTTCCAATTTTTAAAACCTATAAAAAATTCAACCAAAATAATTTTATTTCTTCTTGAATTACCTGAACATCTTTAATATATATATATATATATATATAAGAAAATACTAAATCAAAACTCATCAAACTTATTTTTTTAAAGAAGAAATCCCTAAACTTAGTTTTGATACTCAATCTTTGCTTCTTCTTCTTGAAAAGAACCGCAACAACATAGAAGTAAAAGCTAAACACCCCTCCTCCCCCTTTTTTTTTTCCACAATGGTGTGTATATGTGTGTGTACATATAACTTATTATGTCGATAACTCTTTTTTTTTTTTTCTTCCACGTTGTCTGCCCTTTCTTTCTTCCAGTTTTATGGTTGTTCTTCGTTTAATTAATTCTTCTTATTTTTTTTCCCTTCTTATAAACAGAGCCTTTATACGACTAGGCTTCTAACTCGTTTTCTTGATTTATTTTTTTTCCCTTTTTTTCTTAACAAAACTACAGAAAGCCACAACTGAATCTAGCTAGATTGTTCCTGAGGAGAAACCATAAGACGTTAGATGACGGGCTTAAGCTTCTCAGGAGATTTAACAATTGCCAAGAACAAGAACCAACTGACGACATATGATCACCATCCTGAGCAATTCCCTTCTATATATGATTGAACATATTCCCAGGAAAACAAATAAGGAAATATATCACAGTAAATTCCAATTTTACATGTTTTGATATTAATTTTACATGTTTTGATATTGAGAAAAAGCATTTGGAATTGTATATTTACCTGCTGGTTCAAGGTTGATACTTTCTGGTGAACTTGCAGTTGGAATATTCGGGCGGGACTAGGAAGACTTCACCGAAATGTTGACAGCCTCTTCTTGTGCTTAAGCCCCTTCCACCATAGCATATGTCCTAATTTAATCAATTTTCAGTTAATGGCCTTTTTTTATAATTATTTATCACTCGGAAAAAAAATAAAATTAAACTAGAAATTAAATATTTTTGCTTCACTTCATCAAAAGTCCATGTCAATGGTTCTTGGATAGTGATATGATGATTCCTCACAAGGGAAGCCATTGGAAACAGAAAACCGTGATAAATTAAAACATTAATAAATTCTATAAAAAAAAACATGAAACAGTGGGCTTATTTACCTATTTATTTTTTTACATACTGGGTGAAAAAAATAAGTAAATAAATCTTAGTGAAGATCAAGAAACTAAAATAGGAACAAATGCAGCATTAAACTTTTATCTATAAAATACGTATTTAGGCCCATTAGGTTTATTTTTTTTTTTCATACAATTATATAGACATTAGGAATAGATGATTAATAGTTGCACCTGCTTATACGGAAATGCGAGGGATATGGTCAATGAGGGGCCAATACTCTCCGATATCCTCTTCGCACTTGGCTCCCAAAAGAGGACATTCTTCCAACAAAAAAATTTCAAGTGAGGGAGGAAAATAGAAATCTTGTGGTAAGTACTGTAGCTTTGGGCATTTACGAATGTCTAATTCTTTAAGAGAAGTGAGGTTTCGGAGGAGGCCTGGTTGCAAGGATTTCAACTCCTTCATCCAACCCAATGACAATCTAAGTAGATTCGACGGAAGCTGCAAGCCATCAGGTGGAGGTATGTGGCAAATGGTCAAGACTTTCAGAAAGGTGAGGTGGTCTAAGCCCCATAGCTGCATCGGCTGCTTTATACTTTCACATCCAATACAGAGATTACATACGTTCGGGGGCAAACCGCCTTCTGGAAAAGACTCAATCATCGGACAATCTTTAATTGTCAGTTTTTCAAGAGATGTGAGGCTGCTTAGTACTGGTAGGGCCTTCAGAGTTTCTAAGCTTCGTAAATTGAGGCGGACAAGAGTATGGGGCAATCTGCCTGCTTCTAGAAGAAACTCCACCTTTGGGCAACTTTTTATGGTTAATTCTGTGAGACACTGGAGGCTGTGGAATATTGGTAGTGGGTGTAGATTCTTGAACCCTGTTATCTCAAGCGTCTGAATATTACTAGGAAATGCGGCGCCACTATTAGGGAAGAGCATTGATCTCTCATCTAAACTTGAATCTCCAATCTTAAACATTGTGAGACGGTCCAGTCTTTTCTTCTCCCAAAAGCATGAGATTCTCAAATTATCACACCTGTAAATCTGAATTTCTTCAAGCATGCTTCCATCTTCCGGGATTATAGCCTCGAGTTCAGTCTGTAAGTTTCTGCAGTTGGATATACAGAGTGATTTAAGCGTCACTGGCAACCTACCTGGGGGAAATGATTCAAGACGAGGGCAGTTTTCTATTTCTAAATTTTCAAGCCACGTGGAGGAACTCCTCTCATCATCATGCATGATTTCCTGTGGAAGACATTCTAAATTTTCACATTGCTTGATCTTCAAACTTTTAGTCATCAACGGTAGCTTCCATCCTACAAAAGATTTCAGATGTGGGCTGCCAACGATTTGTAACACTTTGAGACCTTTCACGTCCTTCATATCAAACAATGGATGCACATCTTGCACGAACAAGTAATCAAGCACAGCCTGCTCAATCCCTTTGGGCAGGCAAGTGGGGCCTGAGAGCCGTCTTAAAGTTAGGTAGCGAAGAGAAGTGACATCCACCATGCTACTGAGAACAGCCCCACCACAATCTTGTATTGTCAAACGGCCAAGTGATGGGAGGCTTACCTTAGTAGGTCTTAATATTGGACAGTTGAAAATTTCAAGACTTTTTAGGGAGCGCAAGTTCCCAGGTAAGTTGCCTCTTAGCTTGGGGCAGCCATAAAGTCTAAGATCTTTAAGACATGGGAATATCCCATTAGTTTCACCATCACCACCATCGAAACACTTCCACTCTTCCCAAGCTTGCATATTTACAAACTTCAGAGTTTTTAATGACTGAAAACTGCTATTTGAAACAAAAGAATCCTCAATCCCGAAAAATTCCATGCCCACCACTTGCACGCTTTCCATGCCAGTTATGGTCAATACTTCAAGGGATGCTAATTTCCCCACTGATGGTAATGAACCAATTTGCACACAGTTGCCAATTTCGAGACGTGTCAAATTAGGTAATAATGATGGATCACTGACCCAAGTAGGAAACCTATAATCTCTGTAGCCTCGAAATTTAAGTGCTTTTAGGCTGTGGTGAGGTTTCAACTGGTTCAACACTTGCATTTCCCTACCTTCACTTATCCCAATATCTGAACCATGGCTCCACTCCAAAGACAACTCCTTTAGAACAATGTCTGCAATATATGACGCCTTAGCATTTGAAATAACTGCCACATTTTGCAGATTTTTAATGGATAAATGGCCATTAAGATAGGGCAAGCATTTTAAATCTCCTAGTCTTAACCCGGGAACTCTGTCCGAAACCACAGGAAATTTGGATAGTAATATCTGGAGATTCCTTAGCTTGATTATTCCTACTGGTATGCTTTCCAACCGGGGGGTATCTCTAATATCAAGAAAACAAAGCCCTAACAAATTACCAATTGCAGTTGGTAACTCTATAAGCTGGCCACATCGTTTTAAAATTAGTGTTTGCAAGTAGATGAGAGAAGTCAGTGATTCAGGTAGTGATTCGAAGTTGTTGTAAGATAAGTCAACATACCTCAACTGTGTCAAATGACTTATGAAATCCGGTACCTTCTCTAGACCATGCTTAGTTAGACATAAAGTCCTCAAGGATGTAAAATCAGGCAGTAATCCAAGAAAGATTCTCCTGGATATGCAATGGAAGTAGGGCTGATCCAACACAAACCACGTTCTCAATCTCTTAGCTTCCTTGAGAGCTTCAAATCTTTTTGAAGTATTGCAAGTTTGAGGAGCAAACGAAAAGTGGCGAGCTTTCTTAGAAATTGCAGGTTGTAATTTGTCGCTATCCAAATCACGAGGCAAATGAGAGCAAGATTCTCCAGCAATCGACTGAGCTAGATCATGTATCAGATCATGCATCACAAAGCGTGACTTGTGAACACTTGATTGTTGAAAAAAGGCTCTCGATACCAATTCATGGAAAGCCTCATGACATAGGCCGCTCATTAACTTGGTCCTGCCATGATGCTTTAAAAATCCTTCGGCCATCCATAGCATAACGAGTTCATTCTTGTCAAACTGATAGTCCTTTGGAAACATTGCACAATAAACAAAACAACGCTTCAAATGAGAAGGAAGATGATGGTAGCTTAATCTCAAAGCTGGAATGATGTTGCTCCTCTCTTTTGGTAATTCCCATATTTTGCTATTTACCATATGTTCCCAATATTGCGAATCATAATTGCCACGCAGGAGTCCACCAAGTGTTTTTGCTGCCAGGGGCAATCCTTGACATTTCTTCACAATTTCCTTCCCAATTTTTCCAAGGTGTGGGTGTGCCTCAAAATCTTCTGCATCTAATGCATGTCGGGTAAACAATTGCAAACATTCATCATCCGTCAACGTCTGAAGAGCATAAGGAGGAATCTGACCCATTGACATGAGGGATGCCACACTTTCATTACGAGTAGTAACAATTATTTTAGATCCAGCTGCCCCTGCAAGAAAAGGCCTCCGCAGAGTATCCCATTTATCATAAAGTTCGTTCCACACGTCATCTAAAATGAGTAAAAACTTCTGCTTACGCAAAGCCCATTCTAACTTTGTTTGAAGAACATTGAACTCATCATTAATATCAAAGCTAATCTTTATTTGTTGCAGAATAGATCGTGTCACCCTGAGAATGTCCAACTCCTCGGACACGCACACCCATGCTCTTAGGTCGAACCGATCGTTGACTACCCTTTGATCGTTGTAAACAAGCTGAGCAAGAGTCGTCTTGCCAAGCCCTCCCATCCCAACTATTGGAATAACACAAACACCGGGATCATCTCTTAGCAATAAGTTCATGATGGCCTCTCTGTCTCTCTTTCTGCCATAAACATAAGGCTCAACCAAACACGTTGAAGGCACCCTATCTATGAGACTGCCGGGTCTTTGACTTTTTTGTGAGATTTGCTGAAATTTAAAGTCGATCCTCTTTCTGTCAAGTTGCTGTAGCTTGCTCGTTACCTCCCTAATCATGGGAATCAAGGCAGTGAAATTAGGCAACGAGTTTGGTCTGGGCCTTCTACACGGCTTACTGGTGTTTGCGCGAGCATCCACCTGCAACTCACTGGTCTTCACCGCGAACTCGAACCGATCAAAGATGTCCTCCATGTCAAAAGCCAGGTCTTTGAGGTCGGAGAGCCAGGTCTCAACCTCAATATCTGCAATTTGCTGCTCCTCTGCATGATCAATCACGGCTTGGATTTGGGGAAGCAAGTGCCTCCACTCAGCCAGCTGGGCTTCGACTTCGACTTCGACTTCGTTTTGTTTGTTGAAGAGACTCCGTAGCCCAGAGATAAAATCCAACTTTTCGAAAATCGATCCGAAAAGAGAAGACAGGAAAGCCTCCCCAGCAAATCCCGCAAGAGCTTGCATTTTGTATTCTGCAAGATTCATCAATATAATACTGTAAGTCATTTGCCCAGAGAGGGAGGGGCTGAAGAAATTTTTAGCAAGAAGTGCAATAAAAAACAATGCATTCTACTCCGTTTCCAACTTCAGAAACGCTGTTTAAACAAACAGAAAAGACAAGGATAAAAGAAAAAGAGTTGCTGTTGAAGTGAAGTTCTGAAAATCTCTAAACCGTACCTTTGGCTTGTGCTTTTGATGTTCAGAATCAATCCGCAACCAAAACTTGCTCTAGCTAAAACAAGGGAATATGAAAACAAGGGAGGCTGGAAGGAAGATGCTCTTGTGGGTCAGCAGCGGCGAGATCGACAAGGAACGAAAAGATGAAGGATGAGAGATGAAGGTTTATTTCTATATGGGTCGATTGAGACTTAAGAGTGCAAAAACAAATGAGTAATAAATTTAAACTGACTGATATTATAACTAATATATTAATTGCCGATTTCGGTAGCTGTTCATGAACAGCGGCACAATTTTGTTTTTTTGTGTTTTTTCTGGACCATATTAACTGCTTTTAAGTTCGGCCCCATTTTCACAAGTGGATAGAGTCCTGAGGGCCCTTTTTTTAATTTTCTCAATTTCTGCCTGCCTCACTTTTTGCTGTGCTTAAATGAGTTTTCAGTCCTAGAATTTTTAACCTTTACCATTTAAGTCAGTAGTTTCTACCCGTATTACGTTTTGGTCCCCAAACTTAATAATTGCTTAATATTCTTGCTATTTGCTTTCTTACTCCCCACACTTCGTTGTTGTTTTTTTATGTACAATTTTTTAAAATAAAATAAATTAAACATAATTTTTCTATTTCCATCATATCTTTTTATTATTGATAATTGAGTTTTGTAGCATGAGTTATTTAATGCAAAAAATTTATAGTTTAATAAATTAATTTTGGTTCATAATTGTTAAAATTGAAAGTGAATTGTTCTAAATAAATTTTTCACCAATATTAAAAATTAGAATTTAAGTTGATAAGAAAAATTTTTTAGTTAATTATTCTTTAACAAGAAAAAAAATTTATCATTTTAAACATGTGCATTGTTACCTTTTAAACAATGCCGATTCCTTTTTGTTTTCACTTTTTTTCTGACATGACTAACTCTTTTTGAAGTTCGATCCTCTTCTTTCAAGGAAATTGTGTCTTGAGGGTCTGTTTTGTAGTTTTTTGAGTGTCTGTTTCTTATGGTTAAACTGTGATTTCAATCCCTGGATTTCTTTCCTTTCCTATTTTGGTCACTAAGCTCGAACCATATTATGTCTTAGTCCCAAACTTAATAAATAATAACTACTTAACTATATTCTCTCTATGTGCTCCTTCGGTCATGAATTTTGTTTGGTTATTTTTTTATGTACTATATTTTAAAGCAAAACATTGGTCATCACCAATTATTAATTTTTAATACCTAAAGTTTTTCCATTTCATTTATTAGTCCCTGAATTTGTTTGGCCAATTTTTTATTTTTCTTTTAATCTTTATTAATTGAATTTTGTGGAATGAGTTATTTAATTCAAAATTTATATGGTTTAATAAAGTAATTTTATCCATAAATGTTAAAATTGAAAGCAAGTTTTTCTAGATAAAATTTTTCATCAATATTAAATATTGAAATTTGAATTGATAGAAGGTGAAATTTTTAGTGAATTCTTCTTTAGTGACATAAAAAATATTCACCATTTCAAAGCATGTACATGTGTTACGTTTCGATCATAATTAATCATTTGAATGGTAAGAACATGATATAAAAAATGCCTAACTTAAAATTAAAATAAAGTAAAATTTTAATTTATTAGCATAAGTTTGTGACAAAAAATTTTTTAGTTATTTATTAATAATATTTATTTTAATGATAAATTTAAGAAAAAAATACCCGCTACAAAGTATAGGTAAAAAAAACCTCATTTTTTATAATTGGTGAATAATCTAAATTATCGATTTTACCTCTAGCACAAGATAATATGATAACCGTCATCCAGTATATTTAATTTTTTTTAGTAATTTTTAATAATTAATAAAATGATTAAATTAATTTTTTTTTCCTTCTATACATGCAGGAATTGTCTTTTTCCTGTAGTGGAATTGGGGAAAAAAAGGAAGAGGAAATAAGGGTATGTTTTAAATTTCTAGAGTAAATGTAATTAACATTTATATAATTTTAACATACTCAAAGCCAACAATCAAAACAAAGAAGCAGGTCGTGATTATCCATCAAGAAATTGATTGTACATCCTTTTCTCTGCAATTTCTTATTAGCTGAAATTCTTTTCATGCTTAGCACCCACCACCGAATTAAATAGCACTGTATATGGTGTGATATATCGCTTACAATATGTATGTGGTACATATTATAAATATTATCATATTTTATCATTTTATCATGTAGTATACTACAGTATACCATAATATTTTATAATATACCATATACCACGCTCTTTTTATATATTTTTTACTAAAAAACTGCGGTATTCTGCAACTACAGCGGTGTTTTCCTTCATTTCTATTTTAATTCTGAAGTTTGAAAAGAAAGGTAAACTTTTAGAATTAGAAATGAAAATGTATAAAAACTTTTAAGATATGATCTCCTCTCATTTCTTTTGGGCAAGTCTAACTTTTTTATTTATTCATTTTTTTAGATTTTTTTTCTTTTGGTTTTTGTAACGCCTAGTCAAGTCTTCAGTGACGAGGAAGTTTCATATTATTGGAACAAGAAATTACTGGTGGGGACATTTGGATGGTCCGTGACTTTTGGGACCTTAGCTGCGAAATCAGGAATTCAGAAGACGCCAATGTCAAGGCCCCCCTTTAATGGTCCCCCAAGTCCACTAAATTGTTGAACTTAATTGCAACTACTTTTAATAAATTTAAAATGTGAAATAAGTTTTTTTTGGAAGCTAATAGAGAGTTTAAGTGATTAATTCTTTTATCTTTATAAATTCTGTTTTTGTTTAATAGCTATTTTGTAGTAAACTTAGAATTAAGTAATCTATTATAAAGTTTTAGGTCTCAAATTTCAAACGTAAACTTACTTTCAGAATTGAACAAGAAAATGTATAAAACATTTTAAGATTCAAAATGATCTTCCATCTCTGACTAGTCAAGTGTAAATTGGAATGCAACTTCCTGACTAGTCAAGACTTACTTAGGCGTAAAAACAAAACATAGAAAAAATAAAATAAACAATTAGGAGGACGCAAACCATTTGGAAGAACGGTGCAAGAGGTCGAGCGTTTGACGCCGGCCTCCACCAATTTCCTTTATAATGCTGATATTGCTAGTTCGGTATGTAGCCTACTACGTCCTAAAAAAATATATATATATATTTTCTGTCCTTTATGAAGCATCTCTAACAGCTTTTCTAAAAATCAAAATCTCTATAGTTTTTCTACTTCAACTTCAATAGGTTTTCTATTTTTACAGAATCTTGCATTTATTATACAATAATTAAATATTATGTATTTAAAGTAAATTCAAACTAATGGCTAGTTTAGTTATTACAATAACTAAATATTCTATATTTGAAATAATAATATTCTATATTATTGAGGACAAGTGAGAAAAGTCAAAAAATGGATGAGAAAAAGAGCCGAAAAGTAAATTGTGAGAAGAGGTGAAAGAGAACAATAAATTTTAGAGTTTCTGCAAATATAAAGAATTGACGATTCTCTTTCATCTCATTTCCTATTTTACAGAATGAAATAGGTAGCTGTTGGGGTGAAAAGGGGCTCAATATTTTTCAAACAAAGAAAATTTATAAAATAAGAAAACTATTATATATGTTCTATGCTATACGGTATCTTTTACCTTTATAAACACGTAAAGATATTTCTATATGAAAAAAATAATTAAGATGATAAGTTTTACAAGACAGATGGAGTATATTTCTTTAGGATGGTCCAAGTATATTTTTTTAGCATGGTCCAAGTAGCTGTTGAGCTTGAATGTATATAATTGAGAATTGAGTTTTTCTCTTGTACGAGGCTTTTAAGTTTTATGGGTTAAGTACCAAATTTACTATTTTAAACTAGTCAAATGACCAATTTTATCATTAAACTTTCAGATTACCGAATTTGCTACTGAGATTTACCATTGAGATCAAATTTACTACCAACATTACAAAAGATTACAAAATGACTTTGAGCTTCCGGTTTGGAATTTGACTTAATAACCACTAAAGGAATTATCTAAGGATCAAGATTCTTAATTTTATATTGATTTACTAAATTGGTAGGTAAAATTACAAAAATACCCTTGAGGCTAAAAGGGTAATTTTTACATTTAGGGTAATTTGGAAATCTTTTTTTTTCTTAATTTTTAGGGTTATTACAGCCTCCTCCCCTTAAAAGAAATTTGTCCCCAAATTTGAAAGAGGGTATTAAGAAGTACCTCAAAGCTGTGGATACTTCTTCTAAAGCTCATCCTCAACTTCCCAAGTTACTTCTTGCTCTCCATGATTATTCCAAATAACCTTTACCAATTGAATGACTTTGTTGCGCAGAACTTTTTCTCTACAATCCACAATGGACAATGGCTCCTCAACGTAAGTTAAATCCTCGTGCAATAGCAACGGCTCCCACAGAATAACATGTGATGGATCTGGCTAATACTTTTGAATATTACTCACGTGGAACACGTTATGAATTCCAGCCAAATTAGGTGGTAAAGCGACTCTATAAGCCACCTCTCCAACCCGCTCTAAAACCTCAAAAAGTCCAACAAAGCGTGCGGCTAACTTTCTTCTCACTCTAAAGCGTTGAACTCCCTTGGTCGGTGGCACCTTTAGAAACACATGATCACCAACGGAAAACTCCAGAGGATGACGCCTTTAGTTTGCATAACTTCGTTACCTATCTTGGGCCGCTACCAATTGTTGTTTGATTATTTTGACCTTATCCGAAGTTTGTTGTACCAAATTTGGTCCTAATAAGGACCTGTCACCCATTTCTTCCTAGCATACTGAAGTATGACAACTATGACCATACAAAGCCTCGTATGGGGCCATTTGAATGCTAGAGTGATAGCTATTATTATAAGCAAACTCCACTAGTGGCAGGTCATTATCCCAGGAGTTCTTGTAATCCAGTGCACAAGCTCTAAGCATATCCTTAATAGTTTGTATAGTCCTCTCTAACTGCCCAACTCTCCGTGGATGATAAGTGGTGCTCATTAGTGTCACAGTACCCAACTGTTCTTGTAAAGCCTACAAAAACTGTGATGTGAATCATGGATCCCTATCAGAAACAATGTTCCTCGGTACTCTATGAAGACAAACTATCTCAGATATGTATAATTCAGCTAATGTAGCTACAAGCCAAGTCTTTTGGATTGCCAAAAAGTGGGCTGACTTGGTTAACGGATCAACTATAACCTAGATTGCATCATGTCGATGACGAGTAGTAGGTAGCCCAACAATGAAATCCAATACAATGTCATCCTACTTTTATTGAGGAATCTTTAATGGCTGTAGCAGTCCTCCGGGTCTCGGTGTTCTACTTTAACCTTTTGACAATTCATACATCTAGATACAAACTATACAATATCCTTTTTCATGGCACTTCACCAAAAGCTTTTCTTCAAATCATGGTACATTTTAGTGCCCCTCGGGCAGATGGCCAACCGCGATGCATGTGCCGCCGATAAAATATCATACTTCACCTACTACCTTGGGGAACAACAAATCTACTTTGAAATTTTAGGGTACCATCCACATCCACACTAAATTCTTTTTGCCCTAGAACTGACCATTCTCGGCATTGTGGATCCTCATTTTGCTCCTCTTTGACCCTTGCCATAAGTGTAGGCTCTATATGCAAACTGGCCATGAGAACCTGGGTTCTCTTCACTTGAACACCTAAGCTCATATAACTAAACTCCTCTAGTAGTTTTCACTTAGAAACCACCATAGCATTCAGTTTAGCACCCATTTTTCTACTCAAAGCATTAGCCACTAGATTCGCTTTACCTGGGTGATACTGAATAGTGCAATTATAATCATAGAGATATTCAACCCAACGACATTGTCAATTATTGAGTTCCTTCTATAACAATAGATACTATAGGCTTTTATGATCAGTGAAGACCTCAAACTCTTCTCCATACAAATAATGTCGCCAAAGCTTTAACGCATGTACGACAGCTGCCAACTCCAAATCATGAGTTATGTACGACAGCTGCCAACTCCAAATCATGAGTTATGTAATAAGCTCATAAGGCTTTAACTGCCATAAGCAATCACCTTTCCCGCTTGCATTAATACACAGCCAAGCCTCTGATGTGATGCATCTGTATAAACTGCAAAACGACTTCGCCCATCAGGAATAGTAAAAACAGGTGCATAGACTAATCGTTTCTTTAACTTTTGAAAATTATTTTTGCATTGTTCGATCCACTGAAATGGTTAATCCTTCTTATTTAGTTGGGTCAAAGGGCGTGCCAGCTTTGAATAATCTTCAACAAAATGTCTATAATACCTAGTCAAGCCTAAGAAACTCTGAATCTCAGACATGGTCTTCAGTTGTTGCTAGTTCATCACAGTTTCAACCTTACTAGGATCCACTAAAATTCCTTCCTTAGTTACCACATGGCCTAAAAAGGTGACACTGTCCAACCAAAACTCACACTTGCTCAACTTTGCATATAGCTTATGTTCCTTCAACGTCTGAAGTGCAATCCTCAAATGTTCTCTATGGCTTTTAGCATCTAGTGAGTAAATCAGAATATCATCTATGAAAACGATGACAAACTTGGTACGGTTGGAACACCTTATTCATTAGGCCCATAAAAGCTGCGGGTGCATTCATTAACCCGAAGGGCATCACTAAAAACTCATAATGCCCATAACGAGTCCTGAATGCTGTCTTTGACACATCTCCCTATTTGATTTTTAGTTGATAGTACCCAGACCTCAAATCGATCTTAGAGAACACTCATGATCCCCTCAATTGATCAAACAGGTCATTAATTCGAGGTAAAAGTTACCTATTCTTTATCATCACCAGATTCAGCTATCGATAATCAATGCTCATCCTTAAGCTGCCATCCTTTTTCTTCATGAATAAAATAGGAGCACCCCAAGGTGAAGTACTTGGACATATGAACCCCCTTTTCAGTAGCTCCTGTAATTGACTTTTTAGTTCCGCCATTTCTGAGGGAGCCATTCGATAAGGTGTTTGAGAGATAGGAGCCGTTCCTGGCAGTAAATCAATAGCGAAGTCAATATCCCGGCTAGGTGGCATTCTAGGTAACTCCTCTAGAAACACTTCTAGAAATTCTTCCACAATGGGAATACCAACTACTGATTCAGGCTTTTCTGACTCTGTTTGCATATAAGCCAAATAGCCAACACCGCCCTAACGGAGATATCTATCAGCTTGCAAACTAGAAATTAAGATTGGAGTAAAACTTTTTTTATCCCCAACAAATTGCATTTCTGACCCATTAGGCAAGGAGAAGGTAACTAGCTTCTGATAGCAATCCACCTTACCATGGTCCTGATGTAGCCAATCCATGCCCAAAATACAATCAAATTTAGATATCCCAAGCACAAAGAGGTTAGTGTCTAAATTGTGTCCTCCGACAGAAATCGAGCAAGATTGAAGTGCACGAGTAGAACTTATACTAATGTATGACGGTGTAAAAACCACTAGTATGAAGGGAAGCTCTTTAACAGGCATGGCTAACTGATCAGCTAGTCTAGGAGATATGAAATAATGTGTGGACCCCGAGTCTAAAAGAACTCTAGCAGGAAACCCAGAAATAGAAAGAATACCTATGACTAATTCAAACAATTACTAACCTAAGCATGACACTACCATGAACTTGAAATTAAAGGCTATAATTAAAAGCTATAAATAACAGTATACCTTGTACCACACTTGGAGCATCCTCTACCTCCTCGGCTGTCACTGCATAAACACATCCTGCTACATGAGGTTTCCTTGTTGGTGGTCTTACCGGTGCTGCTGATGGAGCATGTGCTGCTAGTGGAGCATCCCTTTTAGGACATTGCTTGGATAGATGCCCTATCTCTTGGCAGTAGAAATAAGTCACACACCGCTCTCCAATTGGGTGAAAGAAATGACAAGTCTGACATCTAGGCTTTCCCTGGCCTTGAAAAATCGGTCGCATTGTAGGCCCTCCTACCTCATTAAGTTGTAGTCAGGTAGCTCTACTATCAATTGGCTGACCTCTACCAACATGTCCTTGCCCCTGAACAGGCATCAGTCGTGCTATAGAATGAAAACTACCTGCATGTGTAGGTCGTGATGGCATACGACCCCAACTCGTGTCAACAGGTCTAGATAGCTGCTTATCTCTCATCCTTGCCTCACCCCGTTGAGCTAAGGATACCGCCTTCTCAAAGGTATCAATCTCTTGCATAATCAACCTATCTATCAACTCGTCACGCAAACCATTAACATACCTCTTGATTTTCCTTGGTTCATGTGCCACAATGTGCTCAACATAGCGGGCCAAGGCATTAAATCTAGCTGTGTACTGATCTACTGTCATGTTCCCCTATACCAGTGCAAGAAACTCCTACTCTTTTCTGTCCCTCATGGCCTTAAAGAAGTATCGACCATAGAAAGTCTGCACGAAAGTCTCTTAAGTGATGTATCCACTCTCAATCCTTAGAACCCCTAGTCGAGTGGCCTCCCACCATGTCTGGGCCTTCTCAACCAAGCTAAAGGTAGCTAAGTCCACCTTGTCCTCTTTTGGAATTCTCAAAGTTGAAAGTGTCCTCTCTGAAGCCCTGATCCACTCCTCAACTTTGGTAGGGTTAACCCCGCCAGTATACTCACTAGTTAGCCTCTTGAACTGCTCAAGTAGGTCACCCTTATGTTGACATCTGGCTGGGGCATGAGGCTGCTGCTTCCGCTCATTCAAATTCTAAAAGTACTAGCATAAGGCAATAACTATCCGACCAAGACCAAGGTAGGGTACTCATGTCGATCCATGACCAAAAAGGAAAAGGTTTAGTCTAACTCAGGCAATTTTTTTTTGCAGCTTTTAATTTATAACACTATGTAGGGCTCTAGGTAGCTCCTATCTTATTTTAGTTGTTAAGTTAATTGGTATATTGTTTTACGAGTCCCCTTATTGAAAGCCAAGTTGTTAACTTTTGTTTATAACCTTGCAAATATATTATGCTCAATTATGCAAACTTTTTGAAACCTATCCAAGGTCTTTACTCTATAACTTAGCAAACAAACAAGAAGCATACTTACTGAGTGGGTCGCTGCCTTCTTCGAATCTGGCTTTAATACCAAATTGTAACGACCCAAGTCCAGAACTGATCAATGAAACACCTACTCAAACCACATGAGTTATCCTTTAGAAAAGGATAAGTGCTAGGTGCTTATGTTCTGGAGCTAGAGCCTATATATCCACATAAGGCTTCCCACAATTTACCCATGTGGGACATAGGGGTGTTACAAACTCCCCCCATTATGTGCCTATTCACATGAGGCTTCCCACAATTTGCCCATGTGGGACATAGGGGTGTTACCAACTCCCTCCATTATGTGCCCAACGTCCTTGTTGGGGTCAGTCGGATTACTTAGTTCCCTGGACCAAGTAATCTCTTTAATCGGACTATTTAGCACCTAACCAAGTAGCCTTTCAAATCCATAATCAAATCTGGTAGACGATGCATGTGCACACCCACCATGTCACACCATCGTGGTCCCGGTCAGCTCTGATGCCATCTGTAACGATCCAAATTCAGAGCTGGTCAATGAAACACTTACTTACACCACATGGGCTATCCTTTAAATATGGATAAGTGCTATGTGCTTATGGTTTGGAGCTAGAGTCTATATATCCACATAAGACTTCTCACAATTCACTCATGTGAGACCTGTGAGTGTTACACAAAAGGTCCATGAAGTTCGTTCAAAATTGCATAATTGCCTTAAAACTTCAAAATTTATTACTTTTAACATTTTCCATAGCTTTTTAATGAACAATGATATATCTACTTCCAATTTAAAGCTTTAGTAGTATATCCAGTCTATTTTAAAATATTAATGAGAGATTAAAAAATATAGCGATATATCTACATCCAATCTAAAATATTAATGATAAATTTAATATTTTTACCAAAATTTTAAGTCATGATGTTCTCTCACTTCTTTTGGTCAAGTCTAACTTTTTTATTTATGCATTTTCGTTTAGATGTTTCATTTTTTTAACGCCTAGCCAAGTCTTCACTTACGAGGAAGTTTCGTATTATTTGAACAAGAAATAAAGGGCGATGGAATTATTGGTGGGGACATGTGGCTGGCCCTTGACTTTTGGGACATTAGATGTGTGATCAGGAATTCAGAAGGCGCCATTGCCAGATGGTCGAACTCTGTAATTAAGAATATACTAGTAATAGGCTCACATTTCATTGTGGGTTAAATCAATAAAGATTCAAGGTTTTAATACTGATTACATTTATAGAAAAAATGTAAAAAAAAATTGTGAAGATGATTAAGTGAAGAGTTTTAAAAAGTCAGAATATTTGAAAAATATAGTTAACCAAAATTTTAAATAGAAAACTTACCACACAAAAAGATCAAAATAATGGATTTGGGATTTTAGTACAAATCAACACTTTGACAGTAAGTTACGAAAGTTTGAGGACTTAAAATAATAACAAAATTAAAGGTCTATGATATCTTTTGCATCTATTGGAACATAATGGAAAAAGTACATGATTTCAACTTTTGAAGACCAAATGATATCATCTTACACAATAGAGGATCTATGTTCTAATTATTTATTTTGTTTGGTTTCCAATGCTTCATGATCCAAAAGCTAAAAACAAATGCAGCAGAAAAATAAATATAAAAATACATTGTAGCAAGAGGGGCACTATGAAAAGCTTAGCTCTTTAGTTATTACGAGATATGTTGGCCTACACGATGTAGCAGATATTTTTTATAATAAATTTAGTATAACAAATTTAAATAATAAATAATTAAAAAATATGAAAAAAATTGATTAAAGCAGAACTAACCTGAACAATAACTGAAATTAGGTAAACAGAAACATAACATCATATGTATTTTGAACTAATGCATAATTTTGTCATTAAAAATAATTCACTAAAAATTTCCTCTTTTATCAACTTAAACTCTAATTTTTAATATTGATGAGAAATTTATTTAGAAAAATTTAATTTCAAGTTTAGCAATTATGAAATTAAACTATAGAGAACAATCCATACTGCAAAATGCAATCATGAATAAAAAAAATAATATGATTGAAACACAAAATTGTGCTTAATTTATATTAATAAATTTACAATTTAACCATTAACTTAATAAAGATAAAAATAAAAAAATAAAAAATTTAATTAAAACCGAATCAATTAGAAGTATAGCTAGAAGTAGGCAAATTATAATAATTAATTTTTTATTTTTTAAAAAATTAAAGAAAAGCAACCAAAAAAATTTGAACCAAGATAGAAAATGGAAAACTATTAGGTATTAAAGGCTTAAAAATTTATTTAATGAATGTAAAAAAAATGGCTTAACATAGAAATAAATAAATTATGATAACCAATGTCTTACTTTAGAATATAGTACGTCAAAATAATAAAAAATTTAGGGACCAAGAGAATAAACATAAAGAATCTAGTTAAATATTTATTAAATTAATTTGGGGACCAAAATAAAATATGGATGGAAAATAGGGACTAATATGAAAAAGAGTAGAATCTTAGGAATTAAATTGACATTTAACCAGACAGCCTAAAACTGTAGAAATTGAGAAATGGGCTCTAAAAAATGCAAGCATCTTTTGAAAAGGGAATCAAACTTAAGGAATGGTCAATTGTGTCTAAAAAAGAAAAAAAAAAGATAAAGGCAAAAATAAAATAAAATAAAATTAAAAATTGTCCATCTTTAGTGATAAACAGTGAAAATGACTTTTAGAAGTAAGCAAGGTATGTGAGACCAACACATTGCGTATATATATTCTATAGCAACATTAGCTGTAATATAATCAATATAAGTTATTAATGGAATAATGCAAAAGGATAAGACTTACATTGAAATTGAGTAAAATCTTAGTATAAATAATTATAAACACATAGAGTAGTCAACTGAAGATGTATTTATTTAGTGCCAAAAGAGCATTAATGATAACAAACGAAAAATTATGAAAACAATTTTTTTAAGCAATTCAATAAAATCATTAAGAGAAAAAAAGTTTCTGGTGTTCATAGTGTAGAATAATATTGCATAATATATATGCATAGGTTTTCCAGATTTTTACTTACTAATGAATTAGTGATAAAATAAAACCTTTTAAGAATCGTGCACTCATGTATAATACAAATTGCTCACTTATTTTAACTAATCAAAACTCTAAACCTTTTAAGAGTCTTGCACTTATGTCCTTCACTTTCATTTACATACAAATAAAAGAACAAATAGCTATTAATAGAAAGAACAAAATTAAATTCATATAAACAAACAAATATGAGCTAACAAAAGAACAATGACTTACTAATAAAATAACAAACAATTAGCAATAAGAGAACAAAAAAAATAGTTTCTCTAAAACAACAAGCTAAAACTTATAAAAGAATAATTTGTTACTAATAAAAATACAAATAGCAACTTACAAAAAAAAAAACAAATAAGAAGCTCATCTAAAAAATAAATATAAACAAATAAAAGGAAAAAAAATACTAATAAAAAACAAAGAAATACTAACAGTAGAGCAAACATAAGTTCATTTAAAGGAACATCCATGAACTAATAAAAGAACAAATATTTACTAATAAAAGAATAAATAGATACAAATAAAAACAACTAGTAATAAGAGAACAAAAGAATAATTTCTCTAAAAGAAAGAGAAGGAAAATATGAAAAAAAAAAAATTTGAGAGAATGAAAATAAAAAAATCAAAATTGAAAAAATAAATAAATAAAAATGAAGAGGTGCAAGGTACTTAGAAAAAAAAATTGATAAAAATGCAGAAAAAAATTTGAGAAAGAGCAAAAAATAAAAACAAAAAAGAAGGTTGGGAAGACTGTGAAGCCTATTGGGGGTTCGAGCCCAATACATCTCCCCCCCACCCCCATACGCGCACTAGCAACTCCACCCATCCATGAAGCGTGTTTGAACTGTCCAAAAAACTTATAAGTACATTACATATGGGCAGGTCAAAATGGCAATTCCTAAATTTTTCAGGGATGACACACGGAATAAGCCAGGTGCATGTAATGCTTACTCAATCTATTGCTCCTTATGTCCCAAAACTTTTGTTCTATTTATTTTCAGCAATTAATCTAGGATTTTTTATTTTTAACATTTTAAATTATAAATAAAAAATCTTTATATATAAATGATAAATCAAGACAAGTGGTTTTTAAATATCTTTTTTTTTTTATTTTTTCTAATAAACAATATATGAATAAATTCTTGTTAAAATACAAAAAAAAATCAAATGGAGCAGAAGTTTTGGAACAGAGGGAATATATATTAATTACCTCTAGGAACTTTCAGGTTGTCTATTCTTAATAAGGCATGTTTTAAAATTCTCAAGCCAAAAGCATTGTCTTCCTGACCACACAAGACATATGTGAATTTAAGATCAAATGAGTAAGCAACTGGGACATTCATTATTGGATGTTCCTTCCTTCCACAATATCTGGGAGCATCATTAATAGACATTTTAACATGAACAAGTATTTCATCAATTGCCCCAATGCAGTTCTAAAATTTCAAATACAATACAGATTAAGTCATATAGATAGTGCTTAAACCTTAAAATATAGATAGTGCTTATCATTGTTGAATATTTCTATAGGAATCATAGAACAATCATGTTGTTTGAAGAACCTATCCTCCAACTTTAGTATGACTTTCAAAAGTTGGTAAAATTGAAGCCTTGTTGTTTCACCAAAATAACGAAACCAAAATTCAACTTCACGATTCTTGGCATGACAAGACAAGATGTATAAAGTCTTTACAACTTGCTCTTCCGCATCTGCACGCTTTGTTGGTTTAAGACCACATTCTCTTTGTGATAATTTACATAAATTTATGAAAGCTATTAGACTCATTCTTATAATCTCATGACCTTTTGGACCTTGCTTTTCTCTTTCTTTCTTGTTAAAATATTGCACCAATATAAGAATAGTGAACAATGTTACACAACCATTAGGTGCTTGTACAAGATCGACACAACATTTACCGTAGCCTAATTAGGTGATGGGCTAAGCTAGGTTCTATAATATGCTTTGTTAGCTCAAGTGCAACCAAGAGGGGGTGAATTGGTTGCTTTAAAAACCTTTGGCAAAAATAAATTTTGCAACCCAATTCATACAACCAAAGATTAAGTACAAATCAAGTAATGTTATGCACAAATAAAAGAAGTAAATAAAAAAGGATAAAGAAAAGAATGCACTGGGATTTATAGAGGTTTAACTCCAACTGGAGTCTACGTCCTCTTCTCAAGTTTGCACACTTGAGAGTTCCTCCACTGTCTCTTAGTCAAGATTAAAATGATATTTTCTTCAATGTTCACATCCAACCAAACACTAGTTTTCTTCAAGGCTAACTAGAAACCACTCCCTAGTTTTCTTCAAAGATAACTAGAAACCATTCCTCACATAAGAGGTTCTAAGGTTTGAAGTGTTTTCAAACTCACAAGCTCACACAAGAGCACTTTTTGCTAGATATATAAGTGAAAGTACAAGAATATTAATGATTTTCTCAAAATAAGTTCTTTCTCTTGGATTTGATTATGAAATTTCACTTCTAATGGCCAATAGTTGTCTCCCATGTGTTTCTTCATATTTTTATACTCATTTGGGGGGCCAAAAAGACGTTAAAGAGCTGTTAGGTAGGTCATAAAAGCTCCCAAAAAATCTGGTGACCGTTGCTGTCAAATTTGACAATTTTTTGCTTTTGTCCAGCATTTTCAACTGGTTGGAAATTTTCAACCTATTGAAAATTGAGTCTCAAACCAAAAATTGGACTTTTCTGCAACAGCTTGAATTCTGACTGGGGTGGTGTGAAATCCCCATGGCGATTTGAGTTGGCATTAATTTAATTTAAATTTTGAAGATTTCTAGATGATTTTTTTACACTGAAGACTTTTACCCGTTAATGAATTTCAACCAGTTGTTCTTCACTATTAGTAGCTATGGCAGGTTCTGTCTCTAGAATTCAACCAGTTGGATAGTTTTAACCTGTTACTTTAAAGCCTCCTAAAGCTAGAACGTCTAGGGTGTCAAAAATTGATCCAGTTTCAACGGGTTAAAAGTTTTCACCCTGTTGAAACGACACCTTTAGGACTTTTTGACCTCCAAACTTCTAAATTTCAAATTGATTTCTTCCATTGGATTTTCTCTTTTACAAACAACACTTGGAACACTTCAACAACATGAGAAACAATAAACATCATCTAAAAAACATTTAATTTTTCTAATTACCTTGCACACTAAAATAAACACATTAATCTCTCATAAATGTTTTGTTATCATCAAAATTCTAAGTTAATTGATTGGAAAAAATCCAATAATTTCCCACTTTTTGATGATAACAAAACAATCTTTCAAAATTCATATATAACACCCAAACAACAAACATAAACATTAGTTCTCCCCATTTCAAAAAATATTCTTCAACTTTATCTCTCCCCCATTTTTTGTCATAATAAAAAAGGCATAGGATCATCAAAATAAATCATAAAAAATTCTCAATATCACAACGTGTAATGAGTTCCCCTTTAATCAAGGCATACAAACTTTAAGGTACTTTTACAAGAAAACAAGCTAACCCATAGTCCAAAAAAAATTTCTCCCTTTTTCTAAATCATCAAAGTAGCCAAGTATCAACTAATAGGCTAGCAACTTAATATTTGTCATACAAATTTATATCATCAAAATATTGGAACAAATTTACAATAGCCGAAAAGTAAATAATTGATATATACTTATTAAGCAGCATATCACAACCAAATAACTCAATGCATTAATAATTACCATTAACTAATGAAAATCAACCATGTTACCAAAATTTGAGCTTAAATCTCAATCATTTGTCATTGTGCTTCAAATCCCCAATTTTTTTTGTGCATGGAGCTTCATGTATAAGCTTCCAAGTGTTACTCCATGCTCTAGCACCTACAATAAATCTTAAACTTTGATCTTTGGCACCCAAAGCTCTTTGGGTCCATGAGAGTTAAGCTCCAATAATTTTAGTTCCTTTAGGAACCTATACTAATTTGTAGCCAAAAGGAACTTTTCTTCTTTTGATCATGCATTCATAAGAATAATGTTATTTTATACCACAAGCATAGCATGTTACAAAAAAACTAGTTAAGGATCACGATGCATCAATAAATCTATTCCCAATTTTTTTTTCCTTTATTAAAGGATTCAAACCAATTCCCGCTTTGTCATGTACTCCATTTTGAGCACCAAGCAATAAATCAAGCTTTTCTTTACCTTTGACAAATCTAGATAAAGATTGACTAAGATCAAATTTATTTTTTTTTCAATTTATCTATTTATTGTCTCAAGGATACACTAATATCCAAATTCTTCTTATTCAAGCCATCTATTTCTTTTGTTATAGAGGCATTTAAAACCTTTAATTCATTAACCTTTTTAGCAAGCCTTTTTGAATTTTTGAAAAGCTCATGAAAAACATCTAACAATTCTTTATATGAGCAGCTAGATGAACATGATGATGATGATGATGATGGGTTATTAGAGTAAGTACTTGTTACCTCATCTTCTTCTTTTTCCATAAAACACAAGGGGTAGCTTTGATTTGAAGATGTTTCATCTTCTTTATTCATCAAGCAAAGATTGGCTTGATCCCTTGTGTCATTTGATGATGATGAGCTTTCACTATAAGATGAGCAACTATCACTCAATGCCGTCATAGCTCTAAGTTTCTTCTTTTCTCTCTTGTGTTTTTTATGCTTCTTTGGCTTGTTTAATGGACACTCAAATTGTAGATGTCTAAGCTCCTTACACTTCCAGCAAGTGATTTCTTTGATCTCTTGAGAATTTTCTTAAACTTCTTGGTCAAGATTGTTACATCATCTTAATCGTCTTCATTTGAAGAAGAGGAAGATGAATCATCTTCTTTAATTTTGAAGGCCATTAACTTGTTCTTATTATTGAGCCTTTCTTTCTCTTGCTCCTTCATCTCATATATCAATAATTTCCCAAATAACTCATCAATGTGCATGGTCTTGATGCTTCCACCCTCATTAATAGCTTCAACTATACTTTTCCCTAAAGAAGACAAGCTCCATAAGATTTTTCTCACCAACTCTTCATTTGTATACTCCTTTCCAAGCAACTTGAGTGGTGTAAGGATCTTATTGAACCTTTTGAACATATCTTGAATACTCTCTCTTGGCTCAATGGTGGAAACTTCATATGCTCTAACTGGCATGTCCATCTTAGTGTCCTTGACTTGTGAGGTTCTTTCATATGTCACCAATATTGTGTTCCATATTTCCCTAGTATCTTTACAAGGAGTGACTAAATTGAACATATCGGTGCTTAGTGCACAATATACAATATTCATAGCTCTAGCAGCCATAATTCACATAGCATCATCTTTCGATTTGAATTCTTTTGAATCTTTTAGTACTTATTTACCATCATCTACATTTAAAAGAATACTGGGTCCATCATTGATAATTCTCTATAAAGTATAATCAATAGCTTTAATATGAATCTCTATTCTAGTTTTCCACCAATTAAAATTTGTAGAATCAAACAATGGTGGCCTAGATGGACTTTGCCCCTTAAGATGAATAAAACTGGTGGTTGCCATGGGTCTTTCAATTTTAAAACCGCAAGGTTTTGAAAACAAAAATTATGAAATTCTAATACCAATTTTTGGCCCAAGTGTAGGCAATAAGGGGTGAATTGGTTGCTTTAAAAAACTTTGGCAAAAATAAATTTTACAACTAAATTCATGCAACCAAAGATCAAGAACAAATCAAGTCATGTTATACACAAATAAAAGAAGTAAATAAAGGAAGATAAAGAAAAAAGCGCACTGGGATTTATAGAGGTTCAACTCCACCAATCGGAGTCTACATCTTCTCCTCAAGCTTGCCTACTTCAGAGTTCCTTCACTATCTCTTGATTAAGATTACAATGATGTTTTCTTCAAGGTTTACACCCAACCAAACACTAGTTTTCTTCAAAGCTAACTAGAAAATACTTCCTAGTTTTCTTCAAGGATCACTAGGAACCACTCCTTACATAAGAAATTCTAAGGTTTGAAATGTTTTCAAACTCACAAGCTCATACAATAGCACTCGTTGCTAGATATACAAGTGAAAGTATAAGAACACTAATAATTTTCTCAAGGTAAGTTCTTTTTCTTATATTTGATTATGAATCTTCACTTCTAATGGCCAATAGTTGTCTTCCATGTGTTTCTACATATTTTTATGCTTATTTGGGGGGCCAAAAAGATGTTGAAGAGCCGTTGGGAAGGTCATAAAAGCTTTCAAAAAATCTGGTGACTGTTACTGCCAAATTTGATAGTTTTTTTCTTCTGTCCAGCATTCTCAACCAGTTGGAAATTTTAACCTGTTGAAAACTAAGTCTCAAACCAAAAAGTTGACTTTTCTGCAACAGCTAGAATTCTGACTAGGGTGGTGTGAAATCCATGTGGCAATCTGAGTTGACATCAATTTAATTTCAATTTTTGAAGATTTCTAGATGATTTTTTTACGTGGAAGACTTTTTTGGCAATTTTTAACTTGTTGATGAATTTCAACCGGTTGTTCTTCACTTCCAATAATTATGGCAGGTTTTACCTCTAGAATTCAACCGGTTGGTTCATTCCAACTTGTTGCTTTAAAGCCTTTTGGAGTTAGAACGTCTTGGGTGCGATAAACTGCTCCAGTTTCAACAGGTTGAAAGCTTTCACCCCTGTTGAAACAACACCGTCAAGGTTTTTTTATCTCCAAACTTCTAAATTTCATTGTTGATTTCTTCCATTGGATTTCCTCTTTCACAAACAACACTTGAAACACTTCAACAACTTAAGAAGCACTTCAAACAACTTGAGAAACAATGAACATCATCTAAAAAATATTTTAATTTTTCTAATTACCTTGCACACTAAAATAAACTCATTAATCTTTCATAAATGTTTCGTTATCATCAGAATTCTAAGTTAATTGATTGGAATAAAACCAACATGCTTAAAGCTACAAAGTTATGCTCCCCTTGCATGATCCTCTTCTCCTCATTTGACATAAATTAAGAACAAAAAATGGTAATTGTTGGGTTTATTAACCCAAATTCAAGGAGGTTAAAAATTTCAATTTTGTTTAGGATTTGGTATTAGTTTGCCTATTTGTTTAAGATTTAGTTTTTCTACTTTGTTATGGTTTGGGTTTGTATGTGGAATATAAAAAGGCTTATTGTATTGGGGTTTTTGCATGAGAGAAAAGCCTTTGTGGTGAACAGCAAGATATAAGAGTTTCAAGAGGGGAGAGAGGTCTGGAGACGGGAGAGGAAAAGGACAAGAAGCCTTTTATGATTATCAGTGGTGTGTAGAGGATCCTAGACCAGTGTGTGAACACTAAGGGCATAGCTCTACTATGATCTTTATATTTTGTTCGAGTGGATTTCTCTCATCTGAAGATGTAAGTTAGTTAAAAGCCGAACCACGTTAAATTCGTGTGTGTTTATCTCGTGTTTGTTATTCTACTGCGCATAATAAGTGTACGTAGATTTGCTTAGAAGGGTATTTAAGAATGTTGGTTTCAAGAGTATTATTGGTAAAAGAAAAAAAAAGATAAATGCACAATCATTTCCTCCCAATTCCGTCCCATTTGGGGAGATGAGAAAATTGGCTTTTTGGCGAATTGAAGGGATTGCATGAATCCCTTGGTTTATTCTCACTTGGTTTTTCAATCAAATCAAACAAGGGAAGGGTGCATGATATCCCTTCCTTCCCCTCTCCTCGCTTTAAAAAATTGCAACCTAAACAGCCCATAAGATCTTGTCACTGTTAATCGTTGACGGCTTGCCGACTTGTTTGTTGGGGAAGGTCAGTCCTTGGAACTGATTCTTATAGAACCCTTGGTTGGCCTATTTCTGGAAGGCGATTTAGTACGTGGGGTATATCCTTAAGGGTTTTCTAAGGTCATCTAGCAACCGGTAAAGGCCGCCATTGAGCTCCGGCACTAGTTATGATCCCCATTAGGAAATCAAGGCCTATGAGCTCCGACACCAGTTATGATCCCTTGGTATTCCAACTCCACCGGCGAGCTCTAGCCTTAGATCCGGTTACTTAAAGCTAGATCAATCATCAGGGAACTAGCCAAGCCCATCCCAGCTCCCCGATCGGCTAGCCTTTGGTCCCCTTCGTCTTCCACTGCCGACTACCACCCAATCTCTCCTTTGCCCATTTTTCCTTGACCAAATCCGTCTGGCGTTGCTTTGGTGAGCAATCTTCAACTCTGTCTCTGAAGGCCTTCAATTCCCTGTTATATATAATTAAACATATTCCTAGAAAAACAAATAAGGGAATCATATCATAGTAAATTCCAATTTTACATGTTTTGGTATTGAGAAAAAGCATGTGGAATTGTGGATTCTCTTGCTGGTTTAAGGTTAATACTTTCTAGTGAACTTGCAGCTGGAATATCTGGGACTAGGAACACTTCACCAAAATAAAAACATTAATAAATCCTATAAATTAAAACACTGAAACAGTGGTTTATTTATCTATTCATTTTTTTACATACTGGGTGAAAAAAAATAAATCAATAAATCTTAGTGAAGGTCAAGAAAACTAAAATAGGGACAAAATTTAGCATTAAACTTTTATCTATAAAATATGTAATTAGACCCATTGACCTTACTTTTATCTACAAAATACGTAACTAGACCCACTGGCTTTAAATTTTTTCATATAAACAGACATTAAGAATATATGACTAATAGTTGCACCTGCTTATTGATTTTCTGACGTATACATCATCAATGCGACTGCTACTCAATCAGTATGGCAAGCCTTTAGTTGGGGGGTGTGTGACAAGAAAATTGAAAATTACTGTGTATAGTGTCTTAAAAAATTCAAATCCTCATTGTGTTCTCTTTTTCTACCAGTGATAAAGAAAAAGAAAATGGAAATCTCCGATGTCCTCTTTGCGCTTGGCCCCCAAAAGAGGACATTCGATCAACCGAAAAGATTCAAGTAAGGGAGGAAAATAGAAATCTTTTGGTAAGTACTGCAGTGTTGGGCATTTACAGAGTTCTAATTCTTTAAGAGAAGTAACGTCTCAGAGGGGGCCTGGGCTTAAGGATTTCATCTCCTTTAGCCAACGCAATATAAATGCAATTAGAGTTTGTGAAAGCTGAAGGCCATCAAGTGGAGGCATGTGAGAAATGGTCAAACGTTGAAGAGAGGTGAGGCGGTCCAAGCCTCCCACAGCTGCAACGGCTACTTTACACTCTTACATCCAATCCAGGGCTCCCTCACATTCGGGGGCAAACCGCCTTCTAGGAAAGACTCAATCATTGGACAATCTTCAATTGTAAGTAGTTCAAGATATGTGAGGTTGCTTAATACTGGCAGGGCCTTCAGAGTTTCTAAGCTTTGTAAATGGAGGCACACAAGAGTATAGGGCAATCCACCTGCTTTTAGAAGAGACTCCACCTTTGGACAACTTTCTATGGTTAATTGTGTGAGACACTGGAGGCTGCAGAATGCTGGTAGTGCCTCTAGATTCTTGAACTCTCCTATCTCAAGGGTCTGAATATTACTAGGAAATGCGATGCCATTATTAGGGAAGAGCACTAATCTCTCATATGAACTTGAACCATTGATCTTCAACCTAGTGAGATGGTCCAGTCTTTTCTTCTCCCAAAAGAAGATTGTTCTCAAATTATCACACCTGTAAATCTGAATTTCTTCGAGCAAGCTTCCAGCTTCAGGAATTATAGCCTCGAGTTCAGTTTGTAAGTTTGTGCAGTTCAATATAACAAGTGAAAGTGTCGCTGGCAACTTACCTAGGGGAAATGATTCAAGACGAGGGCAGTTTTTTATTTCTAAATATTCAAGGCTCATGAAGGAATTCCTCTAATCATCATGGATGATTTCTTGAGGAAGACATTCTAAAATTTCACATCTCTTGATCTTCAAACTTTTAAGCATCAATGGCAGTTTACACCGTATAAAAGATTTTAGAAATGGGCTTTCAATGATACGCAACTGGACGAGGCCTTTTATCTCATTCATATCAACCAATGGATGCACATCTTCCATGACAAATGTATCAAGTATAGCCTGAGAGTCGTCTTAAAGTCAGGTAGCAAATATAAGTGAAATCAACCATGCTACTGAAGATAGCCCCACCGCAATCTTGTATTTTCAAACGGTCAAGTGATGGGAGGCTTACCTTAGTAGGTCTTAACACTGGACAGCTAATAATTTCAAGATTGGTTAAGGAACGCAAGTTCCCAGGTAAGTTGCTTATCAGCTTGAGGCAGCCAGAAAGCCTAAGAGTTTTAAGACATGGGAATATCCCAATACTTTCACCGTCAACACCATCGAAACACTTCCGCTCCTCCCAAGCTTGCATATTTTCAAACTCTAGAGTTTCTAATGATTGAGAACTGCAATTTGAAAGAAAAAAATCCTTAATCCCAAAAAATTCCATGCCCACCACTTGCATGCTAATTTCCTAATGTAAGAAAGAAGTGTTGGAGAATTTGCACCAAGTGCAAGAATTTTACTACGCTGGAAGCGAAATAAGAAAACAAAGCAAACTTCTCTCTGTCTTTGCTGTTGCTAATGCAGCACCTTTTCTAAGCAAACAACATATAATCCTAGTCGTACAATACTTCCTAATTAGACTAGAACTCAAGAAACTTAAAACACAAAAACAACTATAATTGAAAGTCATTTAAATACTTTGGCTTTCTTGACTCAGGCCTAAGCCGAGGCGGTGACACTTCATCCAACTCCTCAACTCGCTGCTGGCCTTTGTCCTCTGATGATGCATCTACATCAGGCCCCTGGAGCTGAGAAGAACGCTTTTCATGTTCAACCGGTGTGGGTAAATATCCCCAGTGTAAGGATACAAGTCTGCAATGTTGAATGTTGGAGAAACATCCTAATCAGGCGAAAGCTCCAAGCAATAAGCATTAGATCCAATGCGTCATAGGACACGAAATGGTCCAGTAGCTTTATCGTGCAACTTGGAATATCGACCACATGGGAAGCGATCAGCGTGGAGATGAACCCAAACTAAGTCTCCTACCTGAAACTCAGCATGTCGCCTAGACTTGTTCGCATTCTCAGCATACTTCTGATCAGTGATCTTCAACTTAGCAGCCACTTGTTGATGTAATGACTTGACAAACTCAGCCATTGCTTCAGCATTTCCGCCGAACTGTTGCGTTCCAGGCGGAGGAATCAAATCAATTGGTGTGATAGGGTTACTTCTATACACTACTTGGAATAGAGACAAGCCAATGGAACGGTGATACAATGAGTTGTAAGCAAACATAGAATGGGGAAGGACTTGTACCCAAGTAGTCTCATGTTGATGTACCAATGCCCAGAGCAAATTACCCAACGATCTATTAGTTGCTTCAATTTGACCATCTGTTTAGGGATGGGCTGTTGATGAAAGCTGTAGAGATATGCCCATCTTACGCCATAAGGTTCTCCAAAAATGCCCTAAAAACTTTGCATCATGGTCATAAGTGATGGTACAAGGAAGACCATGCAACTTTACAACATCTTCAAAGTATAGCCTTGCAATGTGACTTGCATCAAACGTGCAGCTACAGGGAAGAAAGTGAGCCATTTTCGAGAATCGATCAACCACAACTAATATAGATCATGACTGTGACGGCTCTCTTAGTTGAAGAAGGGTTCTAATCAAGTAAGTATTTATTTTACTTTGTTTAAGTGTTTCATTAAATTAAGTACCTCAAGTTAGCACCTTGTTAAGCAAGAAAGGTAAGCTTAACTAAGTAAGTGAGTTCCTAAGTGTGATTTGGCATAGTTAAATCAAGACCATTAGTTATCCTAGCTATTAGAACCATCTTTGAAGGTTTTGAGTAATGTGGCACTAAGTGTTTATTTAAGCCATTTAGATTTTAAGTGGCTTAAGTGTCCAAGAAAATCAAGTATGAGAAGCTTTTAGCGTCCTTTAGAACAAAGGAAAGTTGGTTTTGAGTGAGGGTTGGTGACCCATTTAAAACAAAGGAGAGTTTGTGGTCTAAAGAGTAAGAGAGGGAGAAGTTACCTTAGAAGGGGAGGAGTTAGTATATTTGCTAAGTCTTCTTCTTCCCTTAGCCATTTTGTTTAACTCCATTTTCGTAGCTCCACTTTCTTCTCCAAAATCACTACCCAAAGCTTCATTTTCCTGCAATTCTTCATCAATTTGTGAAGGCCCAAGTTGTTGGTAGGAATCCTCAAGCTTCTTTGTTGGTGTTCTAGCTTCAATTAGTTCTTGGAGGCTTGGTTGGACTCAAAATTCGTGGGTAAGCTTCTTGGGTTATTATTGGTTGGTTCTAAGTTGTTTCTATAGCTAGAAATGGTCTTGGTTTGAAGCATTTGGTGCCATATTACATTGGTTTTAGGTGTGGAACTCAAGGGGAGCTTGGTTGAGCTAAGGCGGCTTGTGTTCCAATTCTTGCTTTGTAGCTAAATTGAGGTAAGGGTTCAAGTTAATTAAGCTCAAATAATGCATAGAAATGTAGTCTTTTGTGTGGGAATGAGTTAGAAACAAGACCCAAGTGATTTGAGTTTGGGATGAGAAAGTTTGAGTAGTTTTCGTGCAAGGTCGCACGCTGTCGCGCAACGCTGGAAAGCGTTGGCGACGCGTCGCCAGTGTCGACGCCATATTGGCGATAGGCGACGCGAGTTGGCGACGCGTTGCCAAGAAATGCAAAAAATTCTCCGAACGTTGATGCTTTTGGCGATGCGTCGCCAACGGCGCTGCCAAGGCATTTTGCCCCCAAGCTCCGGGCATCCTAAGAGTGTCTCAAACTCTCGGTTTTCATCCCTAGGCTAAGTTAAGACATTCCGTAGCCTCAGATGGGTCTAGAACTTATTCCTAAGTCGGGAATTATGCATTATTTAAGTGGTAGTTAAGTTGTGTGGTTAAGAAAGAGTATGAATTTGTGGCTAAGAAAATCAAAGTGCTTAAGCTTCTAAATGAGCACTAGGAGGATTAAGTGGGTTTTTAGACTCTTTGTTGGCCGAGTAGAACGTCATTTACCTATGGTCAATGAAGAGAAAAACCTAAGTCGATCCCAACCGAACCATTTGGTTTGGTAAGTAAGCCACAACGAATGCTCTAAGTTAAACCTTAAGGGTTTGGCTAGTTAAACCACATAGGATGGCTACCCTGCGCATTAAGTTAAGGGTAAAGGCGGGTAAGTTTGAGAGGGGTGACGACCTACTCTAGAACCCGTAGGTGGGACTTAAGGGAGGTAAAGTACCCGGGATACGAGGGCCAGTATCTCAAGTACCTCCGCCGTTTGAGCTCACGGCAAGTTTTATGGCACCTTGAGTGCAGAAAGTCCCAAGTGCAAGTATTATGTACATTTCATATCATACATTCATGCATTGCATATCTTATATATGTTGTTGGTTGTTTGAGTTGCTTGTTGGTTGATTCACTTGTTTGGTTGCTTGTTTGCCATGGTTGCATCTTGGTTGCTGCTATCTTTTTGCAGGTACTCAAGGGACCCTTACTGAGTACTTTCAAGTACTCACTCCCTTAAGTTATTGTGCAGGTTCTAACTCCGGGCCTAGTCACTAGTTGATAGTTGAGGCCTAAGCTTTCTCTTTTGCAGGTACTTTTCTTTGAGAATCCTTGTGATTCTAGGTTACTTGTGGTTTAAGCAATGTGCTAACTAAGTTGTGCCTTTACAGTGTAGAGGCTAAAAGTGCACAAGAACTAAGGAAGGGCTTGCACTTGGAGCTTGGATAGCTCAAGGTGGGGCTCAAGTAGATGATCTTAGTTAGTTAATTTTTGTCTCTTGTACATAGTACCTTGTGTACTAAGAAAGTTGCCTCTAATAGGATACATTGTGATGTAAATCCATCTTGTTACTTTTGGGTGCATGCTAGAGTTGTATCGTATGCACAAACTATTACTTGTAGTTGAAGTAACTAGTATTTCAATGTCTTGGCACGTTTTAAATATGTTTTATTGAAATGCTCGAGCAAGGTTTTCAACAAATGATCTATTAATCCTCATGCATTTCCAGGACAAAAGCATGCATAATTTAAACTGAGTAGGCTAAGAAACTAGTTGCATATAAATTGTTTTAATTTATATTGACGGGTAATAGTTAGCCAATAGTAACTTAGTGGGATTCATAATCCCTAAGGGCCTACAAGATTATGGGGCACTGGGGCCCCGTTCCGCGAAATGACCTTCCCATGATCGAGGTAATCCCAGCACAAAGTCCATGCTTACCTTTTCCCAAGGATAACTTGGCTTTGGTAATTAAGTATAAAGCCCAACACTTTAACCATGAGTCTTTGCAATAAAACAAATACAACACTGTTGAACATATTGATCAACATCGCGACACAACTGAGGCCAATAAAATTTTTCAGCCACTAGCATAAATGTTTTATCGCGCCCAAAATGACCTCCAAGGCTCCCAGCATGACATTCAGCAATAATAAAATTGCATAAGGATGATCTAAGAATACATAATGTAGAGCCACGAAAAAGATAACCTTGACTAACCTGAAATAGGCCATGAGCCCTTTCTTGGCACTTTCTCTACACCTCCTGAAAGTCTCCATCTTTTTCATATAAATTTGTATACAATCAAAACCTACCATCTCAATTCTCATCACAGATACTAGATATACCGTGCAACTAAGAGCGTCGGCCACCCGATTTTTTGTCCTAGGCTTATGTTGAACAACAAAAGAATAGTCTTGTAGCTCCTCCACCCAAGTAGCATGTCTTGAATTTAATTTTTGTTGTCCATTTATGTATTTCAACGCTTTATGGTTAGAGTACAAGACAAATTCCTTGGACAACAAATATTGCCTCTAGTGCTTCAATGCTCGTATGATGGCATAAAATTCCACATCATAAGTTGAGTATCCCTTCCAGACATCATTAAGTTTCTCACTAAAGTAGGCAACAGGACGCCCTTCTTGGCTTAATATTGCCCCTATTCCAACCTTCGATGCATCACAATTAACTTCAAACACCTTGTCAAAATTTGACAAAGCTAGAACTAGTGCTTCAGTCAATGCTCGCTTAACTGCTTTGAAACTCTTATCAACCTCATCAGTCAAACAAAGTGCAAACCCTCATAAACAACCTGTGAGTGGTGCTACTAGAGTGTTGAAGTTACGAATAAATAATCGATAAAAGAAAGCTAATCCGTGAATGCTTCAAACATTATGGATGCTCTTAGGTTGTGGCCACTCAACAATAGCTTGAACCTTTCGTTGATCAGCTTCTACTCTGTTTGCAGAGATAACATAACCCAAAAATAGTAATTTATCTGTGACAAATTCACACTTCTGAAGATTGGCAAAGAGTTCCTAAGCCCGTAGTACTTCAAAGATTTGTCGTAAGTGCTCCATATGCTGTTGCAATGAGCGGCTATAAACAAGAATGTCATCAAAATAAACCACTAAAAACTTCCCAATAAAAGGCTTAAATAATGTATTCATCAATCTCATAAAAGTACTTGGAGCATTTGTAAGTCCAAAGGGCATAACAAGCTATTCATATAATCCATCACGAATTTTGAATGCCGTCTTCCATTCATCACCCTCGCGAATTCAAATTTAATGGTATCCACTACGAAGATCAATTTTAGAAAATACTTGTGATCCTGCCAATTGATCAAGCATATCATCGAGATGTGGAATTAGGAACCGATATTTGATAGTGATTTTATTTATGGGGTGGCTATCCGTACACAAGTGCCAAGAACCATAATTCTTTGGTGCAAGTAAGGGAAGAACTGCACATGGGCTCAAACTCTCACGAATAAAACCCTTGTACAACAAGGCTGTTACTTGTTTGTTAACCTTCTTATGTTCCTGGGGGCTTAACCTGTAGTGAGGCCTATTTGGAAGGTTGGCTCCAGGCACAAATCAATATGATGTTGAATACTTTGCTTTGGCGGCAATCCTGATGGTAATTCTTTTGGCACAACATCAGCAAACTCCATCAATAATGGTTCAGTTTCCATAGGAATTGGTTTTCCAACATTAGCCTCTTTCCATAGAACCAGATAGCATAGCTTACTTTCCTTCAAGAAACTGCTGAACTTAGTGCTTATAATAGCATTTTCAATCTCCTTTGCTATCGGAGTTTTAAATGTATTAACCTTTAGTGCCCCCAAAACAATCTTTACTCCATCTTTCCAAAAGGCATATATATTTCTATGGCCATCCTTTATGACCTTACGATCGAACTCCCATGGTCGCCCTAACAACAAGTGACAAGAGTCTATAGGAATTACATCACACAATAAATTATCACGGTAATGCTTTCTGATAGAAAATGCCACTAAGCAAGAGTAAGTTACTGGAATCTCATTCCCTTTTTTGAACCATCTAATCTTATATGGTTGCTTCTTCTTTTTAATCTTCAATTTTAGCTTGTTGACCAATTTAGTTGATACCACATTCTCTTCGCTTCCTCCATCAATAATCACATTGCACACCTTTCTTCCAGCTGTACATCGAGTCCTAAATATGTTATTTCACAACCAAGGCTCGTCCTCTTTTTTGGCCGTACTAATGACTCTTCTTACAACCAGAGCTCTCCATCATCACCCCAAGTGATTTCCTCGTCTGGTTCTTCATCCTCATAATTATCGTATTTAAGCTGCACATCTTCAAAATTATCAGTAAACTAAGGGGAACCCTCAACCAGATTAACATACTTGCAGTTCGAGCATTCAGAAGCTATATGGCCATATCCATGGCACTTGAGACATTAAATTGGTTTTCCAACTTTCTCTTTGCCTTTTAGTTCTGAACTTGTTCTAGCCACCCATCTTTGATTCTCCCAGGTGTTACGATTGCCTGATGGTGGTTGTGGTCATTTCAGACCAGATTTTTCTTCCCATGGCTGATTATGGCTATTGTTTCTAGCGAGATGGCTGCTCCTTGGCCCATTCTTGTTTTGTTTCTGAATAGTAAGAGCCAATTTATAAGCATCATTGTAAGTCCAATATGGACGTAGCTCTAGGATATCACGAATATCACGTTGTACCCCTCCGATGTACGTTGCTCAGGTCTGTTCTTCCAACTCTGTTAAGCCGCACCTCATGGTCAACAGGTCGAATTCCTTCGTGTACTTGTCTACGGTCTTGGCACCTTGTCGCAAGTTATACAACTTGGCATAATTGTCTTGGGCATAATGATATGGGAGAAATTTTCTTGTCATCTCCTTGCACATCTTTGCCCAGGTTAAAATTTTGTTTTTCCCAAACGTTCTCACCGAACCTTCAATTGCTCCCACCAAGCTGATGCTAGTTTTGTAAGTCTCATAGCAACAGCCTTTACTTTCTTTTCTTCAGAAACCTCATCCCGCCCTCGGTTCTTCAGATGATTAAGTCATTCAGTCAAGAGTTGGATTTGCTATCGCAAGTCCTCATTCTCCTTTACCAAATTATCTGGTTGTAGCACTGCTCGAGCAGCACCGCCACGTCTTCGATGCCCTACCATGGTCCTGAAGTAAGCGTGCACAATCGCTGTCGATCCACAAGATCAGCGTGCTCTGATACCAAATAATGCAAGAAGCGTTGGAGAATTTGCACCAATTGCAAGAATTTTACTATGCTGGAAGCAAAATAAGAAAACAAAGCAAGCTTCTCTCTGTCTTTGATGTTGCTAATGCAGCAGCTCTTATAAGCAAACAACCTATAATCCTAATCGTACCACACTTCCTAATTAGACTAGAACTCAAGAAACTTAAAACATAAAAACAACTATAATTGAAAGTCATTTGAATACTTTGGCTTCCTTGACTCACGCCTAAGTCGAGGCGGTGGCACGTCATCCAACTCCTCAACTCGCTGCTGACCTTCGTCCTCTGATGATGCATCTGTATCATTTCCACACCGACGGTAATGAACTAATTTGCACATAGTTGCCAATTTCGAGACACGTCAAATTAGGTAATAATGATGGATCACTAACCCAAGTAGGAAACCTATAATCTCTGTAGCCTTCGAATTTAAGTGCTTTTAGGCTGTGGTGAGGTTTCAATTGGTTCAACATCTGCATTTCCCTACTTTCACTTATCCCAATATCTGAACCATGACTCCACTCAAAATACAATACCTTTAGAAGATTGTCTGCGATATATGATGCCTTAGCATCTGGCATAACTGCCACATTTTGTAAATTTTTAATGGATAAATGGCCTTTAAGATGGGGTAAGCATTTTAAATCTCCTAGTTTTAACCCAGGAACTCTGTCCGAAACCACAGGAAATTTGGATAATATCTGGAGATTCATTAGCTTGATTATTCCTACTTGTATGCTTTCCAACTTAGGGGTATCTCGGATATTAGGAAAAGAAAGCTCTAACAAATTACAATTGCAACTAGTAACTCAGTGAGCTGATAGTATCCTTTTAAAATTAACGTTTGCAAGTAGAGGAGAGAAGTCAATGATTCAGGGAGTGATTCAATTTTGTTGTGAGATAAGTCCACATACCTCAACTGTGTTAAATCACTTATGAAATTTGGTACCTTTTTTAGAGCATGCCCACTTAGACATAAAGTTCTCAAGCATGTAAAATCAGGCAGTAATTCAAGGAGGATTCTCCTAGATATGTGCTTGAGATTATTCATCCCAAACCACGTTCTTAATCTCTTAGCTTCCTTGAGAGCTTTAAATCTTTCGTTTCACATGTCATCTAAAATGAGTAAAAACTTCTGCTTACCCAAAGCCCGTTCTAAGAAATCTTTATTTGCTGCAGAATAGATCGTGTCACCACACCCATGCTCTTAGGTCGGATCGATCATTGACTACCCTTTGATCATTGTAAACAAGCTGAGCAAGAGTCATCTTGCCAAGTCCTCCCATCCCAACTATTGGAATAACACAAACACCTGGATCATCTCTTAGCAATAAGTTCACGATGGCCTCTCTGTCTCTGTCTCTGCCATAAACATGAGGCTCCACCAAACAAGTTGAAGAGGCACCCTATCTATGAAACTGTCGGGTCTTTGATTTTTTTGTGAGATTTGCTGAAAATTAAACTTAATCCTTTTCTGTCAAGTTTCTGTAGCTTGCTCGTTACCTCCCTAATCATGGGAATCAAGGCAGTGAAATTAGGCACCGAGTTTGGTCGGCTTGAAGTCCCATGTCTGGGTCTTTTACATGGCTTACTGCTGTTTGCGCGAGCATCCACCTGCAACTCACTGGTCTTCACCGCAAACTCGAACCGATCAAAGATGTCCTCCATGTCAAAAGCCAAGTCTTTGAGGTCAGAGAGCCAAGTCTCAACATCAATATCTGCAATTTGCAGCTCCTCTGCATGATCAAGCACGGCTTGGATTTGCGGAAGTAAGTGCCTCTATTCAGCCAGCTGCGCTTCGACTTCGACTTCATTTTGTTTGTTGAAGAGACTCAATAGCCTAGAGATAAAATCCAACTTTTCAAAAATCGATCCGAAATGAGAAGACAGGAAAGCCTCCCCCACAAATCCCGCAAAAGCTTGCATTTTGTATTCTACAAGATTTATAAATCTAACACTGTAAGTCACTTGCCCAGTGAGAGAAGGGGGGACTGAAGAAACATGTAGCAAGAAGTGCAATAAAAAACAATACACTCTATGCTGTTTCCAACTTCAAATGTTATTTAAACAAAAAAGAGTCGAACTAAAGTTGTGAAGATATCTAAACCATACCTTCGGCTTGTGCTTTGGATGTTCAAGATCGATCTGTGACCAGACCTTGCTTTAGCTGAAGCAAGAGAATAGAAAAGAGGAAGGTTAGAAGGAAGATGCTTTTGTCGGTCAGCAGCAGAGAGATCGGCGAGGAATGAAAAGATGAAGCATGAGAGATGAGAGCTGCCCGGTTTCACTTGGTTGATTTCTTTTGATTTATTTTGGGTTCTTTGGGAACGACGGCTTTAGTCCTAAAAGTTTCCCTTCATTTCTATTTCAATTCTGAAGTTTAATTTTTTTTTTTCTCAATGGGTCTTGAAATTCCACAACCATTAGTCTTGAAACTTCTCGTCGTGTGGACAAATGATAGTAAATTAGTAATTGCCTAAAATCGACTTGTTTAAATTCTAATATAATCCATGCAATGACTATTTTGAAAGTAAATGAGCTATTTAAATTATCTATTTTTTGTCCTTATAAATCATGTTTATAATACAATAAGTTGTAAGGTCAATTTAGAAAAAAAGGTAAACTTTTGGAATTAGAAATGAAAATGTATAAAAATTTTAAGACATGATCTACTTTCATTTCTTTTGGTCAAGTCTAACTTTTTTATTTATGCATTTTTTTAGATTTTTTCAGTTTTTTTACTCCTAATCAAAGTCTTCACTCAGATGGAGTTTTATGTTATTGGAACAAGAAATCAAAGGCAATGGAATTATTGGTGGGGACATGTAGATGGTCCATGACTTTCGGGACCTTAGCTGTGTGATTAGGAATTCATAAGGCGCCATTGTTAGGTGGTCGAATTGTGTGATTAGGACTTCAAATGTGTAAATAACAATAGCAATAGTTATATTTTTCTTTTTTACTTCGAAATAATAATTATAATAATTGAAGAGTACCTAAAGGATACACTAGGTGCATCTCTGTACGTTCCACTTTTGCCTTATTTATAAAAATGACTCTGCATCTATAATGGTACCCTTTTGAAATGAACATCACTTCTTGCATGACTATTATCGCATCTTGAACAATGCACCTTACAAAATGAACAATATTTACAGAACAATGTATTGATATGAATGAAATAACATTTCTTATTGAATTAAACAACATTATTTATGAATAGCATATCTTACAAAAAGAATAATATATTATAAAACAATACATTTATATAAATAGAACAATACTTCTTACTGAACGAAATAAAATTATTTACCAATAGTATATCTTATGACGAACATCATATTATAAAATAACTCATTTATATAAATAGAATAATATTTCCTATTGAATGGAATATCATATGGGAAAATTATAATTCACTCCCTGAGGTTTAAGTGACATTACACTTTGCCCCATCATGTTTTAGAAATATACACTTTGCTTCCTGTCTATTTAATACAGTCCTACAACAACTTCTGAAATCTTAATTTAGTCTGGCTATATTAAAAAGGTAGGGGGCAAAGTGTAATTTCATCTAAACCTCAAGGGGCAAATTGTAATTTACCCATATCATATTTATATGTTACTCCCTCCGTCCCAATTTATTTGTATCATTTAACTTTTTTAACTAATTTGACTTGAATTAATCATATTATTGTTTGTTAGAAAAAAAATAAAAATATATGTTTAGAAACTATAAGTTTCAATTTATCATTCATATATAAAAATTTTTTATTTATATGCTATAATGTTGAAAATAAAAAAATTATAAATTAATTGCTGAAAAATGTATAACGCAAAGAATTTGGAACGCATAGAGTATGATATTACATGTGTATACATGATAAATGTTAATTTTATGGTCAAACATGTTGACTTTTTGTCAACTTTGACTACCATTTCCTACTTCACCACTCAACATTTTTGGCCAATTCTTGCTTTGATCATTCATTTTTTAGGTTGGAGAAGCGGACCGTAGCATTGGAATGGCATTAGAACGAGTGGAATGAAAAACAGGCATGCAAAAGTCAGGCGGTTTCATAACTGTGAGGCCTAACCCTAGAAGTGAGGCCTAGGCGCCACAGTTCAAAATGTGGCTGCCTGAAAAATTCACTTTGGAGGCCCAGGCGCCAACTGAGGCCTAGGCTCCAGACACCCACGAGCCTGGAGGCCTAGGCACCAGAACACCCCCTCTTGAGGCCTAGGCGCTAGGCACCCGAGACAATGGTCCCCCACCTCAATTTTGAACCTAAGCTTGCTATTGGCCAAAGGTTTCTATCCAAATGGGTTGGTGAGGTGAAAAGGACATCTCTAAGAGTAGAAAAACCTGGAACCTAGCAAAAGAACTTATTCTTCATCTTCATCTTCTCATCTTAGAACTAGGTTTTCTTCTTCATCTTTTCTCTAAACTTTCATCATCTTGTGGAGGCATTTGTAGAGGGTTACTTGGAGGAGACTTGGAGCTCTTGAGGATTTCTTGAAGACTTGAGGAGTCAAGCTTATTTAGTCCACTTTGGTTCCTTCTTTCCTTTTCCTTGTAGCTAGACATGGATGTTGTGTTGTTTATTTTCATGATTATGTTTAGTTTAATATCGGAGTAGTTCTCTTTACACTTTCTATGGTTGTAGCTACTTGAATTAGTTATGTTGGTTGGATTAATGGCTATTTGTCTTTGATTTTTTGCCTTTACTTGTTTACTCTTCTCTTTGAACTCATTATTGTGTTGATTGATTAAGGGCCCTAGTCAATTGTACCTTAGATTTCTTTTAAACTATTGGAAAAGATTAAAAGAAATTAGAATTAAGAGAAGAGTGTAGTGACCATGGGCTTGTTGGGAGATTAGTCTAGAACACTTGGTAAAGGTAAATTGAACTTGTAATACCTCTCTTGAACTAGCAATTCGGATGGGAATCCATTGCAGTTTAAGCTTGGGAAAATGACCCTTTCACTTGGGAGAGTAAGGGCTCAATTAGTTAACTTCACCAAAAAGTTGGAAAACCAAACCATTAGCCTTAATTCACTAGCCAACCTAGTCAAATAGTGAAAACTATAGGAAGTGTGTTTCATTAATTCACTAGAAAACTCATAATTTACATTGTGTTTGTTGTTCTTGTTTAGTAGTGATTTAAGTAGAGTTGTAAATTTAGTTATTTTTATAGTGAGTACATCATCAATTGTTGCTTGTTTAGCTAAGGTGAGTCTCAAGGTGGTGGTAATTGGTAAACAATACAAATCAATCATCGTGGGAATGATATCTTATTCACCCTATCTATATACGTCCCGTGCACTTGCGGATTAGGGTTTAAAACTCACAACAATACAAATTTGTATGCTTTGCCTCACTATGTTAATTACTAATTCCTAGAACATCAGCTAGTGCTCATAGCTTTGTCTCAAATTGGAAAGTGAGGCAAATAGTAAGTTTACTTTTCATTTTTGAGTTTCTGGTCCACCAATGTGATCAATCCTTGTCAACCCAATCACCAAACCATCTAGACCATCTAGTCATCATCCACGAGAGATTCATAGCCATCAATATCAACATGGAGTGTCTAGTGGATAAATTTTGGAAGCGGACCGATTGTACGAAACCGAAAAGGAAATCTAAAAAATAGATATTGCGCGACCCTTAATTTTTGAAGGTCATAACTTTTGTTGTAGTTATCAGAATTTTTTGCTCTACATGTGTCATTAGGGTTTTGCCCTTTGTGATAGCATTTTACAAGCCACAATTTCATTATTTTTAGGGGTATTTAGGTCGTTGAAGTTTGTGTCAATATTTACTACTTGTTGTTTTTGGTTTTCCTTATTCATTTTGGACTGTAATCCTATAAATAGGTTAACTTACATTATTATCATTCATTCAATTAATAATATTTAAGTATTCTAGTGTTGGAGATTGAGCAAAGAAATAATAGAAAACACAAAAAAGAATTGATGCTACTGATCAAATCTACATTATTTGATGAAAACTTAGCCCATTAAATAGACAATACATTAGCAGAAGCTGAAACAAACTTAGCTACAATAACTCAACTGTCCAACGTAAACTAGCTAAAAGATAGGAACACGTTTAACACCTACTGCTACCAGAACTCCTATGCTTATTCAAAAACTAACAAACCGAGAATATCAAGGAAAAATTCAAATGATCTTCAACACTCCCCCTTCATTTGAATTTGGATATTCCTAGAAGAGTGCAAAGTTCTAGATGCTTCTTGAGTGGCAAACTTTTAGTCATGAGGTCTGCAAGTTGCTCCTCAGTTTCACAATTTTCCAATTTAACTTTTTCTTTTGCTATGAATTCATGGATGAAATGGTGTTTGATTTCAATATGTTAGACCGGATTCTTTGTGAGCAACACAGCTGACTTGCTATCACATAATACTTCTGTGGCCTTACTTTGCTCTTCACCAATATCTCCCAGCAGTCTTCGGAGCCATATTGCTTGGCAAGCTGTGGCTGTAACAGCTACATATGCTGCTTCTGTCGATGAAAGGGCCACAGTTGCCTATTTCTTAAAGCTCCATGATACTACGGCTGTCCTAAGTAAAAAACAGCTCATCGTCGTGCTTCGTCTGTCTTCTAATGAACCTGCCCAGTCACTGTCATTGTATCCTCTAAGAGTGAAAAATTGAGCTTCATGAAACCAAATACTGTAACCCTTGGTGCCAGCAAGATAGCGTAATACTTTTTTGGTTGCCCCAAAATGATGCTTACTCGGATTATGCATGAAACAAGAAAGGATACCAACTGAGAAGCTTATATCTGGATGAGAATGTGTCACGTAAATAAGTCCATCGATCAAGCTTCTGTATATGCTTACTTCTGTAATTCCTGTATTATCACGTGAAAAGCTCCTCATTAATGTTTATCGGAGTAGTAGAGTTTTACACCCCATCATGTTAAAACTCTTCAACGTGTCCTCCACATATTTCCTTTGTGTCATGAAGATTCCATTACTTGTTTAAGTGACTTCTAAACCCAAAAAATATCTCAACTCTCCAAGATCAGTCATGTCAAACATGCTTTTCATAGACTTTTTGAACTCACATATAAGTCGCGATGAAGACCCAGTATAAATCATATCGTCAACATATAAGCTCACCACCATAAGTTCATTCGCACCTTGCTTCTTGACATATAACATGGGCTCGTGCATACTTATTTCAAAGCCATTGTTGTGGAAGAACTCATCTATTTTGCTGTACCATGCCCGAGTGGCTTGCTTCAAACCATAAAGTGCTTTCTTGAGTTGAAACACTTTATTTTGCTCATTTTGGTTTTTGAATCCGGGTGGTAGAGCCACATAGACTTCCTCTTGCAATTCTCCATTCAAAAAAGCTGACTTTACGTCGAATTGAAACACCTTCCACTGTTTTTGTGCTGTTAGTGCCAATATAACTCGAACGGTCTCAAATCGAGCAACTGGCGCAAAGGTCTCCTCGAAGTCTACTTCTGGTTGTTGAGCGTAGCCTCTCATGACTAGCCTTGCTTTATGTTTTTGAATGCTCCCATTTGCCAAAAACTTTGTTTTGAAAATCCATTGCAACCCAATTATGTTTTTACCTTTCGGTTCGTCAACTAGCTCCCACGTTTGATTTTTGTCGATGGCTTGAAGTTCTTCTTGCATTGCTCTTTGCCATTGTTGCTGCTTCATGGCCTCTTCTACACTTGATGGGCTTTCGGCAAACAAAACCAAAGGCGAGGAAACATAAATCTCCTGACTAAGAGATTTTAATTTTCGTGGTGGTGATGGCAAGTCTTCTGGCGAAGACGCTGACCTAGAGGCCGAGCTTTATTTGGTTGGTGTCGACGTTTGTGAGCTGTGAGATGTAATTGTTTGTGTACCAGCACCGACTGTTTCTTCTTCTTCCTCCATTGTCTCTATTTGAACAACTGATTCCTTCATCTTTTCTTTCCATTCCCAGCAACCTTACTCATCAAACATCACATTTTGCTTATAATAATCTTTTCATTTTCTGGATCATAAAGCCTATAGACTTTTGATTAGGAACAGTAGCTAATAAAAATGTATTTTTTTTATTTTTCTTCTAGCTTGTGCCTGTCACTTATGAGTAACGCGTAACAAATACAACCAAATGTATGCAAGTGACTTACCGAAGGCTTGTTCCCATGCCACGCTTCATATAGAGTTCTGTCCCATACTGCCATGGTGGAAGAAATATTGATGAGATATACTACGGTGGCCACTCCTTTTGCCCACAGTGAGTTCGGTAGTTTTTTTCCCTTTATCATCGACCTAGCCATTTCTACAATGGTTCGATTCTTTCTTTCCGCCACGCCGTTTTGCTCAGGTGTGTACGGAGCTGTCAGCTATCTCTTGATACCATGTTCTTCACAGAAATCAGCGAACTCTTTTGATGTGAACTCACCTCCACGGTCCGTTCATGACACCTTCAAATTCTTTCCACTTTGCTTATCTACCAGCGCCTTAAATCTCTTAAAATGCTCAAATGTCTCTGATTTTGATCGCAAGAAATACACCCAACTCATCCTGCTGTAGTCATCAGTAAACAGCAAGAAGCATTTGCTTCCTGCTAGTGACTCGATCCTCATTGGGCCACACAAATTGGCATATACTAGCTCCAAAATTTGAGTAGCACATTTGGACTTCCCTACCGAAAACACCTTCTTGGACTGCTTACTGAGTGCACATCTCTCACACATCCTTTCTAGTGGTGCAATGTTGGGCAAGTCATTGACCATCTCTTTGTTTTTTCAGAAGTTGCAGTCTTTTAATATTTAGATGCCCATACCTTAGGTCACAACTCACTATTTTTGACCACCTTGCTTATCACGGCTGCTTCAGCATGTTCTGAAAAATTTAGAGGAAACATTCGGTTGGATAACATTCGAGCTGTTGCAAGAATTTTACCTGTAGCTTTCTTCTTCACCACACACTTATTATCGTCAAATAATACAGAATATCTGAACTCAATCAATTGACCCACGCTTATGAGACTATGAGCCAAAGAAGGAGCAAAATGCACATTCTTGATAAGTTTTGTCTGGTTACCTACTGCAACAATTGCTGCACCTCTTCCTTCAATCTGAAGTTGCTTGTTGTCTCCAAGACGAACCAATGATTTTATTGATTCATCAAGGTTTTTCAACTTAGATTTGTCCCCGGTCATGTGATGTGAGAAACCACTATCGAGATACTAGACTTCCTTGTTAGCCACTTCTGTGTTCAATGAATCCATGAACAAATAATCATCTTGTTCATCGTCTTCTTCAGTAAACTTTGCCTTTTCCGATTTAGACCAACAAAATTTTTTTGTATGTCCGTATTTTTTGCAGTAGGAACATTGAAGAGAGCTACTACGCCTTTGTCCTCGTCCTTGGTAGTTTTCTCTACCTCTTCCTCTCATGCGCTAGGTAAAGGAATCTGGCTCCCCCTTTGTCTGAAATGCCTTTTCTTTTTCTCCAGTAAAGGACCTGTTAATTCTGGCTTCATGGGCTTGCAAAGACCCCATTAGTTCATCAAAAGAAAAATTCGATAAATCCTTAGGCTCTTCAATGGTAGCAACCACATGATCAAATTTTGGAGTCAAACTTCTTAAAACTTTAGCTACCACAATTTCATCGCTCATTGTTTCTCCGTACAAATGCATTTGACTCACAACTGCTGATACTATTGCCAAGTATTCCTGGATGGACTCATTATTCTTCATGCAAAAAATTTCAAAAACCCATCTAAGTGATTGCAGTTTGACGATAATTACCTTTGTCGATCCTTAATATTCGGTTTTAAGGATTGACCATGGCTGATTTGCGGTTGCAGCTGCTGTTATCGTCGAAAAGATGGCTTCATCCACTGCCTGCTGGATGAAAAAAAAAGCCTTTGCATCGTGCTTTAAATTCTCCTTGTGGTGAGTATCATCGTCGCTGGCTTCTGCATAGCCAGACTCGACAAAATCCCAAAGATCTTGGGACTTAAAAAGAGTTTTCATTTTAATGCTTCAGAATTCATATGAATCACCTTTGAAAATAGGAATTTGTGGCTAAGATATATTAAGAGAACTTAGATTTGCACCCATTTTTGAAAGAATAGAATGCTCAGTTCAGAAGGAACCTCACTCTAATACCACACTATTGGAGATTGAGCAAAGAAATAATAGAAAACACAAAAAAAAATTGATGCTACTGATCAAATCTACATTATTCGATGAAAACTTAGCCTATTAAATAGGCAATACATGAGCAGAAGCTGAAACAAACTTAGCTACAATCACTCAACTATCTAACATAAACTAGCTGAAAGATAGGAACACGTTTAACACCTACTGCTACCAAAACTCCTATGCTCATTCAAAAACTAACAACCCGAGAATATCAAGGAAACAAATTCAAATGATCTTCAACATCTAGCACCGTTTGCTATTTTTATGAGTGGATTCTCATTTTTCTTCTTAATTAAGCATGTTACTGGATCAATCTTCAGTTCTTGCTGCATCACATATCTTCGACAGAAAAAAGAAAAAAGAAAAAAGAAAAGAGTTGTCTTCTTTTCTGCTTTCTTCCTTTTGTCTCAGCTCTTTATTTGCTCATCAATGGGCTTCATTGAATAGCTTTTCATTTTTTCTTGCAGTGTTTGATTTCTTCATCAGTTAAAAACCATTGATTTTATTTTCTTGGTTGTGTTTCATGCTGCTTCATTTTCATGACTCTTGAAGGGAGAGTATTCAAGAGGTACGTCTGAGACTGGTGAGTTTCAGCGAAGATTGGTTTTTGGGTTTCGACATGTTTGGCATGGCTGATGAGAAAGTTTTGGCGATTTAGGGATCTCATACCTGTCTGCTGTTTGAAATCATTTGATGGTGAAGTTGTAGAACACGGAGATGGAGGAGATGGGGACGGTGGATGATGAGAACTCGATTACAGAGTGGTAGAACAAGATTCGCGAAGTAGGTGGCGTTGGAGGAGGGGGAAACAACACAGAAAGCTAGCATAAAGAGACATAGGAGCTAAAACAGTGAAGGAGATCGGTAATCGGGTGGCAGAGGTTGGGAAAGGAGTAGAAGGCTGCCAAGAAGAGCTAAAGCAGTGAAGGTTGGAGCCGATGGGCTGGCGAGTGGCAAATGGTAAAACTATAAATATGTTGAAAGTAAGGTTGCAACATGTGCACCTGGCACACGGTATCCTCTCCCGTAATTAAATTGTGTTTTGATGTTATCATTACTACATTATTTGTGAGGTTTAATAAGTCAATGAATATTTACTAAGTTGAGATAACTGGGAAGCACCAAAGTGTTCTAATTTTTAGAATATGAGGCAAATTCTCCTGTACGATATAGTTAAAGTGCAATGTGTTCATTTGGGATTAAATAATATGTTATCTAATACACAACTTTTCAATGATTATTTACTCAATTTGTATATGAATTGATAAGTGTTGGCCCAAGTGCAACCAAGAGAGGGTGAATTGGTTGTTTTAAAAACATTAGCAAAATCAAATTTTACAACCAAAGATCAAGAAACCAAGTAATGTTAAGCTCAAATAAAGCAAGTAAATAAAGAAGGATAAAGAAAAGAGTGCACCGGGGTTTATAGAGGTTCAACTTTACCAACCGGAGTCTACGTCTTCTCCTCAAGCTTACCCACTTGAGATTTCCTCCACTATGTCTTGATCAAAATTACAATGGTGTTTTCTTCAAGGTTCACACCCAACCAAACAATAGTTTTCTCCAGGGCTAACTAGAAACCACTCCCTAGTTTTCTTCAAGGATCACTAGGAACCACTCCTCACTCAAGAGACTCTAAGGTTTGAAGTGTTTGTAAACTTGCAAGCTCATACAATAGCATTCTTTGCTAGATATACAAGTGAAAGTATATCTCAAGGTAAGCTCTTTCTCTTGGATTTGATGATGAATCTCCACTTCTAATGGCCAAGAGTTATTTCCAAGGTGTGTCTCCATGTATTTATGCTCATTTGGAGGCCAAAGAGACGTTGAAGAACCATTGAGAAGGTAAAAAAAATCTCCAAGAAAGCAGGTGACCGTTGCTATAAAATTTGACAGATTTTTGCTTCTGTCGCCCAATTTCACCCGGGTGAAAAACTTTCACTTGGTTGAAATCAAGCTTTACGAGAGGAGCACGTCACCAAGTTAAAGGTAATTAGTTTTTGTACATTTTTAAATAATAGTTTGTATATCGACTAATTCATATTTTTCTCTTTATTGATATTACATAACTACTATAGATGAGACCTTAGAGACTTCAGCCACATCTGCCTGCTCGTGTTCCAGTAATGTTCACGGTCTGTACGAAACCGCATTTATCATTGGAGGAATGTTGCAATTCAGAAGATCCCCAACTTCTACGACAACCCCGATGGCCACATGTTCCATCCTACTACAGTTAGTAGGTATGGAACGAGTTGTGTGACCAGTGGTAGCATGAGGGATGCAAAAAGCTAACAGTGGGTGGTTACCATGCCAAGCACATAACAGAAACCTCAGGCCTTGTTCTGAAGCACACAATGGGCTCTATCTTAGGCAAGATGCACTGGGATCGTATGGTACCAATTTCTCGCTTCCATACATTACAATTTTTTATATGATTTATTAGTTACTTAAATTTTTAATGATATGTTACAATGTCCAGACAAAAGCATGGGATGAAGTTGAGCCATCATTTGATGAGTGGTGGTCTCATACTCATAGACGCAAAAAGACCAGTTAGCCCATCGATTCGATTGCACAGCAGCTACAGGTAATAAATTTTCATTTACCACTACTAACAATGTTTTAAAAATATATTAAGTGTCTTACTAACTCTAATTTCTTTTTCTTGTAGAAGGGATACGACCAGCGGATTCAAGAAAAAAACCAGAATCTGAATGACTGCCCACAGTTCGATGCACATGTATGTAGCGCGGTGCAAGGCCAGCCAAAAAAGGGTTGACTACCGAGTGTTCCACTCCAACTTGCTAATCCCCACACTTTTGGACCAAATTGTATATTTTTCATTTCTATTTAAGTTAATTCATTAATTTTATCACTTTCACATTGCTAATTGCTACTTACAAAAATTTTTAGGCTTCACGTGTTGATTCGGTTGAGATTGCTCAGCTGAGGGCTAAGAACACCCAGCTGTGAAGTGATTTTACCCAGTTACAAACAGAGCTTTGTAGTCAGGTCTAGCAAGAAACCGAGGCTGCAATGAGTGCCATACTTAGCAGGTTGATCCAACAGGAGATTATACCTACATCAACTTTCTCAGACGACCTACGGACTAGATCCTTCACTCAGAATCATGACAACAATGATAGCTAGTGAGATGGAGATGATTAGCCCGACATTGTATCTCATTGATTTTATATTAGACCTTTAGTTATTTGTAATTAACTTTTTTTGTAAAATTTGATTACTTTTATATATAGTGAATTATTGACTACTTTGATCAATTTATATATATAATGCTATATAATATGTTTTTAATTTGTGTATAAATTAATTTACAAAAATCTTTAATTACCACAAAATTGTAGGAACAGTACATTAATGTTAGAAAACCATAGAAAATAATTTAGTCAAAAAAATGTAGGATATTTTTTGTCACAAAACTGGTGAACAAAAATTGTCACAAAAACATAGTACATTGGAAGTTACAATATTGTAGGACAGCTTTGGTCACAAAACTATAGAAAAAGTGGGGTCACAAAACCATAGGAAACAGTTTTGTTAGAAAATTGTAGGATTAAATTCATCTCAAAATTGTTAGATAAGCTGGGGTCCACAGACATCACCAAAGTATAGGATTGTTCTACGCTTATCTGGCAGTTTTTATTTTTAACACTATTTTTTTTTACAGTTTTATCCAATGATTTTAGTTGTAGAAAATAAGCATTTACTACCGTTTTCCTACATTTTTTCCCATCTCAAATGACTTATTCTCTTGTAGCAAGTCCGCCTTCTCTTTGTAATAGTTCACATAAATTTATGAAAGTTATTGGACTCATTCTTATTACTCTATATCACGACCTTTTGGACCTTGCTTTTATCTTTCTTGCTGGTTAAAATATTGCACCAAGATAAGAACAGTGAACAATGTTACCCAACCATTAGGACCATTAGGTGCTTGCACGAGATCGACACAGCATTTAGCGTTGCCTACTTCGGTGATGAACTAAGCTAGGCTAATCTGCTTAAAGCTTCAAAGTTAGGCCCCCTTGCGCATGATCCACTTCTCCTCATTTGACAAAAATTAAGAACGAAAAAACAGTAATTAAGAACTAAAAAACTGCCATACAAAGACAAATTCATTGATAAAAAAAAATCAATATTGAAACAGAGTAACATAGGTGACTCAAACAAACTAGTAACATAGGTGACTCAAACAAACTGTCAAGCCGTCAGCCGTCAAATGCAAAACAAAACATAGTAACACAATACCCAGTCGCGATAACGAGCAAGCCAACACAAGAAACACCCACAAAATTGACACAAAATTGGCCCCCCACATACAAAAACAACCACATGAAGACAAGAATTTTGTTTCTACAGCTACTTGAAGACAAAACAAAGCATATTCCCAAACAAAAATTAAGAACAATAAAAAGAACAGGGGAAAAGAAAGATCTGAATTTTGAGTCTACAACTATTCTTTTCATCCATCACAGAACGCAAAAGAGCAGTATAGGCAACTTGCTTCTTAACTTCGCGCCACAGCAGGAGTTCTTCGCGGTTAAGAAACTGGTGTAAGTAGATTTGCTTGGAAGAGTATTTAAGTATGTTGGTTGCAAGGGTTTTATTGGTAAAAGAAAAAAAAAAGATAAATGCACCATCATTTCCTTCCAAATCCATACGATAAGGAGAGATGAGGGAATTGAAGATAAATGCATCAATCTCTTGGTTTACTCTCACTCGGTTTATTCAACCAAACCAAACAAGGTTTAAAAATTGCAACCCAAAACAGACCATAAGATCTTGTCACTGTTAATCGTTGGTGGCCTGCAATGACAAAAACAAGCATTAAGGTATGGGATGGAAGAGAAGGTATTAACAATCACAAATGTTTCGACCCCGCAATGACCACTCTCTAATTACGTTAAAAAAACCAGGTAAGGTTATCAATAAAAGTGTAGATCCATTTTCCAACAAGTTTTCATCATTCGCAATTTTTTCATGATCACGTTCCTAATTCTAGGTTGGATAGAGTGAAAATCCATAGTGTTTATACTTTAAAAAATTATGATGCAGCACAAAAACTATCGGTTTCAGATATTTACGATTTTCTATTTGCATTTCCAAAAAATTTTCAATGGGCCCACAATTTTTAAAAGTCACAAGTGGGTCTCTACGCTTTTAAAATACTTGCAAAAGAATCCCAAATATTTTGTCTATTTATGCTACTAAAGTTTGAGAAAAAAAACATTTCAATCATTTTCCAGAAGGTTTAAAAATACTATCAAATTAACCAAACGAAATATGGAAATACTAGAATTCTAATTTTATGGATCCTCATGTTCCACGAATCTTACTTTATAATAATCTTACATTTCATATATTTGGGATTCATTAACGCATCTTGAAATCGGAAAAAGCCGCAATTGGGCCTTGGATTCCCAATAGGAAGCCGGGGAAGAGGCTCACGGCGATCGTCGTCAAGCTCTCTACAAGCATCACGGTGTCATGAAGTTTCCTCCGCTCCCCTTCCACTCCGAAGGCTTTCAATTCCCTGTTATATATAATTAAACATATTCTTAGAAAAACAAATAAGGGAATCATATCACAGTAAATTCCAATTTTACATGTTTTGATATTGAGCAAAAGCATGTGGAATTGTGTATTCTACTACTGGTTCAAGGTTAATACTTTCTGGTGAACTTGCAGCTGGAATATCTAGGACTAGGAAGACTTCACCAAAATTAAAACGTTAATAAATCCTATAAATTAAAACATTGAAACAGTGGTTTATTTATCTATTCATTTTTTTACATACTGAGTGAAAAAAATAAATCAATAATTAATCTTAGTGAAGATCAAGAAAACTAAAATAGGAACAAATTTAGCATTAAATTTTTATCTATAAAATAAGTAATTAGACCCATTGACCTTACTTTTATCTATAAAATGCGTAACTAGACCCACCGGCTTTAAATTTTTTTATACATATAGACATTAAGAATATATGGCTAATAGTTGCACCTGCTTATTGATTTTCCGACGTATACATCACTAATGTGACCGCTACTCCATCAGCATGGCAAGCCTTCAGTGGGGGTGTGTGACAAGAAAATTTAAAATTAATGTGTATAGTGTTTTCAAATTCCCATCATGTTTTCTTTTCTAACAGTGATAAAGGAAAAGAAAATGCAAGAAATTATAAAGACTTACTGGTAGAACAGCCTACCCTAACTGAATGCAAGGGATATAGTCAATGCGGTGCCAATACTCTCCGATAGCTTCTTTGCACTTGGCCCCCAAAAGAGGGCATTCTTTCAACACAAAAATTTCAAGTGAGGGAGGAAAATAGAGATCTTTTGGTAAGTACTGCAGCATTGGGCATTCACGAAGTTCTAATACTTTAAGAGAAGTGAGGTCTCAGAGGAGGCATGGTGGCAAGGATTTCAACGCCTTCATCCAACTCAATGACAAATGAAGTAGATTTGATGGAAGCAGCAGGCCATCGGGTGGAGGTATGTGGGAAATGGTCAAGCTTTGTAGAAAGGTGAGGCGGTCCAAGCCCCATAGCTGCATCGGCTACTTTATACTCTTACATCGAATACAGAGATTCCATACATTCGAGGGCAAACCGCCTTTTGGGAAAGACTCAATCATCGGACAATCTTCAATTGTCAGTTTTCAAGATCTTTTAGTACTGGTAGAGCCTTCAGAGTTTCTAAGCTTCGTAAATTGAGGCGGACAATAGTATGGGGCAATCCGCTTGCTTCTAGAAGAAACTCCACCTTTGGGCAACTTTCTATGGTTAATTCTGTGAGACACTGAAGGCTGTGGAATACTAGTTGTAGGTGTAGATTCTTGAACCCTGTTACCTCAAGCATCTAAATATTACTAGGAAATGCGGCTCCACTATTAGGGAAGAGCATTGACCTCTCATCGGAACTTGAACCTTCAATCTTCAAACTTGTGAGATGGTCCAGCCTTTTCTTCTCCCAAAAGCATGAGGTTATCAAATTATCACACCTGTAAATCTGAATTTCTTCAAGCATGCTTCCAGCTTCGGGGATTATTGCCTCAAGTTTAGTTTGTAAGTTTGTGCATTTGGATATACAGAGTGATTTAAGCGTCACTGGTAACTTACATGGGGGAAATAATTCAAGACGAGGGCAGTTTACTATTTCTAAATTTTCAAGCAACGTGGAAGAACTCCTCTCATCATCATGCATGATTTCCCATGGAAGACATTCCAAATGTTCACATTCCATGATCTCCAAACTTTTAGTCATCAACGGCAGCTTCCATCCTACAAAAGATTTCAGATGTGGGCGGCCAACGATTTCTAACTCTTTGAGACCTTTTGACATCCTTCATATCAAACAATGGATGCACATCTTCCACACACAAGTAATCAAGAGAAGTGACATCAACTATGCTACTGAGAACAGCCCCCCCAAAATCTTCTATTTTCAACCGGTCAAGTGTGTTGATGTGAGTAATCCAGCGTGGCACAAGGAGGAATAGAGTCCAAGTCAGCATTGAAGACAGTAGAAGTAGTTGCTGATATCCGAGTCTGTAGGCCTTAAGTTACTGAAACTTGTTTCCTGCTTTCTAGCAAAATTTGTTAGTTTACGTTATTGAACTCAGCCTATAAACAGGCTGTTACTGATGAAATAAAGAATTGCATTGCGTTCTCTGTTGTTTCTTGCTTACTAAGGTTGCTATTCTAACCAACATTGTGGTATCAGAGCCAGGTTGCAACCTTTTTGGCAAACTCTGTTACTAAGCAACTACAATGGCGAACGGCAGTGCTGCAAACACGTTAGTAAACGTGTCTCAACCTCAAATCCCTCTGTTCAAGGGAGACTCCTATGAATATTGGAGTATAAAGATGAAAACTCTGTTTAGATCCTAAGATTTGTGGGATCTCGTTGATCAAGGTGTCAATGAAGGCACCTCACAGGATGAAGTTACAAGAGAAACAATGAAGAAAGAAGCCAAGGCACTCTTTCTCATTCAACAAGCAGTAGACGAATCAATTTTTTCAAGAATTGCTGGGGCAACCACAGCAAAGCAAGCATGGACAACTCTGAAGACTGAATTCCAGGGTTCGGCTAAGGTCATCATTGTAAAGCTACAGCTGCTGCGAAGGGATTTCGAAACTGCCCTCATGAGCAATGGAGAATCTGTGCAAGACTATATGGGAAGGATCTCCACAATTGTCAATCAAATGAGAACATATGGTGACCAGATTAAAGATGAGACAGTGGTTAGCAAGATCCTGAGAAGTTTGATTCCAAAGTTCGATCATGTGGTAGCAGCCATTGAAGAATCCAAGGACCTTTCAACACTCTCGGTTGATGAGTTGATGGGGTCTCTACAAACTCATGAGGCTCGGATGAATAGGTCAGCCTCTAAAGATGAAGAGCAGGCCTTTGAAGTTCAGGAGGAGAAAAGCAAGTCTTCTCAATTCAGAGGTAGAGGAAGAGCAAATTTTAGAGGAAGAAGCCGTGGCAGGACTAGACCAGTCCAATGTACTTTCTGCAAAAAATTTGGGCATCGAGAAGAAGTATGTTGGAACAAAGAGGAGCAGGCCAAATTTGCTCAAGAGGAAGAAGAATCTGAAGATTACTTGTTTATGACAAGTGAAACAGCAAACTTGAAGTCTCAAGAAGTATGGTACGTGGACAGTGGATGCTCAAGCCACCTGACAGGAGTAAAGGAAAAGTTCAAGGAGTTGGATGAAACTTACAAGGCTCAAGTCAGGTTGGGCAATGACAAACAAGTCCAGATACAGGGTAAAGGTACTGTTTTAATTCAGTTTGATGGAAAGGAGAAAATAATTAAAGATGTACAATATGCTCCTGGTCTTGCACACAATCTTATTAGTGTAGGACAACTAATATCTAATGGATATTCAGTGATATTTGAGAAAGGATCCTACTGTATCAAGACAGCTGCAGGCGAAAAAGTGTTGGAGGCCAACATGACTGACAACAGGATGTTTCCTGTCAAGTTTGGTACAAACAATCAGTGCTTCATGGCTGAGAACAAAGAAAACTTAGCAGAAAGATGGCATCTACGATATGGACACCTTCACATTCAAGGGTTACAGCTGTTAGCCAACAAAGAAATGGTGACTGGATTGCCTACTGTCAAGGAACTTGACACAATTTGTGAAGGATGTGCATTGGGAAAGCAGATGCGTAAGCCTTTCCCTAAAGGTAAAGCAAAAAGAGCAGACCAGAAGCTTGGATTAGTTCATGCGGACTTATGTGGACCAATGAAGACTGAATCACATGCTGGTAGCAGATACTTTTTACTCTTCATTGATGACTTCTCAAGAATGTGTTGGGTTTATTTCCTCACACATAAGTCTGAAGTGTTTGAACACTTCAAGAAGTTTAAACCCTTGGTTGAAAAGCAATGCAACCAAAGTCTGAAGGTGTTAAGGACAGACAGAGGGGAAGAATTCTGTTCAAGAGAGTTTAACAGCTTTTGTGAAGAACAAGGCATTAAAAGGGAACTCACAGCGCCCTACACACCAGAGCAAAACGGAATTGTGGAAAGAAAGAATAGAACAGTGGTGGAAATGGCAAGAACCATGATTAAGACTAAAAGACTCTCAAATGATTTTTGGGCAGAAGCTGTTGCTGTGGCAGTTTATCTCCTCAACATGTCTCCTACAAAAGCTGTGTGGAATCAAACACCCTATGAGGCAAGGTATGACTCAAAACCTTCAGTAACTCATTTAAGAGTTTTTGGATGTGTATGTTATGCTCTAGTTCCTGCTGGTAGAACAAAGTTAGATGACAAATCCAGAAAATATATCTTTGTGGGTTACAGTCTTAACTCAAAAGCTTATAGGCTGTTTGATCCAGAAACAAAAAATATTGTAATTAGCAGGGATGTTAAGTTTGATGAGAACCTAAGCTGGGATGGAACAACACAAAAAAAGGGCACAAGTATGAGTTTGGAAGAAGAACCAGTTCAAGCAGTTGATGAGCATATTCCAGCCACACCTGGAGAAGTAGCTCCTCCTGAGACATCAAACTCAACGTCCTCTGAAGACTCATCTCCTGAGAGCAGCAGAATCAAGACTAAATCCCTGGGTGACATCTACGCTTCAACTTATGCACTTTTCACAGAAGAACCAACAGATGCGTATGCTGCCTTAAAAAATGAGGTCTGGAAAGAAGCTATGAAGGCTGAAATGGATGCTATTGAAAAGAATGGAACATGGGAGCTGACCAAGATGCCTCCAGAAAAAAAGGCAGTAAGTCTCAAGTGGATCTTCAAGATTAAATATCACTCTGATGGATCAGTACAAAAATACAAGGCTAGGCTTGTAGCAAGAGGATTTACGCAGGAACAAGGAATTGACTACCAGGAAACATTCTCACCTGTTGCCAGATTTGAGACAGTGAGAATGATCCTTGCTGTTGCAGCAAGCTATCAGTGGAAGGTTTATCAGTTTGATGTCAAGTCTGCATTTCTGAATGGAGACTTGAAGGAAGAAGTTTATGTTCAACAGCCTCAAGGATTCGAGAAGTTAGAAGAAGGTGAGAAAGTCTACAAGCTCAAAAAGGCACTATATGGACTGAAGCAAGCGCCCAGAGCTTGGTACAGCAAAATTAATGAGTTTTTCCAAACTCATGGATTTCAGAGAAGTCCAAATGAGCCTACCTTGTATGTCAAACAAGGAAGAGAAGGTCAAGTAGTTATGGTAAGTTTGTATGTGGATGATATGATCTACACAGGATCTTCATCTCAGCTTATCACAGACTTTAAAAAGGCAATGATGGCAGTATTCGAAATGACTGATATGGGGGAGCTCAAATACTTTCTCGGCTTGGAAGTTCAGCACATTGAAGAAGGTATTTTTCTGTCACAAGGAAAATATGCTGGCGATCTCTTGAAACAGTTCAATATGGATGAATGCAAACTAGTAACAACTCCAATGAATGCAAGTGAAAAACTCACTACCCAAGATGGGAGTAAACTGGCAGATGCAAAGAAATTCAGAAGCCTGGTGGGAAAGCTGCTCTTCCTGTCGCATACTAGACCAGATATCATGTTTGCTGTAAGCATGATATCAAGGTATATGCAGAATCCTACAAGGCATCACTATGGGACAGCTAAAAGGATATTGAGATACATTGCTGGAACAAAGAGCTATGGCATCTGGTATCTAAAGGATGCAGACCTTAATCTACAAGGCTATTCGGACAGTGACTGGGCTGGCAGTCAAGAAGACAGGAAAAGTACTAGTGGCAACTGCTTCAACCTTGGTTCAGGACCTATCTCATGGCTATCCAAGAAGCAAAGCACAGTTGCACTCTCTTCAATCGAAGCAGAATATGTTGCTGCCAATATAGCTGCGTGTCAAAGTGTCTGGCTGAGAAGATTATTACATGATCTGGGCCAGAAGCAACACAAGGCAACTGTGGTGTTTTGTGACAACCTTTCAGCAATAGCAATGTCCAAAAATCCAATCCTACATGGGAGTGTTGGGTTTCGGGAGCCAAACAGCGCAGCGGAATTTAACCGAAACCCTCCAGGATCCAAGTGAAACGGGGTAAACCGGGTGTTCGAAAATTTCATACCTAATTTTCGGTTGAGATCTCTCACTCAACTGTAGAGTCGAATCACAAAACCTGAACAGTTGACGTGTTCAGGCTCTCTATGGTATCCACACGAGCCTCTTGGGATCACCACGCTTCCACCGCGTCCCGGCAGATGCGTTTCTCTTGCGCTCGCAGTGCTAGCTTGCGTCCTCCAAGGAATTGCAAGAGAAGAGTGTGGCTGTCCTTTTGGGAGGCTAGGGCAAGGAGACCTGCGAATTTCTCACTAGAAGTTGTATTTATAGTGAGACTCAACTTCCAGGCCTAATGGGTTTCAAAGCCCTAATCCAATTAGGATTTAATTTCGGGCTTAATAATGGCTCAACTCTTTGGCCCATTATTAATATGAAATTAAAGTGAAACCATAACCCAAATAATTAGCCCATGCACTCTAATGATCCAAATAGCTCTATGTGTGCGACCCAATAGGCTCTCGCCACGTTGACAATGATCATAAATCACATTTATGATCATAAGCAATGAGCGGTGTCTAGCAACACATCATTGCTACCCAAGTGACAAGATTGTCGATGATTCGACTAAACCTTTATGATCATCACCGATATATGCCATTGTCCCTTTGTCCAAGATATCAAGACTAAGCACGAGACATGGAATGTGTCACTCTCGTATAGCCCAATCTTTGGTTTCTTGATTACCGAGTAGACCAACTTAAACTGATGACATTGATATCGTATATCAACTCATCCGAGCATGGCCATGCATTTTCTAAGTCTCACTCTATCAAGGGGCCCAAAGATATCACTCCCGTTACATAGGAGGGACAAATCCCATCTTGATCATACAAATCCCTCCGCATGATATGTGACATACCCAATGACCTCCTTCAAGTTCACTCAGTTACGAGCAACAAAGGAAAGTATCAAAGTATGTGACTCACATGTAGGGAACCTTGATGATCTTAGGTCGAAGGACTACATATACCATGATCACTATGAGAATCACTTATGACACTCATATAACGATCCATGTAGTGTTCTCATGGTGGGTCGGTCCAGTACACAAGTTCTCCAACTTGTACCCATATGTAGACTACATATCTCATATTAGTCTCCACATATGCTAGTCATTATGTATTATTGCAACCCGCTCCACAATAATACTAGACTAGGGACGTTTAAGAATATCATTATTCTAGGGTTACAATTATGTTTATTACGTTACGCAGAAACAAAACAACAAACATAATTGCTGGATTAATGCCTTAATAAAATATCATGACTCAATGTGCAAAAAATACAATCATCTCATGATTGGCTTTTGGGCACAACACTAACAATCTCTCACTTGCACTAAAAGCCAATCATCCATGTATCTAATACCGATGGACCTAGAATGGCTATCATGCTTCTGCTGCGTAAGGGGCTTTGTCAGTGGATCAGCAATGTTGCTGTCTGTCGAAGTCCTGCATATCCTTACATCACCCCTCTCGATGATCTCCCTGATGAGATGATAGCGTCGGAGTATGTGTTTGGATCGCTGGTGAGATCGAGGTTCCTTAGCCTGTGCGATTGCTCCATTGTTGTCACAATAGAGCTCTATCGGGTCGGCAATGCTTGGAACCACTCCAAGTTCAGTGATGAACTTCTTGATCCAAACTGCCTCCTTCGCAGCATCAGAGGCGGCAATGTACTCAGATTCTGTTGTAGAGTCAGCTACTGTCTCTTGCTTTGAACTCTTCCAGCTTACAGCACCACCACCAATACAAAACACATAACCAGATTGCGATCTAAAATCATCCTTATCGGATTGGAAGCTTGCATCGGTGTAACCCCTTACAACGAGCTCATCTTCACCTCCAAAGACCAAGAATGCATCCTTAGTCCTTCGTATAAGTACTTAAGGATGTTCTTAACAGCTGTCCAGTGACTCTCACCAGGGTTCGATTGGTACCTACTCGTCATGCTCAAAGCATATGAGACATCGGGACGAGTACATATCATGGCATACATGATAGATCCAATTGCTGAGGCATATGGAATCTTACTCATGCGCTCTCTCTCCTCGGTTGTACTCGGACACTGAGATCTAGAAAGAGTGATACCATGTGACATGGGCAAGAATCCTTTCTTGGAATCTTGCATGCTAAACCTCTTTAGCACCTTGTCAATATATGTACTTTGACTTAGGCCAAGAAGCTTTCTAGATCTATCTCTATAGATCCTGATGCCTAACACATAGGCTGCTTCACCCAAGTCCTTCATAGAGAAACATTTCCTTAGCCAAGTCTTCACAGACTGTAGCTCAGGAATGTTATTCCCGATGAGTAGTATGTCATCTACATACAACACCAAGAAGACAATAGCGCTCCCACTAACCTTCTTGTAGACACAAGGTTCATCTTCATTTTTGATAAAACCAAACTCTTTGATTGCATCATCAAAACGAAGATTCCAACTTCGAGAAGCTTGCTTCAGTCCATAAATGGACCTTTGCAATTTGCACATTTTATTGGCATTCCCAGGAGTGACAAAACCCTCAGGCTGTGTCATGTACACATCCTCAAGTAGCTTTCCATTTAGGAATGCAGTTTTGACATCCATTTGCCATATCTCATAATCATAGTGTGCAGCAATAGCAAACAAAATTCGGATGGATTTAAGCATAGCAACTGGTGAAAAAGTTTCATCATAGTCAATACCATGAATTTGCTTGAAACCTTTTGCAACCAATCTTCCCTTAAAGGTAATCACATTACCATCCATGTCAGTTTTCTTCTTGAAAACCCATTTGCACCCTATGGGTTTTACCCCTTCAGGTGGGTCAACCAAAGTCCATACTTGGTTTTCATACATGGATTCCATCTCGGATTTCATGGCCACTAGCCACTTCTCAGAGTCAGGCCCCGACATAGCTTGTTGGTAGGTTGTGGGCTCATCCTGATCCATGAGCATCACATCACCGGTGTGAGTTACGAGAGATCCATATCTCTCGGGCTCACGCCGAATCCTACCCGTCCTACGTGGGCTCTGTGCTACAGGAACAGACTCTTGAACCACAACATCTTGTTGTGTCTGTTCAGGTTCCATTTCAGGTTCGATGTCTCCTTGTTGTTCTTGAATTTCTTCAAGTTCTACTTTCCTCCCACTAGTTCCTTTAGAGATAAACTCTTTCTCCAAAAAGACACCAGTTCGAGCAACAAACACTTTTTGCTCAGAAGGATTGTAGAAATAGTAACTCTTTGTTTCTTTGGGATACCCAACAAAAAGGCATTTTTGAGATTTGGGCCCTAGTTTGTCAGAGGATTGACATTTCACATAAGCGTCACACCCCAAATCTTCATAAAAGACAAATTGGGACGCCTCCCACTCCATATCTCATATGGTGTCTTTTGAACCAATTTAGATGGAACTCGGTTTAGTGTAAAAGCGGCTGTCTCTAGAGCAGGTCCCCAAAAGGAGTTTGGAAGGTCAGCTTGACTCATCATGGAGCGAACCATGTCTAACAGAGTTCGATTTCTCCTTTCAGAAATACCATTCCATTGAGGTGCACTTGGTGGAGTGAGTTGTGATACTATACCGCACTCCTTCAGATATTCAAGGAATTCTCGATCCAAGTACTCTCCACCTTGATCTAATCGAACCACTTTGATACTCTTCCCGAGTTGATTCTCTACTTCATTCTTGAATTCTTTGAACTTTTCAAAGGATTCTGAGTTGTCTCTCATAAGATACACATAGCCATATCTGCTAAAGTTATCAGTGAAAGTAATGAAGTATTGGAAACCTCCTCTAGCTTGTGTAGACATAGGGCCACATACATCACTATGTATGAGTCCTAGTAAGTCTTAGCCCTTTCACTTTGCCCTGTGAATGGGGCTTTGGTCATCTTGCCCAACAAACATGACTCACATGTCTCATATGATTCAAAATCAAATGAGTCCAAGAGTCCATCCTTATGGAGCTTGGATATGCGGGTCTCATTTATATGGCCCAAGCGACAGTGCGAGAGATAGGTCGGGTTTGAATCATTTAATCTGACTTTCTTGGTATTCACATTATAGATTGGATCTTCGAGGTCTAGAACATACAACCCATTGCTAAGTTGAGCACTACCATAAAAGATTTCATTCAAATAAATAGAACAACATTTGTCCTTTATTATAAATGAAAAACCTTTCTTGTCCAAACAAGAAACAGAAATCAAATTTCTACTAATAGTAGGCACAAAGTAGCAGTTGTCTAATTCTAAAACTAATCCACTAGGTAAAGTGAGAACATAAGTCCCTACGGCTAAGGCAGCAACCCTTGCTCCATTTCCAACACGTAGGTCCACTTCACCTCGGGCCAATCTTCTACTTCTACTTAGATCCTGCACATTTGCACAAATGTGAGATCCACATCCAGTATCCAATACCCAAGATGAGGAAGTAGAAAAGTTAGCCTCTATAACAAAAATACCTGAAGTGGAAGTCTTACTTCCCTTTTCCTTAGCAAGTTCTTCAAGATAGAGCTTGCAATTGCGCTTCCAGTGTCCAGGTTGCTTACAATGGAAGCACTCCCCTTCCTTTGCCACACCACCCTTTGGTTTCAGTGCAGCTGAAGAAGAACTAGCATTGGACTTTCCATTAGCTTTATCCTTCTTCTTGTTGGCTTTTCCCTTTCCCTTGCCCTTTTGAACCATCAAAATGGGCTTAGCCTTCTTAAGGTTTTGCTCAGCAGTTCTCAACATGTTGAGCAATTCAGGGAGGGACTTGTCAAGGTCGTTCATGTTATAGTTCATGACGAACTGACTGTAGCTTTCAGGCAACGATTGCAAGACTACATCGATAGCCAACTCTTTCTGAAGAGCAAATCCCAAATTCTCAAGATTCTCAATGTACCCAATCATCTTGAGCACATGAGGACCCACGGGACTTCCCTCAGACATCTTGCACTGAAACAATGCCTTAGAGGTCTCAAACCTCTCATGCCTAGCTTGCTCTTGGAAAAGCATTTTGAGATGTTCGATCATATCGAACGCCCCCATGTTCTCATGTTGCTTCTGAAGCTCAGATTCCATGGTAATAAGCATGAGGCATGCAACATCCAAAGCATCATCAGAATGCCTCTTGTGAGCATCCCTTTCAGCTCTTGGAGCAGTGGCAGCAGGCTCATTCGGAATGGGCTGCTCTAGGACATAAGCCTTTCTCTCTTGTTTGAGGACTATCCTCAAGTTTCGGTACCATTTGAGAAAGTTGGTCCCATTCAGTTTTTCCTTCTCAAGGATCGATCGCAACGAAAGTGTCGATGTGTTTTGTGCCATGGTTATCTACAACAGTAAATATGCAGTGTAAGAGTCATGTATTTTAATTCATTTAATAAGGACTTTTATTAAACGATACTCCCACTATTTTCCTCAAAATAATAACCCTCGATATTATTTCGGAACACCTCGGCGCTAAGGTATTCTAGTGGGCCAAGATCCATATTTGACCACAACCTGAGTCAGCTTTGGCTTTTTTCTCAAGTTACAGCTATTTAGGTAGGCAACTCCTTGCCAATTGCATCTTATGCAACTCTTGGATAGCCAATTGCATCTTATGCAACTCTTGGATAGTTGGGTGAACAACACTTGTCCAAGCTCATCTCATGAGCTTAAGCCCAACTCTATGCCTCTAAGTCCCTAATCCTATTAGGATGACTTAGTTAAGTCAGACCCAAAGTTAGCAATTTGGATATCACTATTATCCCATCGCGCCTTACCAAGATGAACATAGGTGCTTTGCTTTGGCAAACCCACCTAATGTTGATCAAAGTCTTGACGAGTGCCAACATTTGGAAGGCATCACATTTAATGACTTAATATTTGTTTGAGGGATTTTTCTTTTGATCTCACCAATTTGTTATCTCCGGTTGTTTTATACATGCATCACATACAAATATAAAACATGCATCTCATGCGTACAAGAAAGTAAACGTGACATGGTTATAGCCCAAACTATGCGATATTCTCAAGCCAATGAGAATATCATAAAAGCCTAAGAAAAGAAAAGAGTCTTCACAAGCTCCTTCTCTTCCTTTCTTGGCTGCCCTTTTGTTGTCACCTCCTTGGACATACCTCCTTGGATGATCCTTAGACATACAACCTTGGATGATCCCATAATGCACTATTACATCAATAATAGAAACCTCGAGTTACATCCGAGGGGAGTAAGGTGAGAAGAGCATGTACAATGAGAGTGATAAGAAAAGGCACGACTCGCAGGCCGTATTTACAAGTACAACCAATCAAGGGCTATAACCATGCACCATGCTTCAAACACCAATCAGCATATCATGTCAAATCTCATTCAACAAAGATGCATGCCAATTTTCGCGCGTTGATTAACCAGTTTTTATTTATGTGGCGCTTCGCATACATGGCGGTCCCGCTGGCCTGTCAGTGGGCGGTGGTTCCGCTGACCGGTCAGCGGACGAGGTCAAGGGGAGCCGCCCTTGCGGGGGGCGTGGGGGGCAGCGCCCCCCTGCGCAAAAAATTTTCTTACAATTGCTTAGCCCGAAATCTTGTATTTTGAGAAAGTAGGCACCCGAGACTCCTCTATTCGAGCCACCAAAAATACCTTACTTTCGGTGCCCGAACAGGCCGAATCCGAACAAAGCTAGGGTTTTTGCAACTATTGCAAGAATCCTAATCCATATAGGTATCTCATACCTATCAATTTCGGGTTAATCTCATTAACCAATTTGTGTCGTTTCTTCATATATCTCATATGTTCATTACGAATTCCCGGTTTCATGCATCATGAATCAATCTAATTAATCATGGCCGAAAAGCAACCGAACACATAGCATCATGCGATTCAACACTCAATCCCGATTTAGGGTTTCACCAGTAGCTCTGATACCACTGTTGGGTTTCGGGAGCCAAACAGCGCAGCGGAATTTAACCGAAACCCTCCAGGATCCAAGTGAAACGGGGTAAACCGGGTGTTCGAAAATTTTCATACCTAATTTTCAGTTGAGATCTCTCACTCAACTGTAGAGTCGAATCACAAAACCTGAACAGTTGACGTGTTCAGGCTCTCTATGGTATCCACACGAGCCTCTCGGGATCACCATGCTTCCACCGCGTCCCGGCAGATGCGTTTCTCTTGCGCTCGCAGTGCTAGCTTGCGTCCTCCAAGGAATTGCAAGAGAAGAGTGTGGCTGTCCTTTTTGGAGGCTAGGGCAAGGAGACCTGCGAATTTCTCACTAAAAGTTGTATTTATAGTGAGACTCAACTTCCAGGCCTAATGGGTTTCAAAGCCCTAATCCAATTAGGCTTTAATTTCGGGCTTAATAATGGCTCAACTCTTTGGCCCATTATTAATACGAAATTAAAGTGAAACCATAACCCAAATAATTAGCCCATGCACTCTAATGATCCAAATAGCTCTATGTGTGCGACCCAATAGGCTCTTGCCACGTTGGCAATGATCATAAATCACATTTATGATCATAAGCAATGAGCGGTGTCTAGCAACACATCATTGCTACCCAAGTGACAAGATTGTCGGTGAATCGACTAAACCTTTATGATCATCACCGATATATGCCATTGTCCCTTTGTCCAAGATATCAAGACTAAGCACGAGACATGGAATGTGTCACTCTCGTATAGCCCAATCTTTGGTTTCTTGATTACCGAGTAGACCAACTTAAACTGATGACATTGATATCGTATATCAACTCATCCAAGCATGGCCATGCATTTTCTAAGTCTCACTCTATCAAGGGGCCCGAAGATATCACTCCCGTTACATAGGAGGGACAAATCCCATCTTGATCATACAAATCCCTCCGCATGATATGTGACATACCCAATGACCTCCTTCAAGTTCACTCAGTTACGAGCAACAAAGGAAAGTATCAAAGTATGTGACTCACATGTAGGGAACCTTGATGATCTTAGGTCGAAGGACTACATATACCATGATCACTATGAGAATCACTTATGACACTCATATAACGATCCATGAAGTGTTCTCATGGTGGGTCGGTCCAGTACACAAGTTCTCCAACTTGTACCCATATGTAGACTACATATCTCATATTAGTCTCCACATATGCTAGTCATTATGTGTTATTGCAACCCGCTCCACAATAATACTAGACTAGGGACGTTTAAGAATATCATTATTCTAGGGTTACAATTATGCTTATTACGTTACGCAGAAACAAAACAACAAACATAGTTGCTGGATTAATGCCTCAATAAAATATCATGACTCAATGTGCAAAAATACAATCATCTCATGATTGGCTTTTGGGCACAATACTAACAGGGAGAACGAAGCATATTGAAGTGAAGCATAACTTCATTCGAGAACTTGTAAGCAAAGAAGAAATCAAGATTGAGTTTTGCAAGACTGAGGACCAAATGGCAGACATGTTCACTAAAGCTCTGCCACTATCAAAATTTGTTGGATTACGGGAAAGGCTGAATATTGGCCACATTGGATCAAGGGGGAGTGTTGATGTGGGTAATCCAGCGTGGCACAAGGAGGAATAGAGTCCAAGTCAGCATTGAAGACAGTAGAAGTAGTTGCTGATATCCGAGTCTGTAGGCCTTAAGTTACTGAAACTTGTTTCCTGCTTTCTAGCAAAATTTGTTAGTTTACGTTATTGAACTCAGCCTATAAACAGGCTGTTACTGATGAAATAAAGAATTGCATTGCGTTCTCTGTTGTTTCTTGCTTACTAAGGTTGCTATTCTAACCAACAAAGTGATGGGAGGCTTACCTTAGTAGGTCTTAATACTAGACAGCTGATAATTTCAAGACTGGTTAGGGAACGCAAGTTCCCAGGTAAGTTGCCTCTCAGTTTGGGGCAGCAAGAAAGTCTAAGGTTTTTAAGACATGGGAATATCCTATTAGTTTCACCATCACCACCATTGAAACACTTCCACTCCTCCCAAGCTTGCATACCTCTAAACTCCAGAGTTTCTAATGACTGAACACTGCTGTTTGAAACAAAAGAATCCTCAATCCCTAAAAATTCCATGCCCACCACTTGCACGCTTTGCATGCCACTTATGATCAAAACTTCAAGGGACGTTAATTTCCCGACCGACAGTAATGAACTAATTTGCACACAATAGCCAATTTCGAGACGTGTCAAATTAGGTAATAATCATGGATCACCAACCCAAGTAGGAAACCTATAATCTCTGTAGCCTCGAACTTTAAGTACTTTTAGGCTGTGGTGAGGTTTCAACTGGTTCAACACCTGCATTTCCCTACTCACTTATCCCAATATTTGAACCATGGCTCCACTCCAAAGCCAATTCCTTTAGAACAATGTCTGCAATATATGACGCCTCAGCGTCTGGAATAACTGCCACATTTTGTAGATTTTTAATGAATAAATGGCCCTTAAAGTGGGGCAAGCATTTAAAATCTCCTAGTTTTAACCCAGGAACTCTGTCCAAAACCACAGGAAATTTGGATAATATATGGAGATTCATTAGCTTGATTATTCCTATTGGTATGCTTTCCAACTTGCGGGTATCTCTGATATCAAGAAAACAGAGCTCTGACAAATTACCAATTGCAGCTGGTAACTTCGTGAGCCAATGGCATCCTTTTAAAATTAGTGTTTGCAAGTAGATGAGAGAAGTCAGTGATTCAGGTAGTGATTTGATGTTGTTGTGAGATAAGTAAACCACTTATGAAATCTGGTACCTTCTTTAGACCTTGTCCCCTTAGACATAAAGTCCTCAAGCATGTAAAATCAGACAGTAATTCAAGGAAGATTCTCCTAGATATGTAATGCAGGTGCACCGTGCCGAGATTATTCAACACAAACCACGTTCGCAATCTCTTAGCTGCCTTGAGAGCTTCAAATCTTTTTGAAGTATCGAAAGTTCGAGCAAAGAACAAAAAGGGGTGAGCTTTCTTAGAAATTGCAGGTTGTAATTTGTCGCTATCCAAATCACGAGGCAAGTAAAAAGTGGCGAGCCTTTTTAGAAATTGCAGGTTGTAATTTGTCGCTATTCAAATGATGAGGCAAATGAGAGCATGACTCTCCAGCAATAGACTGAGCTAGATCATGTATCAGATCATGCATCACAAAGAGTGACCTATCAACACTTGATTGCTCAAAAAAGGCTCTCGATACCAATTCATGGAAAGCCTCATGCCATAGGCCACTCATTAACTTGGTCCCGCCTGGGTGCTTCAAAAATCCTTCAGCCATCCATAGCATAATGAGTTGATCCTTGTCAAAGTCATAGTCATTTGGAAAGATTGCACAATAAACAAAGCAACGCTTCAAATGAGAAGGAAGATGATGGTAGTTTAATCTCAAAGCTAGAATGATGTTGCTCCTCTCTTTTGGTAATTCCCATATTTTGCTATTTAGCATATGTTCCCAATATTGCGAATCATAATTGCCACGCAGGAGTCCACCAAGTGTTTTTGCTGCCAGGGGCAATCCTTGACATTTCTTCACAATTTCCTTCCCAATTTTTCCAAGGTGTCGGTGTGCCTCAAAATCTTTTGCATCTAATGCATGTCGGGAAACAATCGCAAACATTCATCATCCGTCAACGTCTGAAGAGCATAAGGAGGAATCTGACCCATTGACATGAGAAATGCCACACTTTCATTACGAGTAGTGACAATTATTTTAGATCCAGCTGCCCCTGCAAGACAAGGCCTCCGCAAAATATTCCATTTCTCATAACTTTCGTTCCACACATCATCTAAAATGAGTAAAAACTTTCGCTTACCCAGCGCCACTTCTAATTTTTTCTGAAGAACATTGAACTCATCGTTGATATCAAAGCTACTCCGTGTTATTTCTTGCAGAATAGATCGTGTCACCCTATGGATGTCCAACTCCTCGGACACACACACCCATGCTCTTAGGTCGCACCGATCGTTGACAACCCTTTGATCGTTGTAAACAAGCTGAGCAAGTGTCGTCTTGCCAAGCCCTACCATCCCAACTATTGGAATAACACAAACTCCGGGATCATCTCTTAGCAATAAGTTCATAATGGCATCTCTGTCTGTGTCTCTGCCATAAACATGAGGCTCCACCAAACAAGTTGAAGGCACCCTATCTATGAGACTGCCCGGTCTTTGACTTTTTTGTGGGATCTGCCGAAAATTAAACTCGATCCTCTTTCTGTCAAGTTGCTGTAGCTTGCTCGTTACCCCCCTCATCTAGGATGGCAAAATCGGACCCGACCCGATGACTTGGCCAAACCCACCCGAACCCAAGCCTGACCTGACCCGATTTGACTAAAAAAGTTAACGACCTAAACCCGACTGTGCCCAACCTGACCTGAACCTGAACCCGATTAAAGGGAAACCCGAGAAAACTCGAATCCAAATGACCCAAACCCGAAATACCCGAACCCGAAATGACCCGAGCCTGAATTGACCCAAACCCGAAATGACCCAAACCCGAGACTGACCTGACCTGAACCCGAGATGACCTGATAACTAAACCCGACAAGACCCGATTTTAACCTTCACCCTAAACCTTAATTTTCTTTTTTCATTATTTTCCATATTAAGTTAGTCTTAAATATGGAGGTTTCCATGTTTAGTAACTTCCATTTCTTGAGACTTTCATATTCAGTATGTCTTATATTTAGGAATGGTGACTTCCGTTATTAGTAACTTCCATTTTTTGTACTTTCGTATTTAGTAAGTCTCATTTTTTGAGATGAGACTTTCATATTTAATAGTTTCATTTCATTTTTTAAGATATTCATGTTTAATAATTTTCATATTTTGAGAAAGGATTTCCATATTTAGTAACTTCTATTTTTTTAGGACTTCTATATATTGCAAGTATCTTATTTAGGGAAAAAACATCCATATTTAGTGAATTCCATATTTGGATTTTTCCAACATAATTAATTTTTATATTTAGTAAGTTTAATGATCTTAATATGCAATTATTAACATTACAATATTCATCCCTAAACTTTTAAGTATAATGCAATAACGTACCTAAATTTTAAAAAATTTTATTTTAGTCACCCATAATAATTACAACATGGATCCTAAAATTTTTGAAATCTTTGCACTTTCACCCAAAATTTTTCAAATTTTACAATTTAGTCACTGATAATTAACTTGATTTGCATTTCATTGTAATTTCAAAAAAATTTCATTAAAACATAAACATAACAAAATTGTCATTGTGTATGTCTAGGTGATAGCTGGGTGAAGATCTGAATAATCTGTACAATGATAGTTAAAGCTTATGGGTTTAGAAAAATAATCAAATATTACTAACAATATTAAATTACTTAAATATGTACTAAACTACAATGAAGAAAAATTTTATGAATATTTTAATTAAATATATTAAAAAATGAAAATTTAATTTAAATTAAATCACACAAAAAATTGAATTATTTGATGTAAATTTTTAAAAAATTGAATCGATTCAATCGTTTTGACTTTACATCAATAACCCACGTGAACACAAAGGTTGACCCGAAAGCTGGCCTGAAGTTACCCGAGACTAAAATTGACCTGACCTGAAGTGAACCCGAACCCAAAATCAACTCAACCTGAAATCAACCCAAACCCAAATGACCTGACCTGAACCCGACCTGGACCCGAATTCATGCTAACCCGACTAGACCCAAACCTGAATGACCTGACCCAAACCTGACCCGACCCACTCAATTGCCATCCCTACCCTCATCATGGGAAGCAAGGCAGTGAAATTAGGCACCGAGTTTGGTTGGCTTGATGTCCCATGTTTGGGCCTTTTGCATGGCTTACTATTGTTTGCGCGAGCATCCACCTGCAACTCACTAGTTTTCACCGCGAACTCGAATCGATCAAAGATGTCCTCCATGTCGAAAGCCAAATCTTTAAGGTCAGAGAGCCAGGTCTCAACATCAATATCTGCAACTTGCTACTCCTCTGCATGATCAAGCACGACTTGGATTTGGGGAAGCAAGTGCCTCCACTCAACCAGCTAGGTTTCGACTTTAGCTTCATTTTGTTTGTTGAAGAGACTCCGTAGCCCAGAGATAAAATCCAACTTGTCGAGAATCGATCCGAAAAAAGAAAACAGGAAAGCCTTCCCCACAAATGCCGCAAGAGCTTGCATTTTGTATCCTACAAGATTTATCAATCTAACAATGTAACATGCAGCAAGAAGTGCAATAAAAAACAATACATTATATTCTGTTTCCAACTTCAAATGCTGTTGAACTGAAGTTGTGAAGATCTCTAAACCATACCTTTAGCTTGTGCTTTGGAGGTTCAAGGTCGATCCGTTACCCGACCATGTTTTGCTGAAGCAAGAGAATAGAAACGAGGGAGGCTAGAAGGAAGATGCTTTTGTGGTTCAACAGTAGAGAGATCGTCGAGGAACGAAAAGATGAACCATGCGAGATGAGAGCTTCCCGGTTTCACTTGGTTGATTTCTTTTGATTTATTTTGGGTTCTTTTGGGAAGGACGGCTTTTAGTCCTAAAAGTTTCCCTTCATTTCTATTTCAATTCTGAAGTTTAATTTTTTTTTCTGAATGGGTCTTGAAATTTCACAACCATTAGTTTTAAAACGTCTCATCCACTACTAAAAAAACAGAAGATTCCAACTGTCTTTATTTCCAACGGTCAAACCGCTGAAAATTTTCAACTGCCAAAACCATTGGAGGGAAGACAAAACCTTTTCCAACGGCTTAGCCGTTGGAAATATTACATCATTAAATTTAGAGGTATATATATAATATTTCCAACGGCTATAGCCGTTGGAAAACATTTAGTGTGAGGGAAAATTGATGTGAATTTCTGCAAATTATATATATATAATATTTCCAACGGCTGTAGTTGTTGGAAAATATTTAGTATGAAGGAAAATTTATGTGAATTTTTGCAAATTATATATATATAATATTTCCAACGGCTGTAGCCGTTGGAAAACATTTAGTATGAGAGAAAATTTATGTGAATTTTTGCAAACTAAAGTGGATAATATTTCCAACGGCTAAAGCCGTTGGAAAAATATATAGTATGAGGGCAAACTGAAGTAATTTTCTCCAAATTAAAAAATATATAATATTTCCAACGACTAAAGCCGTTGGAAAAATTTTCTTTTTAGGGGAAGTTAAATCAAATTGTTCCAACGGCTGATATATGTTGACGTGGGAGAGTAAATTTTGTAATTTTTCCAACGGCTTTAACCGTTGGAAGTATTTTTAGTAATTTACGGATTTATGTTTTTTATTTCCAACAGCTTTAACCGTTGGAAAAACTAGTTGCATTTAATTTTGTATGTCTTTGTTTCCAACAGCCGAGGCCGTTGGAAAATAATTAAGGCATTTTCCAACTTCCAATGGCTTCAACAGTTGGAATATCATTTAATGAAACGAACCGTTTTGCTTTTTGTTTCCAACGGCTAAGGCCGTTGGAAAATTCTAATTTAAATTCCCCCCCCCCAAGCAGTCGTCTTCTTCCTTGGGAACCACAGAACTTCGTCTCTCTTATCTCTTCTTGTTTCTTCGTTCCACACACACACATATCACGTTCGTATCTTCGATTAAGGGCTTAATCTGATTCCTTGAGCTCATTTTGGCGTGGATCTGGTGTTATTTACTTTGATTTGTAGGTTTTTTGGTTTTGTTTCGATTTTCTTTCATTATTTTTTCACGGATTTTCGTTCTTTGATGTTCTTTGTTGATAATGGGTTGAAGATTTTGCTTGTTGTGGTAGATTTGAAGGTATTTCCATGCATTTGAAGGAAGTAAATTTTCGGATTTGAGGTAAGTTTGTTTAATACGTATTTTTAAATTTTTTTCCCAAAAAATACTTAAAATCCGGATTATGTAATGTTAATTTGGTTTGAAATATGTGAAATGTATGTGATTTATATTTGTTGATGGTTGGATGTGAAGTATTTAGGTTACCCATTACAATTTCAAATTTTTGTCCATTTTCTTAGTTTTTTTCTTATTTTCAGGAATAATTAAAAAATAGGAAATAATTAGTTTTAAGTAAATTGTTTAGGTAGTATTTTTATTTGTAAAATTATTCAGTATATTTAAAAATAATAAATAATTAGTTTTAAGTAAATTGTTTAGGTAGTATTTTTATGTGTAAAATTAGTTAGTATATTTAAAAATAATAAATAATTAGTTTTAGGTAGTATTTTTCTGTGTCCCATTCGTTGTTTAGGTAGTCACTTATTTCGGTGTGAAATTTGTCCCCTTTTTCGTAATTAAAAATAATAAATAATTAGTTTTTAGTCAATTGTTTAGGTAGTCTTTTTATGTGTCCCCTTGTTCTTTCCCCCTCATGACTCCTTAGTTTTCCGTCCCTTGGTTTCGGTCGTCTTTTTCTGTGTCCCCCTTCCGTTCGTCTCGTTCCCCCTCCTCCCTCCTTCGTGTTTTCCGTCCCTTGTTTCTGTCGTCTTTTTTCTGTGTCACCCTTCGTTCGTCTTTTAGAAAATAATCCCTCATTTGAAGTCCTTTTTTTTGGTGTCTTTTTCTGTGTGCCAATTAGTTTACTCGTTTATCCGCCTGCCCCTACTTCATTTAGTCAATTGTTTCGGTCGTGTTATATGTGTGCAATTAGTTTAGTATAAATACTTAGAAATCCTTAGTTTAAGTCAACTGCTTAGGTAGTATATTTATGTGTGAAAGTAGTTAGTATATTTAAAAATATCAAATCTTTAGTTTGAAGGCAATTGTTTAGGTAATATATTTTGTTAGTACATACAATGTTTAATTGGATTTATTGTTACAATGTTTTAAAAATTGGAATTAATATAAAGGTACCAAATATTTCTATTTAAATAAGTTTGTTTGATTAAGTTTGACCTTGAATAATAATATATGTCAATAATAATAATAATAATAATAATAATAATAATAATAGTAATAATATATAATAATTGAAATAATAATTCTTATTCTAAGAGTAGTAGTAAAGTAATAGTAATAATAATAATTATTATTATTATAATTATACTAATAATAAATCCAATAAGAGTAATAATAATTATAATAATAATTATTATTATAATAGTAAAATAGTAACAATATTAGTAGTAGTAGTATTTAGTAGTAATAGTTGTAGTAGTAGTAGTAGTAGTAAAAAATAATAATAATAATAATAATAATAATAATAATAATAAAAGAGTTAATAATAATAAGAATACTAACACTTACAATTAATAATTATTATAGTAAGAGTAGTAGAATAAAAAATTTGTACTCATAATAATAATAATAATTATTATTATTATTATTATAATAGTAGTAGTAGTAGATTAATAATAATGATAATAATAATAATACTGTAACGACCCAATTCCAAAACTAATCAACGGAACACCTGCCCACACCACATGGGCCATCCTTTGAAAAAGGATAAGCGCTAGGTATTTAGGAATGGACTCCCAGTATAATGAAGTTCCTCTGTCCCATACCAGCGGACACAACCACATACTTTGAACCAAACCTGGCTCTGATACCATCTGTAACGACCCAAGTCCAGAACCGGTCAACTGAACACCTGCCCACACCACATGGGCTATCCTTTGGAAAAGGATAAGCACTAGGTATTTATGTTCTGAAATTGGAGCCTATATATTTACATAAGGCTTCTCACAATTCACCCATGTGGGATATGGGAGTGTTACAAATACTAATACTAATAATAATGATACTAATTCTAATACTGATAATAATAATAGTTGTGGTAGTAGTATTAGTAATACTAATACTAATTATAATAATAATTATGTGGATAAAATTTTGAGAAGCTCATCCTATTAAGTAGTAACAGTAAACCTTTAATAAAAACATAAGTACTGTTAACCTTAGCTAAACAATAAATAGTAAATACGGTTGGTTTGTTTTAACTGACATTGTTTAGATTAAGCGAAATATTAATGCATGCAATTAATAATAATATGTTGGCTATTGATACATGCGATTCGTGGATTTAATTTTTTATATGATTTAATTTACGAAATTAATTTTATGTGTTCATGCTTTCGTATATGTCATAAAGGTAAATATATAATTTCCATTGGTAGGACTCCATGGAACAAGAACGTAGTTGGATGTATAATAGTCGTTATTTACCTGGTCGAGTTGGGTACAAAGAGGAGTGGGAGACAGGGGTTGAGCAGTTCATAACATTTGCCTGTAGTAACCTAGGTCATATGGATGGAAAGAAAATACGTTGCCCGTGTAAGAGATGTAAAAATTTGAGGTTTAAGGATTGTGATGACGTTAGAGTTCATCTATACAAATGGGATTTCATGCCTTATTACACCAACTGGACAGCTCATGGGGAGCCATTTAATGAGCCTCCGCATCAGCCGTTTGATAATTGTGATTGGTATGAGCATGCTGAGTACAGTTCAAATGTAAACCCATATGCTCGAATGGTATTTGATGCAGTGGGACCAAGTTCCCATCAGAATTTCACTGAAGTGGATGAACAACCTAATGAAGGTTTTAGACGGTTTTCTGATTTACTGTACTCCGCTAGTACACCTCTTTGGGATGGATGTGATAAGCATTCTGAGCTGTCTGCTGCAGTTCGTTTGTTAAACCTTAAAGCAGAATATCACATACCAAGAGGGTGTTATGATGGTATCGCGGCCTTGATGAAAGAGACACAGCCAAGTGACAGCAAGATGCCATCCAATTGGTATGAGACGAAGAAATTAGTTTCACAACTAGGTCTTGCCCATCTTAAAATTGATGCTTGTGTTAACGACTGCATGTTGTTTTGGAATAATGATGAAGATGGTTCACAATGCAAGTTTTGTGGTGAATCTCGGTTTAAGCCGAGAAAAGCTGGGCGGGGTAAGGATAGAGCAAGAAAGACTATGCACTATTTACCACTCACTCCTCGCCTTCAGCGACTATATGCTTCACTTTCAACTGCAGAGCACATGAGGTGGCACAGTGAGCATCGATCCGACCCAAATGTTTTAAAACATCCTTCAGATGGGGAAGCATGGAAACATTTTGATTCCACGTACCCGTGGTTTGCGGCGGATGCCCGAAATGTTCGCCTTGGAGTTTGTTCTGATGGCTTTGTGCCTTTTGGAAACTCTGGTAAACAATACTCATGTTGGCCTGTCATTGTTACTCCGTATAATTTGCCTCCGTGGATGTGTATGAAGAAACCATATATGTTTTTGACTGCATTGATACCTGGCCCTCGGAGTCCACGTCAGAATATTGATGTGTATTTACAACCTCTTATTCATGAATTGAAGCAGCTATGGGAGGATGGTGTCGAAACATGGGATGTTTCACTTAAACAAAATTTTTAGCTCCGAGCTTCAGTTTTGTGGACCATAAATGACTTCCCGACTTATGGGATGTTGTCAGGATGGATGACTCATGGGAGGTTATCTTGCCCTATTTGCATGGATGCTAGTAAAGCCTTCCAACTTGAGCACGGGAGGAAAACTTCATTCTTTGATTGTCATCGGCAATTTCTCGAGTTGGATCACCCATATAGAAGAAACAGAGTCGCCTTTAAGAAAGGAAAAGTTGAGAAATCGTTGCCTCCTGAGCGTCTACCGCCTGAAACAATATTTGAACGTATCTCACATTTGCCTTCTGTAGTTCACAATGGACAGGTTGTAACCATACCAGGTTATGGCAGAACTCATAATTGGACAAAATGAAGTATTTTCTAGGAGTTGCCGTATTGGAAGAGTAATTTAATCCGCCATAATTTGGATGTTATGCATATAGAGAAGAATGTGTTTGACAATATATGGAATACAGTGATGGATGTGACCAATAAAACTAAGGACAACGTGAAGGCTCGTAAGGACCTTGAAATTCTGTGCAGTCGATCAGAGCTAAATTTAATTCCTCAAGGCAATGGCCGAGCATTTAAAACCAAAGCCACTTTTGCACTAAACAGACATCAGAGATCTGATGTGCTAAATTGGGTTAAAACACTTAATACTCCCAGACGGCTATGCATCGAACCTTGGGAGGTGTGTTGACAGTAATGTAAGTCAGATGTCTAGTATGAAAAGCCATGATTGTCATGTAATGATGCAGAGGCTCCTCCCAATTGCACTTGAAGCAATTCCTGAAAATATTTGGAAACCGTTGACCGAGTTAAGCCAATTCTTCGGAGATTTATGCTATCCAAAGTTAGATGTGAATCACATGGTCGATTTGGAAGCCAATATTCCTGTCATACTTTGTAAGTTGGAAAGAATTTTTCCACCGGCTTTTTTTGATTCGATGGAACATTTGCCGGTTCACCTACCATACGAAGCAAGGGTTGGAGGCCCTATTCAATATAGGTGGATGTACAAATTTAAGCGTTGTATGCATGTCCTCAAAATGCAAGTATCAAATAAGGCTCATGTTGAGGCTTCAATTTGTTGGGTTTCGGGAGCCAAACAGCGCAGCGGAATTTAACCGAAACCCTCCAGGATCCAAGTGAAACGGGGTAAACCGGGTGTTCGAAAATTTCATACCTAATTTTCGGTTGAGATCTCTCACTCAACTGTAGAGTCGAATCACAAAACCTGAACAGTTGACGTGTTCAGGCTCTCTATGGTATCCACACGAGCCTCTCGGGATCACCACGCTTCCACCATGTCCCGGCAGATGCGTTTCTCTTGCGCTCGCAGTGCTAGCTTGCGTCCTCCAAGGAATTGCAAGAGAAGAGTGCGGCTGTCCTTTTGGGAGGCTAGGGTAAGGAGACCTGCGAATTTCTCACTAAAAGTTGTATTTATAGTGAGACTCAACTTCCAGGCCTAATGGGTTTCAAAGCCCTAATCCAATTAGGCTTTAATTTCGGGCTTAATAATGGCTCAACTCTTGGGCCCATTATTAATACGAAATTAAAGTGAAACCATAACCCAAATAATTAGCCCATGCACTCTAATGATCCAAATAGCTCTATGTGTGCGACCCAATAGGCTCTTACCACGTTGGCAATGATCATAAATCACATTTATGATCATAAGCAATGAGCGGTGTCTAGCAACACATCATTGCTACCCAAGTGACAAGATTGTCGATGATTCGACTAAACCTTTATGATCATCACCGATATATGCCATTGTCCCTTTGTCCAAGATATCAAGACTAAGCACGAGACATGGAATGTGTCACTCTCGTATAGCCCAATCTTTGGTTTCTTGATTACCGAGTAGACCAACTTAAACTGATGACATTGATATCGTATATCAACTCATCCGAGCATGGCCATGCATTTTCTAAGTCTCACTCTATCAAGGGGCCCGAAGATATCACTCCCGTTACATAGGAGGGACAAATCCCATCTTGATCATACAAATCCCTCCGCATGATATGTGACATACCCAATGACCTCCTTCAAGTTCACTCAGTTACGAGCAACAAAGGAAAGTATCAAAGTATGTGACTCACATGTAGGGAACCTTGATGATCTTAGGTCGAAGGACTACATATACCATGATCACTATGAGAATCACTTATGACACTCATATAACGATCCATGTAGTGTTCTCATGGTGGGTCGGTCCAGTACACAAGTTCTCCAACTTGTACCCATATGTAGACTACATATCTCATATTAGTCTCCACATATGCTAGTCGTTATGTATTATTGCAACCCGCTCCACAATAATACTAGACTAGGGACGTTTAAGAATATCATTATTCTAGGGTTACAATTATGTTTATTACGTTACGCAGAAACAAAACAACAAACATAATTGCTGGATTAATGCCTCAATAAAATATCATGACTCAATGTGCAAAAATACAATCATCTCATGATTGGCTTTTTGGGCACAACACTAACAATCTCCCACTTGCACTAAAAGCCAATCATCCATGTATCTAATACCGATGGACCTAGAATGGCTATCATGCTTCTGCTGCGTAAGGGGCTTTGTCAGTGGATCAGCAATGTTGCTGTCTGTCGAAGTCCTGCATATCCTTACATCACCCCTCTCGATGATCTCCCTGATGAGATGATAGCGTCGGAGTATGTGTTTGGATCGCTGGTGAGATCGAGGTTCCTTAGCCTGTGCGATTGCTCCATTGTTGTCACAATAGAGCTCTATCGGGTCGGCAATGCTTGGAACCACTCCAAGTTCAGTGATGAACTTCTTGATCCAAACTGCCTCCTTCACAGCATCAGAGGCGGCAATGTACTCAGATTCTGTTGTAGAGTCAGCTACTGTCTCTTGCTTTGAACTCTTCCAGCTCACAGCACCACCACCAATACAAAACACATAACCAGATTGCGATCTAAAATCATCCTTATCGGATTGGAAGCTTGCATCGGTGTAACCCCTTACAACGAGCTCATCTTCACCTCCAAAGACCAAGAATGCATCCTTAGTCCTTCGTAAGTACTTAAGGATGTTCTTAACAGCTGTCCAGTGACTCTCACCGGGGTTCGATTGGTACCTACTCGTCATGCTCAAAGCATATGAGACATCGGGACGAGTACATATCATGGCATACATGATAGATCCAATTGCTGAGGCATATGGAATCTTACTCATGCGCTCTCTCTCCTCGGGTGTACTCGGACACTGAGATCTAGAAAGAGTGATACCATGTGACATGGGCAAGAATCCTTTCTTGGAATCTTGCATGCTAAACCTCTTTAGCACCTTGTCAATATATGTACTTTGACTTTGGCCAAGAAGCTTTCTAGATCTATCTCTATAGATCCTGATGCCTAACACATAGGCTGCTTCACCCAAGTCCTTCATAGAGAAACATTTCCTTAGCCAAGTCTTCACAGACTGTAGCTCAGGAATGTCATTCCCGATGAGTAGTATGTCATCTACATACAACACCAAGAAGACAATAGCGCTCCCACTAACCTTCTTGTAGACACAAGGTTCATCTTCATTTTTGATAAAACCAAACTCTTTGATTGCATCATCAAAATGAAGATTCCAACTTCGAGAAGCTTGCTTCAGTCCATAAATGGACCTTTGCAACTTGCACACTTTATTGGCATTCTCAGGAGTGACAAAACCCTCAGGTTGTGTCATGTACACATCCTCAAGTAGCTTTCCATTTAGGAATGCAGTTTTGACATCCATTTGCCATATCTCATAATCATAGTGTGCAGCAATAGCAAACAAAATTCGGATGGATTTAAGCATAGCAACTGGTGAAAAAGTTTCATCATAGTCAATACCATGAATTTGCTTGAAACCTTTTGCAACCAATCGTCCCTTAAAGGTAATCACATTACCATCCATGTCAGTTTTCTTCTTGAAAACCCATTTGCACCCTATGGGTTTTACCCCTTCAGGTGGGTCAACCAAAGTCCATACTTGGTTTTCATACATGGATTCCATCTCGGATTTCATGGCCACTAGCCACTTCTCAGAGTCAGGCCCCGACATAGCTTGTTGGTAGGTTGTGGGCTCATCCTGATCCATGAGCATCACATCACTGGTGTGAGTCACAAGAAATCCATATCTCTCGGGCTCACGCCGAATCCTACCAGACCTACGTGGGCTCTGTGCTACAGGAACAGACTCTTGAACCACAACATCTTGTGGTGTCTGTTCAGGTTCCATTTCAGGTTCGATGTCTCCTTGTTGTTCTTGAATTTCTTCAAGTTCTACTTTCCTCCCACTAGTTCCTTTAGAGATAAACTCTTTCTCCAAAAAGACACCAGTTCGAGCAACAAACACTTTTTGCTCAGAAGGATTGTAGAAATAGTAACCCTTTGTTTCTTTGGGATACCCAACAAAAAGGCATTTTTGAGATTTGGGCCCTAGTTTGTCAGAGGATTGACGTTTCACATAAGCGTCACAGCCCCAAATCTTCATAAAAGACAAATTGGGACGCCTCCCACTCCATATCTCATATGGTGTCTTTTGAACCGATTTAGATGGAACTCGGTTTAGTGTAAAAGCGGCTGTCTCTAGAGCATGTCCCCAAAAGGAGTTTGGAAGGTCAGCTTGACTCATCATAGAGCGAACCATGTCTAACAGAGTTCGATTTCTCCTTTCAGATACACCATTCCATTGAGGTGTACCTGGTGGAGTGAGTTGTGATACTATACCACACTCCTTCAGATAGTCAAGGAATTCTCGATCCAAGTACTCTCCACCTCGATCTGATCGAAGCACTTTGATACTCTTCCCGAGTTGATTCTCTACTTCATTCTTGAATTCTTTGAACTTTTCAAAGGATTCTGACTTGTGTCTCATAAGATACACATAGCCATATCTGCTGAAGTCATCAGTGAAAGTAATGAAGTATTGGAAACCTCCTCTAGCTTGTGTAGACATAGGGCCACATACATCACTATGTATGAGTCCTAGTAAGTCATTAGCCCTTTCACTTTGCCCTGTGAATGGGGCTTTGGTCATCTTGCCCAACAAACATGACTCACATGTCTCATATGATTCAAAATCAAATGAGTCCAAGAGTCCATCCTTATGGAGCTTGGATATGCGGGTCTCATTTATATGGCCCAAGCGACAGTGCCAGAGATAGGTCGGGTTTGAATCATTTAATCTGACCTTCTTGGTATTCACATTATAGATTGGATCTTCGAGGTCTAGAACATACAACCCATTGCTAAGTTGAGCACTACCATAAAAGATTTCATTCAAATAAATAGAACAACATTTGTCCTTTATTATAAATGAAAAACCTTTCTTGTCCAAACAAGAAACAGAAATCAAATTTCTACTAATAGTAGGCACAAAGTAGCAGTTGTCTAATTCTAAAACTAATCCACTAGGTAAAGTGAGAACATAAGTCCCTACGGCTAAGGCAGCAACCCTTGCTCCATTTCCAACACGTAGGTCCACTTCACCTCGGGCCAATCTTCTACTTCTACTTAGATCCTGCACATTTGCACAAATGTGAGATCCACATCCAGTATCCAATACCCAAGATGAGGAAGTAGAAAAGTTAGCCTCTATAACAAAAATACCTGAAGTGGAAGTCTTACTTCCCTTTTCCTTAGCAAGTTCTTCAAGATAGAGCTTGCAATTGCGCTTCCAGTGTCCAGGTTGCTTACAATGGAAGCACTCCCCTTCCTTTGCCACACCACCCTTTCGTTTCAGTGCAGCTGAAGAAGAACTAGCATTGGACTTTCCATTAACTTTTATCCTTCTTCTTGTTGGCTTTTCCCTTTCCCTTGCCCTTTTGAACCATAAAAATGGGCTTAGCCTTCTTAAGGTTTTGCTCAGCAGTTCTCAACATGTTGAGTAATTCAGGAAGGGACTTGTCAAGGTCGTTCATGTTATAGTTCATGACGAACTGACTGTAGCTTTCAGGCAACGATTGCAAGACTACATCGATAGCCAACTCTTTTTGAGGAGCAAATCCCAAATTCTCAAGATTCTCAATATACCCAATCATCTTGAGCACATGAGGACCCACGGGACTTCCCTCAGACATCTTGCACTGAAACAATGCCTTAGAGGTCTCAAACCTCTCATGCCTAGCTTGCTCTTGGAAAAGCATTTTGAGATGTTCGATCATATCGAACGCCCCCATGTTCTCATGTTGCTTCTGAAGCTCAGATTCCATGGTAATAAGCATGAGGCATGCAACATCCAAAGCATCATCAGAATGCCTCTTGTGAGCATCCCTTTCAGCTCTTGGAGCAGTGGCAGCAGGCTCATTCGGAATGGGCTGCTCTAGGACATAAGCCTTTCTCTCTTGCTTGAGGACTATCCTCAAGTTTCGGTACCATTTGAGAAAGTTGGTCCCATTCAGTTTTTCCTTCTCAAGGATCGATCGCAACGAAAGTGTCGATGTGTTTTGTGCCATGGTTATCTACAACAGTAAATATGCAGTGTAAGAGTCATGTATTTTAATTCATTTAATAAGGACTTTTATTAAACGATACTCCCACTATTTTCCTCAAAATAATAACCCTCGATATTATTTCGGAACACCTCGGCGCTAAGGTATTCTAGTGGGCCAAGATCCATATTTGACCACAACCTGAGTCAGCTTTGGCTTTTCTCTCAAGTTACAGCTATTTAGGTAGGCAACTCCTTGCCAATTGCATCTTATGCAACTCTTGGATAGTTGGGTGAACAACACTTGTCCAAGCTCATCTCATGAACTTAAGCCCAACTCTATGCCTCTAAGTCCCTAATCCTATTAGGATGACTTAGTTAAGTCGAACCCAAAGTTAGCAGTTTGGATATCACTATTATCCCATCGCGCCTTACCAAGATGAACATAGGTGCTTTGCTTTGGCAAACCCACCTAATGTTGATCAAAGTCTTGACGAGTGCCAACATTTGGAAGGCATCACATTTAATGACTTAATATTTGTTTGAGGGATTTTTTCTTTTGATCTCACCAATTTGTTATCTCCGGTTGTCTTATACATGCATCACATACAAATATAAAACATGCATCTCATGCTTACAAGAAAGTAAACGTGACATGGTTATAGCCCAAACTATGCGATATTCTCAAGCCAATGAGAATATCATAAAAGCCTAAGAAAAGAAAAGAGTCTTCACAAGCTCCTTCTCTTCCTTTCTTGGTTGCCCTTTTGTTGTCACCTCCTTGGACATACCACCTTGGATGATCCTTAGACATACCACCTTGGATGATCCCATAATGCACCATTACATCAATAATAGAAACCTCGAGTTACATTCGAGGGGAGTAAGGTGAGAAGAGAATGTACAATGAGAGTGATAAGAAAAGGCACGACTCGCAGGCCGTATTTACAAGTACAACCAATCAAGGGCTATAACCATGCACCATGCTTCAAACACCAATCAGCATATCATGTCAAATCTCATTCAACAAAGATGCATGCCAATTTTCGCGTGTTGATTAACCAGTTTTTATTTATGTGGCGCTTCGCATACGGCGGTCCCGCTGGCCTGTCAGTGGGCGGTGGTTCCGCTGACCGGTCAGCGGACGAGGTCAAGGGGAGCCGCCCTTGCGGGGGGCGTGGGGGGCAGCGCCCCCCTGCGCAAAAAATTTTCTTACAATTGCTTAGCCCGAAATCTTGTATTTTGAGAAAGTAGGCACCCGAGACTCCTCTATTCGAGCCACCAAAAATACCTTACTTTCAGTGCCTGAACAGGCTGAATCCGAACCAAGCTAGGGTTTCTGCAACTATTGCAAGAATCCTAATCCATATAGGTATCTCATACCATTCAATTTGAGATTAATCTCATTAACCAATTTGTGTCGTTTCTTCATATATCTCATATGTTCATTACGAATTCCAGTTTCATGCATCTTGAATCAATCTAATTAATCATGGCCGAAAAGCAACCGAACACATAGCATCATGCGATTCAACACTCAATCCCGATTTAGGGTTTCACCAGTAGCTCTGATACCACTGTTGGGTTTCGGGAGCCAAACAGCGCAGCGGAATTTAACCGAAACCCTCCAGGATCCAAGTGAAACGGGGTAAACCGGGTGTTCGAAAATTTTCATACCTAATTTTCGGTTGAGATCTCTCACTCAACTGTAGAGTCGAATCACAAAACCTGAACAGTTGACGTGTTCAGGCTCTCTATGGTATCCACACGAGCCTCTCGGGATCACCACGCTTCCACCACGTCCCGACAGATGTGTTTCTCTTGCGCTCGCAGTGCTAGCTTGCGTCCTCCAAGGAATTGCAAGAGAAGAGTGTGGCTGTCCTTTTTGGAGGCTAGGGCAAGGAGACCTGCGAATTTCTCACTTAAAAGTTGTATTTATAGTGAAACTCAACTTCCAGGCCTAATGGGTTTCAAAGCCCTAATCCAATTAGGATTTAATTTCAGGCTTAATAATGGCTCAACTCTTGGGCCCATTATTAATACGAAATTAAAGTGAAACCATAACCCAAATAATTAGCCCATGCACTCTAATGATCCAAATAGCTCTATGTGTGCGACCCAATAGGCTCTTGCCATGTTGGCAATGATCATAAATCACATTTATGATCATAAGCAATGAGCGGTGTCTAGCAACACATCATTGCTACCCAAGTGACAAGATTGTCGGTGAATCGACTAAACCTTTATGATCATCACCGATATATGCCATTGTCCCTTTGTCCAAGATATCAAGACTAAGCACGAGACATGGAATGTGTCACTCTCGTATAGCCCAATCTTTGGTTTCTTGATTACCGAGTAGACCAACTTAAACTGATGACATTGATATCGTATATCAACTCATCGGAGCATGGCCATGCATTTTCTAAGTCTCACTCTATCAAGGGGCCCAAAGATATCACTCCCGTTACATAGGAGGGACAAATCCCATCTTGATCATACAAATCCCTCCGCATGATATGTGACATACCCAATGACCTCCTTCAAGTTCACTCAGTTACGAGCAACAAAGGAAAGTATCAAAGTATGTGACTCACATGTAGGGAACCTTGATGATCTTAGGTCGAAGGACTACATATACCATGATCACTATGAGAATCACTTATGACACTCATATAACGATCCATGTAGTGTTCTCATGGCGGGTCGGTCCAGTACAGAAGTTCTCCAACTTGTACCCATATAATAATACTAGACTAGGGACGTTTAAGAATATCATTATTCTAGGGTTACAACTATGCTTATTACGTTACGCAGAAACAAAACAACAAACATAATTGCTGGATTAATGCCTCAATAAAATATCATGACTCAATGTGCAAAAATACAATCATCTCATGATTGGCTTTTTGGGCACAATACTAACACAATTTGTGAAGCATATCTAATTGAGGAGACCTCTACATTTTGCTCTCACTACTTTGAATCCCATATTCCACATATGGTAACTAGAGTACCTCGTAATGATGATGGCGGACAAGGACCATACGATGAATCAGTGTGGTCTATCTTTAGATACCCGGGCCGTCCATATGGTGTATCAAGATATTGATATCTTGATGACAATGAATTGAGGGTCGCTACTGCATATGTGTTACTGAATTGTAAGGAGGTGAAGCCGTACATCGAGTAAGTGAAATAACACCTATTTTCTTTATAAACTCTATTAAGTAATAATACTTTTCTTCTTTTATACTAAACTCATCAAGTTTATGCTCCATCGACCTCTTTCTATATCTTGTAATTTGTTTGTTGATGAAGTGCGCATGCATGAACCCAATATACAGATGTCAGACCTAGATGTCTACATTGAGAATAACTTTGAGACATGGCTTAGAAACTATGTAAGTTATCTACACTTAAATTTCTCCCATATTTTGCTTTTGAAGGGTAACACATATTCATAGTATCACAATGTCTAACTAGGTCAATGATGTGCGTAACACTATCACAGACCGCTTCCCGTGGGATGTTGCATGCGGGCCATCCCGTCGTGTTGAGAGTTGGCCTGTTTACTTCATAAATGGGTACAAGTTCCACATTAGCGACTGGGGTCGTGACAAAGCAACATTTAACAGTGGAGTATGTATAAGGACTTCAGGATCAAGTGAGGTTGAATGTGATTTTTATGGGTTGTTAGAAGAAATCATTCAACTTGAATATCCTGGCTGGCCACACAAAAATGTTGTGTTGTTTCGGTGTTCTTGGTTTGACCCTACTCCAGATTGTGGCACTCGGGTTCATAAACAATATGGTATAGTTGAGGTTCGTGATGGGCGCCGATATGGGAAATTTGACCCGTTCATTCTTGCATCCCAAGCTGATCAAGTTTACTACACCCCGTACCCAACAAAGTCACGTGAAAAAACGGGTTGGTTAGCGGTTTTGAAAATAAAACCTAGACGCATCGTTCATAATATGGTAAATGATGTCGAAGATGCATTTCAGGAAGAATTATTGGCCGGTGTAAACAGGTCTCCCATAATTATGGATGACCCAATCGACAATTTAGCTGAAACAGGAGTATGGGAAGCTGTAGAGGATGACATGGCAATCAGGGAAGAAACTTTGCAACATGATGATGAATTTGACAATGAGGAGTCCCTTGAAGGAAGTGATGAAGAAGATGAATTTGAATATGGGGATACTGATAGTGGCGAATCAGAGACAGAAACTGAGGACGATGTAGTCCATTGACAATAATGTAAACGTGCAATTACTTATAAAATGTAATGTGAACATGGAGTAACTTTTAATATGTAAATACTAAGTCGTACTTCAAAGTGGTGGGTGCAATATCACATAGCCTTTCTAGTTTTTTCAATGGTGTATGTTAGTTTTGTAAATTGTTGTATGGGTTTTTAAAATAATGCAGATGCCACCTAAAGGAGATGCGACGTATACACGTCGGCCAGGGAAAGGCCTATTTCAGCAGATGAAGGAAGTATTAGCAGAACCAATTGCTAGACATGAAAGGGTATGCCCATCGCATTCCCGTCATTCAGATTCACAGCCCTCGACAGAACAAACACCTATTCCACATCCTTACCCTCGCACAGGTGATATTCGCATTGCTCCAGTCGGCCATAGTGCTAGTCGATCTACTCCGGCCCCTATAGTTTCACCCGATGGTGGGAATTCCAATGGTCAGTTAGCGGTATCCCAAGCCCCGATTCAGGTGCACTTACGAATAAGACCTCACGAAAAGACATAAGTAATTCACCCTTTTGAACCCTAATAGTTTATTTAATATCAAGTATATGAAGGCCCAGTAAAAAAATAGTAATTTATTGTGTCAAAACATGCACTTTATGTAGCTTCATTCCATCAAGAGCAACACGGTTGGTGACTAGATGCTTTACCACACACTTCAAGGGACATCATGACTGGACGAGCGCAAGCCCAGCAGATATTCAAGCGTGGTGGCGCGTATTTGAGGTTTGCACTTTCTTATGACAATTTTGACTTTATCAACCATGTTGCGAACTATGCGATGCTATATATTTTTTTTAACGTGCAGGGATTATGTGAGTGGGATTCAGCTCACCATAATGAGGTCTATCGCGTTTGGCATATGATGGCGGCTAATCATTACCGATTAACGCTGAGTGACATCCGTCGAGAGAAAAATTTGGAAAAATGGTGAGCAAAGGCATCTTTTATGACCGATGCACAGTATGCAAAAATGGAGGAATGGTGGGCTACAACGGAGTTTAACGAGCGATCGGCAAGGGGTAAGACAATGCGAGCTTCATCATCGCAGTCATCTAACTCCACAGGTGCATGCAGTGCTACTTATGCAGGAGGTTCGGTTTCAATTACTGAACACCGAGAACAAATGGTAAAATTATCATCCTCTTTTACACAAAATTCAACTTACTTACGTTGTAATAAAATTAATGTTAGTACGTTTCCAATGTAGCGTGAGAAAGATCCGGAGAAGAGGGACCCTGGCTTGTTCAAGGTGATGCAGCAAACTCATAAGAAAAAGAGCGGGGAATACGTTAACAGGCGGAGTGAAGAAGTTGCGGTAATTATTTGACTCATAATTACAGCCAATATTTCTGATCTTGTTACTAATAAATTATCTTTACTCTTTATGAAGGCAATAATAACTGCTGAGATTGAGGAAGCAACGCAGCAAATGGATGACGAAGGTGGCGCACCTGACATAGATGAGGTTGCGATCATGAGTGCAGCTGCTGGGGGCAGGAAGAAAGGGCGTGTATTTAGCCTTGGATCAGAACAATATGTTGTGTCTGGATGACGACGACCAGGGCTTACTCATGCAGCACATGTTGATGTCACACAGACTCCGGAGTTCACTGAACAAGTACAACGAGTCGTAAAGGAGCAAACTACACAACAAGCATCACATTATGAGCGGAAGCTAGAGCGTCTGAAGAGGAGACAACGAGCTGAACTCGAGTACATATGTAAGTCAATTAGCATTCCCCCGCCCGAGCCTCCTGCAGATGATGATGATGCCTTGGGATCGGATTAAGAATAGATCAGGTATATCATGCTGCTATGTGTGTTTATTAACAAACAAACACTTAGTTAGAGAATGAAACCATGTAATTTCTAGTATAAATGTTTTTATGTGGATTTATAAGTACATTTATATCATGACTTAGTAATTTCAATTGTGTATGTTTTTATGTCGTTATATATATATTTTTATGTAATTTCAGTAAAAAATTTGACTACATACGATATAATTAACTGGAGAATATAACAGGTTAACGTTGAAACTAAATTTCAATTCGGCCATTAAAAAAATTTTAAAAAAATTAATTAAAAAAATAAATAAAAATGAAATTATTATTATTATTATTATTATTACCAAAAAGAAAAAAATTTTAAATAAAAAATTATGGGGGGCCATTTTTATTTTACAAAGTTAGCTTTAAAATAATATATATATATATATAATATATATATATATATATATATATATATAATATATATATATATATTGTGTGTAGTTGTGTGTGTGTGTGTGTGTGTGTGTATTAAAAAGTTAAATTAATTATTAATTATTATTTATTATTATTAAAAAAAAAAAAAAGAGAGCGAAAAATCTGGCCGGAGACTTCTCCCCTCTTTGTCTTTCTCCAGAGCCTTCTCGCTTCTTCTTTTCTTTCTACTTATCCAGCAATCAGAGCTCTCTCGGGGGAGCTCACAACAGAGCTCCTTCTCATCTTCCTCTCCTTCTCATCTCTGACTCTCTCTAAAAACAATTCTCTCACTCTCCTCTCCCTCTGACCTTCGCTATCTCTCTCTTCAGCTTCGCTCTCTCATCTTCCTACTCTCACGATCACATCGCTTCTCCCTCATCTGGGCTCACACACACACGCTTCTGATCTCCGAGCTCTCACCTTCATCTCTCTGTCTCTCCCTCATCTCGCAACTCTCCCCACTCTCTCTCTCTCTCTGTCTCCAAATTCATTTCTCTCTCTCTCGTATAACTCTCTGATTCCATCTCCTCCGTCTCCGTTCGTGTTCCACCACGTCGTCACCGTAGTCGTCTTCATGCTGTCAATCCTTCACCGTTCCCCGCTCCGTCCTCACATCGTCACCTTCAGCAGCCCCTGTCAATTTCCGTGCTATCAACGAGTCCAGGAACCTTCACTTCGCCGGACGCGACGCCGCTGTCGTTCCCGTCACTGGCGTTACCCTCCGTTCGTCACGCCGCCAGCCGGACCCTCCGTTCGCCACGCCGTCAGACGCCTCTCTGCCATCGCACCGCCGTCATCCAGGTGCCCCTCCAGTCCCCCGTCCGTCGCCCTCCTCGCGCCAGTCCGACGACGCCTGAAGGAAGAAGAAGACAGTAAAGAAAACGCCATACGCGTTTTTAATTTTTGACCAAAAGTCAAAGACTGTTCTTTTACGTTTTTCTGGGTAAAATCCTGGTTAGACCTTAGCTTTCTTTATTTTGATCATTTAAGTCACTAACTCTTTTCGTTTTTCAGATTAACCCTTGACAGCAAGATTTTTATTCGTTTGTATTTTTCTTTGTTTCCTTTATTATTGTTGGTTTGGTCTTATATTAAACTTGATTATTAAATTGATATAGGAGAACAACATAGGATTGTGATTTGATATGTTTATTTATTTTCTTCTCCTTTTTTTTAGAATAATTTAATTTTAATTCTATTAGTTCATCTAATATGTATCAAATTATTGGTTAAGAAGCATTCAAATGTTTGCGAATCCATTTTTAGTAGGTTTGATAAAATCCTAAGACGGATTATATCCGTGTCCAGGTGGTCTGGCAAGATCCATGGTTTGGATATTAAAAATTAAAATTAAAATTAAATAACGAAACCCAGATCGTAAACCGACTCGTTGTTGCTTCGGATCTGATTTGAAAGTCCATAATTTTGGCATAATTCTTGTTTACCCCCTGAGTTATTTTTATTTTATCCAGTTAAGCCATTAATTTCATTTTATCTTATAAATCAGTCATTGAAAATATTTTTTTATTCTTTCTCTTTTTGTTCTTTGTTCATTTGATGATTTGGCCATGCATCAATTTAATTAATAAATTCACATAGGAATACAAGTTAGGATATCTATTTTTTTTAATTTTTTTTTTTAAATATTAAAATCTTTGTAATTTTGATTGAATCTATACGATGCGTTTCAAAGATCAATTTTTGATAATTCATTCTACGTGGGTTTAATAAAATTATAGGATTGAGAAGAAAGTGGCAGCATCTGTCTATTTTCCTAGTTTAATTTTTTGTGCTCTCCTCCTTGGATATTGTTAGTCTTATTACAATCCGCACATGAGATTGTATATAACCTTGATTTTGGATTGAAATCAGCATGATATTTGTTTGAATTAAAAAGGTTGCTTCTCTGGTTGAAGGCCACAGACAAATCGAAGAAGATGACTTGAGATGGTATTTACCTAACTTTTGGATTAATGACTGCTTTGTGTATTTCGATCACTGATTTTACTTATTTTCTTTTATGTTTGTTCAGTTCATTAAAGGCATCTATCAGCTTAGGAATTAATATTAAGTATAATTATATAATTAGATTAGATAGACTTTTTAATAATTAATCTAAAAATTAATTTGACATATTAAAAATAAAAATCACATTTTGAAAATTTCGGTCTATGTGGGCCATTAATAATTAGTTAAATAATTAACAATAAATTTAAATTAATTTCCATATCCGGATGATCCGGCAGGATCCACGGTTTGGAAACATCAATAACTTTTTTTTAATTGAATAAAAATTAAATAAACAAAAAGATAAAAAATTCATATTTACGATATGGATTAATTGATTAAAATTTCGTCAAATTCCGTGTCAGTGTCGGGTGACTCGGCAGAGTCCATGGTTCGGAAGTATAAAATTCTATACAAATTAACTTAAAAAGTCCACATTTCGACTACAATCCAGGGGAAAGAGAAGAAAATCCGCACATTAAAATTTCTAAATTAACTGAAAATTATTTAAAAGCAAAGTAAAACAAAATTAAAATCAACTAAGGTGCCAATTTTGGGCGCTATAACAATATTGTTTTAGCGTAACCGTACTCCCGATCCCCGAACTCTCGCAGGCCAATTTTAAGGTGACCAATCGACCTAAGAAAACTGATTGGTGGCGACTCCAGAAAACCCGACGTTGCTACAGCTTGGCGACTCCACTGGGGACCCTAGTTAGTGAGTCGATCCTAAAACTTGATTTATTTTGTTTTGCTTGGCTTATTTTTTATGTGGATTCTTGTGTTATATTTACTTATTGTAAACATGCATTATACATCCACGACATGAAGCTCTATACCCGAGCTTCCTCGAATCAAACACGTTCTTTCTAAGCGGAATTGGTGTTGTTGTCCTTGTGAGGCCATGGTCTCTAAGCCTTCACCGGTTTCAAAGTAGCAAAGTAGTGTATTGCCTCCTGAGACGGTTAGTCTCTGCATGGGCCCACGAAAAGCTACGACTCGAATTAATCCTTCCTTACATAAACCCTAGAGGGTAAGGAATTGGGCCGTCACTATACTTTAGTGATGGGATTCGGGAACTATCCCTGGCCTTTTTGATAAGCCACCTTATGCATATAGAATTCCCCACTTAACCATAGAACTGACCATAGAATTTCTACCATTTTACCAACGCTATAAGCATGTCATTGTTATGCTATTTTGTTACCTTACTCTTTGTTTTCTTTGTGATTTATATTGATGGCTTTGACTTATTTTCTCATAAGAGCTCATGAGTTATTAATTTCTATTTAACTTGGTAATAACCTTATTTTTCTTTTGTTGTATTTCTGTTTTGTACAATTTTTCTTCATGCATCAAAACCACGCATCAAACTATAATAACTTTTTAATCTTTCTAATGAAAACTAGAAGTCTTAAAGTTCCACGATAGTTGATAATCAAACTCGCTCATCGCATGCATGCATTACATCAATCACGAACATATAAAGTCTGATAAAAACATAATCTCATTTTGTATTGCATGCATCCATTAAATAGTCAGTGCGCTGTGCGCTACGGGGTCACAACAACAGTCTAATGGCGATGCCCAAACACAATGAAAACCGTCTCACAGAGATTGAGTCCAAGAAAGAAAGTATGGCCGAACATATATGAGACAATCCAAAGGGTGGGGTCAAGGTCGGACAAGCATCACATCAAGTCCATCCATCAAAGAACCACAAGATCTAGGCTTATCCTCCGGGATTCCTTAACCCCGCAAAATTGAGTCTCAGTTCACCGAAAATCAACTCGTCAGGAAACAGGACCAATGGCTAGTGTTCACCTGAAACAAGATACTGTATATGAAGCTCGGAAGATCACTAACGGAAGGAATAAGGTTCCAGAATCGTCAAAAGTTTGCTAAGACATATAGCGACAGAGACTTCCTGCCATCGAAGCTCGGCACCTTCGATATTCTGGTTATCAAAACGTTCAGTGAGACTATTGATGGAGCTAATCAAGTGCCAGGCATGTCGTAATCCCATCAAAGAACTTTAAGGTGCCAGACTTATCCTCCAGGATACGATGAAACGAGTGATCCCATCACTTACATCACGTTGTTTCTAAGAATCAGATACGACCACTCACAAAAGATGAAAAGGTGTGGATTGCACTTTTTCAAGAAAGCCTTACAAAATCAGCACTACAATGGTATCTAAGTCAAGGTCTAAGAAACATCAAAACATGGAATGACCTTGCTCAGGCTTTCATCAGCAACTACAAACATGTCATGGACTTGGCCCCGGATCGCCAAACTCTCCAAAATATGGAGAAGAAAAAGCAAGAAAACTTCAATCGAATATGCTCAAAGGTGGAGGGACTTAGCCGCACAAGTTCAGCCACCCATGATGGAGAGAGAAATGGTTACTTTATTTGTCCAAACACTGAAGTACCCATATTATGACAAACTCATTGGTAATTCGGCAGGGCAATTTCTCAGACGTTGTCATGTCTGGAGAAAGAATCGAGCACGGAATTAGGACCGAAAATCTTAAGTTTTAATGGGTCTAGACGAGATGTCGATATAACCTTGTCGCATGATCATCTGAAGATCGATAAAAGGTGAAGAGACCATCTTGACTGATTGAGTCAGTACCGCGTCGATCTAAGCGTCACTGATAGTGTGTTATTACCAATAGCGATCTATGATTAGCGCTTATCCTAATAGGCCCATCTGTTATGAGACCTTTTGGAACTATTGACTAGATAATTAAAAGGTATTCTACCGATAGCAAGCGGAGGCGCTCTCACTAGAATGACCAATTGTAATTTTCGCACCACCTCTTAGTGATGATGGAGTGAGTGACTATAGGTAGCTCATTGACGGGCTATTTGTTCGCCCAGTAGTATATTGAGGGGAGCTAGCGTTGCTCTGTGATGATCTAATAAAAGAGAGTAACATCCTATCAGAGCTTTCGGATTAGATGAGGGCGATCCGTAGGCCACGGCTTAGAAAATTGCATAGCATTGAAACGTATAGTCGCAACAATTAATCGAGTCAAAGTGGTTGGACTTTTCCGATGAACCAAACGTCACTCACAATCCATTGCCGCCTCATCAAGCAAAACCAGTCAATATGATAGAAGAACACCGGCTGATAAAGAAGTCAGTCAACGATATCATAACTCCTGGAAATAAGCATGTATATTCATTCCTTGTGAAAGAAGGGATCATCATGGGAAAGCCTTCTTTTGGACATGAAGAAGTCGAGGATGAGGAGTGGTATGTCTTTCATGACAGTAAAAGTCATTCTATCCCGGAATGCTCAGAATTTCGTGAAAGTCTACAAAGACTCAGAAGACTCATCCCAACTCATCATTTTTATGTCAGATAAAGATAATGATGTAAATATGATCATTAAATAACGGGAAGTCAATGCTACGCCAAAACCACTAGTCATACCAATTTCAAAATCTATTGTCAAGCCTTTAAGAATTCAAGTCCCGAGGCCATTCCCCTACAAATCAGACAAGGTTGTTCCGTAGAGCTATGATTACACTTCCAACATCACATCAACTCCGTTAGAAGTTAGGAGTATGACTAGAAGTGGTCGATGTTACTCTTCGGAGCAAATGCACAAGCTTCGACAAGATAAGAACGTCATAGACCCAACAACATTGTCATGTATGGAGAAAGAATTGAGCATGGGAATAGGACCGGGAAGATTACTCGAATCCTTTAATGATGCCATGAAAAAATGAGGACCATCCAGAAGAAAGGATGAAGTGAGTACAACATCGTAGAACACGGAAGAGGGTTCCTGCTTGTGGGTACTGTAGCTACTGGGCCTACGCCTAAGCTCTGATGCCCATCAATAAGCCCAATAATTATCCTCTTGAATAGGCCCAATGATTATCCTCCCATTTCAGTGCCTAATTTTGATTATCTTGTCAACTACATCACGGCCTAACAATCTCATCACATTTACTGACGAGGCCTAATCAGTAGACGGCCACCTGTCACTCTAACTCTCTCCAGTACCTCGCACAAAGACCAAGATCGAAGTCTTTGCGCCAGAGTTCCTATCGACTTACACTGAGTTATATCCAAACGTAATGCCACTTGAAACCTTACACAAGTTTGGTATCCATCCATCATTCCTACAAAGCCATTAAAACCCCCGTATCCAAGGTGGTATGACCCTAACATTACCTGCCCATATCATGATGGCGTTCCAGGCCATGACCTGGAAAACTGCATAGCATTGAAACGCATAGTCCAACAATTAATCGAGTCAAAATGGTTGGACTTTTCCGACGAACCAAACATCACTCACAATCCATTGCCGCCTCATCAAGCAAAACCAGTCAATATGATAGAAAGAGCACTGGCCGATGAAGAAGTCAGTCAATGACATCATAACCCCTCTTTGCTGATATCAATGGTAGCAAAGACCAATTGACCTTCTCTTCTAAGTTGGTGTGACCCAAATGCCAAATGTAACTGAAAATTATGTGGCACTGAAACTCAAGGTTCAATCGCGCATGTAACTGAAAATTATGTGGCACTGAAACTCAAGGTCCAACAATTGGTCGAGTCCAAGTTGCTAGGCCCGATGTGATTGGTAATTGAAAGTGAAGATTTTGAGCTGGAATTACATTGATTTTGGAAGGGCTCCAAGTCAAATCTGACCTAACAGTTCGCACACATTTTTGAATGACAAGGAATCCTTTGAATAAACTTGTATCTTTGATAGCTTGCCAAAGTAATCTAATAGTAAAAATCTCCTAGATTTAGTCCAGAATCTAGGGTGTAGTCTTTGTTAAATGGACACCTGGTATTCTTTTTTGTTGTCCAACAAAAAGATGTAATGTGTGCATTCTACCACTTTTTACCAAAAATCCCATTTTTACATCTACCTCTCACTCTTTGCCATTACACTATCCATTATTGCCATCATACTTTACTTTGTAAACGATGCTACTCGTGGGTGAAAATAAAAGTTAAGGGAGATTTGATAGTAATGATCTTGAAAGTGCTGCCAAATCTAGTAAGAAGGATTTCATATGTTGCACCCCAACTCTCAAAAGGGAATTCGCAGTGGTTATCAACATCTTTGCAAGAAGTCCTAGGTTAGCTTCCAAAGAAGGTAGCTCTCATATTAAATGGCACAGGTGGCCTCTCAATCTTTATGAATACTTAACACAAGAAAAGGTTCTCAGTTCTCCGCAACACAAGCTCCACAAAAAGAAAGAAGTTCATCCCTTTCACCAAAAGGCAACAAGGGAAAAGTAAAAAAAAAAAAGACTGAGAGCAAGCACGAGCAAGTAAAGTCACTGGAGTCATCTTACTTCAAGAGGGCTATCATGCATGTGTTCTCGGTTCTCCGCAACACAAACTCCACAAAAAGAAAGAAGTTCATCCTTTTCACCAAAAGGCACCAAGGGAAAACTTAAAACCAAAAAAGACTAAGAGTAAGCACGAGCAAGTAAGGTCACTCGAGTTATCTCACTTTAAGAGGGCTATCAAGTATGCCATAATCATAGCTCACACACAAAAAAAAAAAAAAAACAAACAGAAAGAAAAAGGGCTCAAGTTAAAACAAGAAAACAGAAAAGAAGAAAAAGAAAAGAAAAAAAAAAGTGAGCTATGCATTCTAGACTGAAAACCTGCAAAGGCGGTTTAGAAGACAAAAGCAACCCTCAAACCAAGTGAACATAAAGATTACGATAGTTGGGGGGCAACAGATGAGGTCTAACTTTCTAGAAAATGTGGCAAGTTTGAGATCATCACTATTGAGTTTTTCACCGTAATTAGATCTGCTCACGAGTAGTATTAAAAGACCCTTCTTTCACACCACTCAAACTTAACTTTCCTCAGACCAAACATTTACCTCTTGATATCATCCTCATTCAGCTAAAAGGCTATCATTGTGAATCATGTCTCTACCTTATTGCCTTGTACAGTTTATGTCTTCAAGTTGGAAATGGGAAGAATGACAGGACATTTTAATTAAAAACAAAGACCGTAAATTACTTTGTCAAGCTTTGCAAATTGATGAAAGTTTTTCTTTAAGGCCAAACCATTATTCATTAATGTGTGTAGACTTAAAAGTGAGGAGATAGCTTGATAATTTCTTTAAGAAGATGTGGTTCTTTTAAGAAAAATTCACGATCGAGCGCCATCACAAAGGTCTAGAAATGCACGATCTTCTGTTAAATCAAAGGCGAGATGTTACCTCTATCTACATAAACAATATATTCAAGGGGGCAAAGTAGCCTCTATGAAGCGTAAGAAGAGTACTGACAACAAAAAAGCTTAATAGACAAGGGGGCAAGTCTTATGGATCAGAACCTGAGTTTAAGAAAGAGCAATCATTCAGACTATGACATGAGGATAAGTAAGTATCAGCACGGCCACAAGAAAAGGGGCAAAGAGACATTGAAAGTTAAGCCTTCGATGGTATGAAATCCATGATCAGGGATGAGTATCCAAAGAGATATAAAGTATGAAGCGGGCCAACATTAAGGAAGTTGACGCCAAAATTCAAGAACAAGTCAAGAAAATTTCTTTGAAGCATTGAGCTTTTGAAGCAATGGAAAAGAGCTGAGAAGCATAAAGAGATTCAAGGGTAGTCCGAGAAGGCAATCAGCAATCACAAGAAAGACGATCCAGTAAAGCAAAGACATGAAGAACTAGATAAAAAAAACAAAAACAAAAACAAAAAAAAACACAAAAAAAGAGGCATCAGTTACACACGCTCTGCATTTATGCATTTCACATCATGCATGCACGGCCTTTGCATAATAGGGACTAAATGCGAAGCATATCCACGGCACAGTTACAGTAGTATAAGCTGAGATCTTAATGACCTCAGCTCTTACCAGTCTATCATTGGATGCACAGCTAATACGCTGGAGCAAACTGTGTCAAGGATTCAACATTATTGTCAAGGATGAGGTAAACATATATATATATATATTATCAAATATATATATGTTGTCTTTGACAATTTGTCAAAAGCTGTCTGTCGACTCGATAATCGAGGCTACACCCGGAAGGACAGGATTGACGTCAGCTTAGTAGTATCCAAGATAAGAGATATTTATAAGTCAAGGATCAGGTAAACGTCAAGAAATATTGTCGTTGACAATTTGTCAAAAGCTGGCAATGGATTTGATAATCGAGGCTTCACTCACAAAGACAAGATCGACGTCAGCTCAACGGAGTATCAAAGATAAGAAACACATATCTATAGACATCAAAATATTGTTAAAAAAAGTAGGATCCATTTTTCCGGTTAAGTGGCGGATACGGTACTCCGTGACTCTCAAGTCGGTTCTCTCATATTGCCCATAATAACTGATTCCTTCACCCATTCTTTCTTTTACTTCCTCCTAAAAAATGGATCATCTTTCTTTTACTTCCTCCTAAAAAATGGATCCTACTCTTTCTGCCTTGCGAAAATATTTTCCTTCTCTCCCAATGAACATTCTTCAAAAGATCTACCGAGTTCGCTATGAACGATTAAGAGTTTTGATGCATAAAGGAATCCCTGAAGATGTGCGGTGGTTAATCGAAGCTAAGGTTCGTCTGGCAGGTGAAATCCCAGAGGCATTTGTGTCTCACATGCCCGGCATAGGGAAAAACTCTTATGCCAAAAAGCGAAGAGCGAAAAGGTTACAAGTCTGCCATAAATGTGGTCAGTGGACTTGTAATACTAATTGTTGTTCTTTAGGAATGATCTCTGATAATCGAGAAGATAAAATACGATTCATCAAGAATAGCCTAAGTAAGGACTCGTTGGATGATATCCAATTGACTCTTGAGACGCATTCTTGTGGATCAGTGCAACGCGAACTTCTTGGTTTATGGAGTATTTTTCATGAAGAATGAGAGCGTTATAGTCCCGGGAATCTGACTTTAAACGACCCTGTTTGCCAGCTTGTAAGAAAACTGGATAGGAAGCAAATCCTCGACTCATAGAAGGCGTTGAAGTCGTTACTGGACGTAAAACCAGTGGAAGATGTGAGCCACAGTCACAATTACTGTACATACGGTTTGTTGTATTTGGAAAAATTTGCATTTTCTTTTGACAGATGTACATGCTCCCCTAAGTGTAATCGACACGTTATCCCTTTCATCGCTATAAATGCGTGTTCTTCTTTCCGGTTAAGCAGCGGATACGGTACTCCGTGACTCTCAAAGTCGGTTATTTTAGTTTCCTACAATAACTGATTCCTTTCCCTCTTCTTTCAAATTCCTCTCTCATCAATGGATTCTACTCTTTCTGCCCTGCGAAAGTATTTTCCTTCCCTCCCGAAAAATGTTCTTAAAAGGATTTATCAAGCTAGATGCGAACGATTCAGAGTATTTATGCACAAAGGCATTCCTGATAATGTGCGATGGCTAATTGAAGCTAAGGTCCGTTCGGCTGGTGAAGTTCCAGATGCATTAAAGCCTCGTATGCCCGGTCTAGGTAAGAGCGCTTATGCCAAAAAGCGAAGAGCAAAGAGGCTAGATGTCTGTTATAAATGCGGACGATGGAATTGCAATACTAAATGCCGCTCTTTATGATACATCTCCAGAAATCGTGAAGATAAAAGAAAATTCATTAAGAATGGCCTGCGTAAGGAATCTCTGGAAGATATACGAGGGACTCTTGAAACGCATTCTTGTGGAATAGTACAACGCGAAATAGTCGATTTATGGAGAACTTACCATAAAGAACGAGACCATTACAGTCCCGGGAATCTGACTTTAAACGACCCTGTTTGCCAGCTTGTAAGAAAACTGGATGGGAAGCAAATCCCCGACTCATAGAAGGCGTTGAAGCCGTTACTGGACATAAAACCAGTGGGAGATGTAAGCCACAGTCACAATTACTGTACATATAAGCTGTCATTTTGGAAATTTGTTTTTTTTCTTTTGACAATAACGTACTTGTTTCTGTAAGCGTAATAAACGCGTTATCTTTTCATCGCTATAAATGCGTGTTCTTCTCTCCGGTTAACTAACGGATACAGTACTCCGTGACTCTCAAAGTCAATTAGTTCGGTTTCCTACAATAACTAATTTCTTCCTTTCTTCTCTTAATTTCCTCCTTCATCAATGGATTCTTCTCTTTCCGCCCTACGAAAGTATTTTCCTTCCCTCCCAATAAATGTTCTTAAAAAGATTTATCAAGCTAGATGTGAACGATTCAGAGTATTTATGCACAAAGGCATTCCTGATAATGTGCGGTAGCTAATCAAAGCTAAGGTTCGTTCGGCTGGTGAAGTTCCAGATGCATTCTTCCCCCGTATGCCCGGCTTTGGTAAAAGCGCTTATGCCAAAAAGAGAAGAGCAAGGAGGCTAGGCGTCTGTCATAATTATGGATGGTGGATTTGCGGCAATAAATGTCGTTCTCCAGGAGTGATCACCAGAAATCGTAATGATAGAATAAAATTCATCAAGAATGGCTTGCGTAAGGAATCTCTGGAAGATATCCGAGAGGTTCTTGAAGCGCATTCTTGCGGAATAGTGCAATTTGAGCTTGTTGGATTATGGATAACTTTCCAAAAAGAACGAGATCGTTACAGTCTTGAGAATCTGATTTTAAACGACCTTGTTTGCCAGTTTGTAAGAAAACTGGATGAGATGCAAATCGCCGATTCATAGAAGGCATTGAAGCCGTTACTGGACGCAAACCCAGTGGAAGATGTGGACCAAAGTCACGATTACTGTACATGCTAGCTGTCGCTTTTAAAATTTTCCTCCCCTTTTGGCAATAATGTACCCACTCCTGACGTGAGCCATAGTCTTGACTACTGTATATAGCTACCATTTTTGAAATTTTCCTTCTCTTCCGACGATCATGTACCTACTCCTGACGTGAGCTACAGTCACGACTATTGTATATGCTAGCTGTCGCTTTTGAAAATTTTCCTTCTCTTCCGACAATCACGTACCTACTCCTGACGTAAGCTACAGTCATGATTACTGTACATGCTAGCAGCCATTTTGGAAATTTTCATCCTTTTTTGATGATAATGTACCCATTCCTGATGTGAGCCATAGTCGTGACTACTGTGTATAGCTGTCATTTTGAAAATTTTTCTCCTCTTCCGACAATAATGTATCCACTCTTGAAAATAAAATTAATGCTTTATCTCTTCATCTCTATAAATATATCATCTTTTCTTCTTTTCTCACAAGGGCAAGAATAGGATGGAGAAAACCTCAACTCGTAAATCCTGAAGTATTTGTGTATTTTCTGGGGTTTTCCTGGAAAAGATGAAGAGTACTTAAAAGCAGCCAACCATTTGAGTAGAGTATTAGCCGAGCGAAAAATATATTTAGTTTATGGAGGAGGTAGTGTCGGATTAATGGGAGGCGTAGCATCAGCAGCGTCTTTAGGAGGAAGTCAAGTTCTGGGCATTATCCCTGGACCTTTGAAATTTGTTTCTGGGGGCACGATCGGAGAAGAATTAGTGGTTAAAAACTTGCAAGAGCGTGTGTTACAAATGCTTCTTAATGCTGATGCTTTTATCGCTCTACCAGGTGGTTTTGGCACATTCGGGGAGGTCTTTCAAATTGCTTCCATGGCCCAACTTAATTTGCACCAGAAACCCATTGGGCTGTTGAATGTTAACAATTTCTTTACAGGCCTGATATCTTTTGTGGATTATGCTGTGCAGAAGAATTTTATATCAAGAGTGGCACGACAAATCCTAATATCTGCGAAAACTGCTGAAGAATTACTTGATAAGATGCAAGCTTTTGTTCCTGAACCAGATCCAGCAATGATTCAGATAGACTGGACACACCAGTCTTTCCAGACCAGTTCAATTCCATAGTTATCCTCTACCCGGCCTGTTGAAGCATTGCGGAAGAAGAAGCGATCCGATCTGTTCTTCTTGTCCTTTAGTTTTGTTATCAGCATTTTCTTTCGTGTTTCAGTTTTTCTTTTCAGGAAATTTTTTTCTTTAGGATAGTTTCGTTCATGCTGATATTAAAACCATAGGATAATGCCTTTAGTTTGGAATGGCTGAGTAAAGAGTAATTTTTATTGCTCTTGAGACGCATCCTATTAAGTCTACTAGTCATGACGTTTTGGGACAGCTAAGCTTCAATCTTATTTGGATGACATATCTCACAAGGGAATCTATATTTTCTGAAGAAAATATTAGATGAAACCTTGGATATTGATTCTAAACATTCGTTCCCTTTACATAATTTGTCAGTGTTATTGTCATCATCAAGATTCACTCATCTCATGGAAGTTTAAATTTTTGCACTCGCCTATTATGAAAATTCACACTTCCGAAGAAATTATTCCAATTTCAATTACTTTCATATAAATTTCACTCGAGGTCCTAAGGAAAGCTCTTTAGCCTCAATCAATTAATTTTCCTTCAACAGTAGGACTGCTCCTATCGCCGGGGTTTTAAGGATGGAACCTTTGCCTCGAAATCAATCAATTTTCCTTCAACGGTTCATCGGGGTTTTAAGGATGGAACCTTTGCCTCGAAATCAATCAATTTTCCTTCAACGGTAGGACTGCTCCTATCGCCGGGGTTTTAAGGATGGAACCTTTGCCTCGAAATCAAT
>SMDT01000301.1:0-187034 GCA_005392925.1 Aquilaria sinensis
GTGATGGTGCTTATTGCATTATGCAGCAGCTGTCCAGCATCCTGTTCTACAGTCCATTGTGTCTCAGACACTCCTATAACTTACATTGCATATTTAGCTAAGTGAACACCATTTTTTAGTGCATGTAGTGTATGTAAAATGAGACAAGTATGTGGACATTTGAGTAATGTTTTGGCTATATATGTGATGTGGTGCAAAGCTGCCTGAGTGTTAATGATAGGCTACTTACTTGTAAATTCTGTTTTGACCACATAAAGTTGCTAGATGTAAGAGAATCTTTTTCCCATGTGTATTGGACATATATGGGGTAGCCTTTTTGGGCTTTCCCCTTGTGAATGAAGTGTTTGCACAGTTATGAAATTTTGTATGGGCAAAATGGTCATAAAGTGACAAGAATTTTGACTCTGCACTTAAAGTTCTATATCTCTCTGTGTAGAAGAAATCTTAATATGAAATTTAAACCACAGCTACAAAACATCTAGAGGTTGAAGTAGGATTTGGATTTTCTGAATTTGGAGCCCTGTAATGAAAGATATGACTTTACAAAGTTGGCTAAGTTATTATTCATTTGGTCAGAATTTTGTAACCAATTTTAAAAATCCATAACTTGGTCCATAGGTGGGCTATTGATGTAAAACAAAATTCCTTGGTTTTTTCTAAGACTCTAGTTGATAATGGAGTAAATAAAATAGGGGTCACATGGCTAGATTAATAGAGTTTATTAGAGAAAATTTGGGTGCAGTGGTTGGAATTTGTGAACCTGGTAGAAATGCTTATTGTGTGGAAGCCAAAACTAAGACTTATGCAAGTGTTTTCCTTCTTAGCTGCCATAGTGTGCATAAATGTAAATATGTGTGTTATGGTTAGATGAAAATGCATGTATTTACATAGTGCTCAAGTGGGTCACTTGAGCATGTACATTAGGGATGTTGTTCTGATGACCTACAGTACACATCAATCCTGGGTGTTTAAATGCATAGTTTTGGCACCATAACCAGATTACCTCGTAGTGGGTAACAGATGTTGGTATCAGAGCGTGGTTTATACATGTACATAGCATATAGTTGCATTGCATGCATCTACATACATGAACTCAATTTGGTTAGCTGCTAGTGTCAAGTACCATTGAAATACCTACGACCTTTACATGTGCTCTACGATGAATCTGTTGGGTTTCGGGAGCCAAACAGCGCAGCGGAATTTAACCGAAACCCTCCAGGATCCAAGTGAAACGGGGTAAACCGGGTGTTCGAAAATTTTCAAACCTAATTTTCGATTGAGATCTCTCACTCAACTGTAGAGTCGAATCACAAAACCTGAACAGTTGACGTGTTCAAGCTCTCTATGGTATCCACACGAGCCTCTCAGGATCACCACGCTTCCACCACGTCCCGGTAGATGCGTTTCTCTTGCGCTCGCAGTACTAGCTTGCGTCCTCCAAGTAATTGCAAGAGAAGAGTACGGCTGTCCTTTTTGGAGGCTAGGGCAAGGAGACCTGCGAATTTCTCACTTAAAAGTTGTATTTATAGTGAGACTCAACTTCCAGGCCTAATAGGTTTCAAAGCCCTAATCCAATTAGGATTTAATTTTGGGCTTAATAATGGCTCAACTTTTGGGCCCATTATTAATACGAAATTAAAGTGAAACCATAACCCAAATAATTAGCCCATGCACTCTAATGATCCAAAATGCTCTATGTGTGCGACCCAATAGGCTCTTATCACGTTGGCAATGATCATAAATCACATTTATGATCATAAGCAATGAGCGGTGTCTAGCAACACATCATTGCTACCCAAGTGACAAGATTGTCGATGATTCGACTATACCTTTATGATCATCACCGATATATGCCATTGTCCCTTTGTCCAAGATATCAAGACTAAGCACGAGACATGGAATGTGTCACTCTCGTATAGCCCAATCTTTGGTTTCTTGATTACCGAGTAGACTAACTTAAACTGATGACATTGATATCGCATATCAACTCATCCGAGCATGGCCATGCATTTTCTAAGTCTCACTCTATCAAGGGGCCCGAAGATATCGCTCCCGTTACATAGGAGGGACAAATCCCATCTTGATCATGCAAATCCCTCCGCATGATATGTGACATACCCAATGACCTCCTTCAAGTTCACTCAGTTACGAGCAACAAAGGAAAGTATCAAAGTATGTGACTCACATGTAGGGAACCTTGATGATCTTAGGTCGAAGGACTACATATACCCTGATCACTATGGGAATCACTTATGACACTCATATAACGATCCATGTAGTGTTCTCATGGTGGGTCGGTCCAGTACACAAGTTCTCCAACTTGTACCCATATGTAGACTACATATCTCATATTAGTCTCCACATATGCTAGTCGTTATGTATTATTGCAACCCGCTCCACAATAATACTAGACCAGGGACTTTTAAGAATATCATTATTCTAGGGTTACAATTATGTTTGTTAAGTTACGCAGGAACAAAACAACAAACATAATTGCTGGATTAATGCCTTAATAAAATATCATGACTCAATGTGCAAAAATACAATCATCTCATGACTGGCTTTTGGGCACAACACTAACAGAATCATCAATGCAGGAAGTAAACGTGGTTGCCACAAAGAGAGGGCAACCACCCTGAAGGCCTTTAAATGTTTTTGGGCAACAAAGAAATGGATAGAATAGAGGGAATCAGGAGCAACAGGGGGGTACCAATCTTTAAAGTGCCTCAGGTTTGGTTAGAGATTCAGAGTAACTTAGCTCTAATCAATGAAAACTTAGTAAGGCCAATTCAAGCACAACTGTAAGGAGTCCAAGTAGCTCCAGTAGAACTAGTTCAGAATGCATAATAGCAACAAGAAGAGGATACTAGGAACACATATGAATATGTTCCTTTTGGAAGCATATAAGACACAAATGATGAGACCATTGAGGAGGAAGATGAAGATAGGAGAAATCCAAGTGGAAGAAGACTACTAAGGTCTAAGATTGGTAAGATATTTATGACCATTCCTTCAATCTATGACCATTCCTCCACTTGGAATGAGATTAAGGAAGGCCATGAGAGAAGATCCAAGAGAAGGCGGAGAAATCATAGAGAGCATCACCAAACAAAGGACTCTCACAGATCTAGGAGATAAAGAGCATAGGATCTCGAAGGCCTAGATGAGGTCAGACTACTAGAAAGGTTCCAAGGACTCATGCCTCCATAGTTTTATGGAGGAGTAGGACTAGAGAGAGCTGAAAAGTGGTTAATCTTCACAGAAAAGATGTTTGAGAGGATGCTAGTCAGCTCCACCAAGAGGGTGTCACTTGTTACTTACAACTTGGTAGGCAGTGCAGAGATGTGGTGGAGAAACACTAAAGATAGGTATGATGTCTAGAAGGATAGAAGGCCAAGAAGAGATATTGAGATGAGCTGGCTAGAGTTCCCTCAGCTATTTCAGGAGCAGTGCATTAGTGATGCCATCAAGGATATGAAGCAAGCTGAATTTGATACTTTAAGGCAGGACAACCTTAGTGTTCTAGAGTATGAGCACAAATTTAATCAGTTGGTGAGGTATGCTCCTCAGTATCATGGACTGGAAGAGTGGAAGGCCAAAAGATTTGTTAGAGGCCTAAGGTCAGACATTAGAAAGGCTGTAAGACCTTTTAGAGCAGTCACTTACTATGAAGTAGTACAGAAAGCTCTATTAGTAGATCAAGATAAGTGTGAGACTAGGTATTTTCCTAGTGGACCAAGGGAACGTAGCCAGGTAGGAGGTAAGCAGAAAAATCCACCACATGGTAAGGGTATTGCCAAGAGTTCCCATCATGGTGGTAAGGGCAAGGTGATGCCCAGCAGCATCTTTGTCGGGTGACAGGAGGGACTTCCTGAGAGGGAGGACGTCTGGAGCAAAGATTTCCCAGAGGAGTATGCCTGAAATGCTCAGAAGAGAAAAGGTTAGGAGGTCTCCGGAGGATTTTTCCATTGAGGAGCCTCCGACGCCCAAGTCAGTGTTCTGAGGGGAGATAGAGGAAGAGCACTAAGAGGCTAGGTGGCCTTGCCTGTTCGCGTTTTCTAAGGGAAGGGGTCCGCCCCTTTTCCAGGGCCTGTTTCCTGGTATTTATAGGGGTGCCCAGCCCGTTCAGATCATAACACGTGTTTGGTCGGATACGGTCTACACTTCTGGGCGTAAGGGACAGGTAGCCGTTTGTAGGCTCCTCGAGTCTGGGACCGAGACAGGTTGTGACAAGACTTGGATGGCGTCAGCACGTCAGACCGCTCTTCGAGGCGGCATGTAGCACATGTGGGCAACATGTCAGAGACTCCTTAAATGCTCATGTCATATTCCTGAGGTCCTCTGGGTGAGGCCGTCCTTTGGTACGGACGCTCCTCTTCAGGAATTATGCCCGTAGTTCGGGGAGTTCCCTGGTTCGGGGGTTCCGCCTTCTGGGAGACTCTCTCCTGCTTGAAATAGCTGGTTCCTCATCCCTGAAGATGATCCATTTGGTCCCCCGAGGGAGCCGATAACATCCTTGAAATTCCTGACGTACTAGCCGAAGTCCTAAGTTTGACGTGTTTGCCTTCGCTCCTTCCAAGGTCAGTGATAGCGCCTCTTTTGGATGACGTCAGGTTTCCTGACCACACTTTTGGTAGGAAGTATGTACTGAGAGAGGTGATAGCCCTTCGGCTATCACAAGGTTAAGTGGAAGTCCCCTGGCCTAAGGTGCCCTAAAGGCAAGAAGTTTCATGGAAAGAAACCTTGCTATTTGGATACTCAAGCTTGGCTAAGGTGTGGTGCAATGGATCATTGGATCAAAGATTGCCCATATGTGCAAGGAAGAAGGCTAAAAGATCAAGGTCCGATGAGACCTACTGGAGTAGGACCTAGAGAGACAGCACCCAAGGAGGCACATCAGAGACCAGTTCCTCCAATGCAAAGGCCTCCAGTTTAGAGGGCTGGCAAAGTGTTCCAAGTGGAAAGGCTAGAGACATCACGGCAAGGATGAGCACGAATAGGTAACATTTACCTTAATGGTATTCCTGTTATTGTTCTATTTGATACTGCTGCTTGTGTGTCTATAATGGCTAGGAAATTTGTTGATGCCATGAATTTGCCTACTGAAATGATGCCTAGGATATCCTTTGTGAAAACAGCAGGTAGTCAATGTCTTTTCACTAATGACCTAGCTAAGGATTGTGAGCTAGTAGTAGGAAAGACTAAGGTTATGACTAATCTGCTAGCGTTAGATACTCCTAAGTATGATATAGTACTGGGTATGAATTGGCTTGCTATGCATATCATAAGAATTGATTGTGCTAAAATAGAAATTGATGCCCCAAAGCATCTTCGTTTGTTGTCATGTTGACAGGTGGAGAGACTTCCTGAGGAGGCAAGCGCCTCGAGCTCTGGTTTCCCAGCTGAGTGTGCCTGAAAAGCTCAAAGAAGGGGTTAGGAGGTCCCCGGTTTGCTTTTCCGGGGAGGACCCTCCGACGCCCAAGTCAATTTTCTGAGTGAAAGTGGAGGAAGAACACTAAGGGATCAAGCGTCTTGCCTGTTTTGTGTTTTCTCAGAGGGAGGAAAATGCCCATCCTTTGCCCAGTCCCCTTTCCTAGTATTTATAGGAGTAGATGGTCCGTTCAGATCATGACACGTGTTCGGTCGGATTTGATCTGTGCTTTTGGACCTAGGGGACAGGCAGCCGTTTGCAGCCTCCTTTAGCCCTGGACCCGGACAGGTTGTGTCAGGACTGGGGCGGCTGCGGCGTGTCAGTTCGCCGTTCTGATGTGACGTGCAGGGCTTGCGGGCGACATGTCAGAGGCTCCTTAAATGCTCATACCGTACTCCCGAGGTCCCCTGGGCGAGGTCGCCCTTCGGTGCGTGCACCCTCTTCGGATTCCATCCGTCTTTCGGTGCAAGCACTTCCTTCGGGATCTATCCCATAGTTCTGGGAGTTCCCTTGATGGACACCTTCTTCGGGACTCACACCCATAGTTCGGGGATTCCCTTGTTCAGGTGCTTCTTGTTCGGGGAAGATACTCTTCGGGGCAGTCAGTTTGGCCCCTCGATGGAGACGGTGTTGTCCTCGGAATTCCTGACGAGCTAACCAAAGTCTCGAGCTCATAGTGTTTGACTTCGCACCTTCCGAGGTCAGTGAAAAGATCCTCTCTTGGGTGACGTCAGACTCCTCGGCCAATATTCTGGCAGGGAGTTACTACCGAGGAGGCAATAGCCTTTGGCTATCACAGGCCACCCTCCGAAAAGCCGAAGTGAAAAACTTCGGTTCATCGGTTCTCGGGTCCTGTGGTTGTGATACCCGCGCCGAAGATGCCTTCTTCTGCTGGTAGTGATTGGCAGCATTTTTGCGTCCTCGAGGTGCGAGAAGATAGGCTATCCCTGTGCCAAAGACACACCTTCTGCCCGAAGTCACTGGTTGTCTCTTGGTGTCCTTATGGCGAGGGAAAATAGGATAACCTTGTACCTGAAGATAGTCCTTAAGCCCGAAGTCATAGGCTGTCTTTTGGTGTCTTCGAGGTAACCTACTTTTTTGCCTTTATAGGTCTGCTTATGTGTCGCGTCCTGTGTCCAGCAGAGTCAGTCTAGGGCGGCGCCTCTAGACCAAATGGTGTCAGAGGGCCTGCTCGACGTGATGGACAACACGTGGCACGTTTGCTGCGCGATGCCTGACACGCGGCACGTTTGCCGCGCGATGGTTGACACGTGGTGCCCCTTTTTGCTGGGTAAGAGTGCGCTGAATACGGCAGGCGCGACTTTTCAGGCGCAGTTTAGCAATTATGGCGATGCTTCGCCTTCCGAGGGGTACTAATGACGACGGTTCATCTGGCCTCTTCGGCCTATATATACCAGTCCGGTCATAACCCTCTTTCTGCTTCTACTTTTGCTTTCTTCTGCTTTCTAATTCTCTCCCGATTTTCCGCGGTGTTTCTCCTTTTTCAGGCGTTTTTCCGACCACTTTTCACGACGGCTTCCAAAAATCCAGATTCCGGCAAGACCTTTGGTGGGTTTTAGTCTTTTTGCTTTTCTCAAAGTTTCTTCTTTGTTTTTCCCGAACTCGTTTTTCTTGCTTTCTCTGAACTCATTTTCACGATGCCTGTTCCCGAGAGTTGGCAACCTCTCCTTTCTCACCCCTGCTGCACTACTCCGGCAAAACTGGCGAAGTGGAAGAGAAAGTTTTTCTTACCCTCTTATTCTGTGACGAGGTTGCCCCGTGCTGACCAATTTCCTTTCTCCAACCGAAGTGATGAAATCACCGTTTTCCGAGCCCAACTGAAGGCCGGACTTCGGTATCCCCCCCCGGAGATGGTTAACGCGTTCTGCGACTTCCATGGCATTGCCGTTAACCAACTCCCACCGAACTCGTACTGCTATTTCAACGCCTTCCTCTGTATGTGTGGCGTTTTCAAAATAAAACCTCACTTTGTAGTTTTTCTTCAGTACTACAAGCTCTACGTGGTCCCGAAGGGTGGCTTCTATTTTATCCTACCTCGGGGATCCGGGAGCAAAAAATATACGTTCACTTTCGCCACCAAAGACAGCTGGCGAGGGTGGCAACAAAAATTCTTTTTCCTGAAGAAGTCGGAAACTTGGTCGCACGTCCCGACCAAGTGGGCTCAGGGGAGGCTCAAGATGGACGTTGTTGACCCAAAGATGCTGCTGGACGCCGAAGTAGCACCTATCTTTGAGGACTTCGACAAGCGCATCCTGGCCGTCTCTGACTGGGCTGCCGAGGTCTCTCCTCGTGCCCTTTACCCCTTTCCGATCAACTGGAGGCTCATGACCGAAGAGGTCATTCGGGAATTCAAGGTGGTAAAGGAGCATGAGACGGACCTCAATATGCCAAAACCGGCTTCTTCGGGAAAGGCCGCTTGGCTCGTGAAACTCCTTCGGGGGGAAGAGACTTATGAGTCTTTTTATGAGAGTAAGTTACTTTCTCATTTTTCCCTTCATGACTTCATCTTGGACTTACACTGATCTTCTTTTTCTTTCTCCAGAGATGGGCGACGACGCGGCTGCCTTCTACAAGGCTCTTTTTACAGGCCAGGCCGAGAGGGGCGAGCAGACAAAGAAGGCCGCCTCTCGGAGGCGGAAGCACACTTCGGCGGGCCCTCCTTCGAAACGGGCAAGGAAGGCTGGTCCTTCCTCTCTTCCGCAGATTCCGGAGGAGGCAGGCGAGGAAGCCGAAGACCACGCTGTCCCTTTGCCCGAGGTACCTTTTGCCGACGTCCCTTCTTCCGACGTGCCACCTCAAAGCCCCACGCCTTCGCATGCTTTTCTGGAGGGCGATGGGGAGGAGACCCCTTCTGCCGAGGAGCGGCGCCAAATAAAAGGCAAGGGGATCTCTACTGAGGTGACGACGGTTCCTGACGACGACGTTACCGAGGTGCCAGCAGGTTTGCACTTTGTCGAACATCCTTTTGTCTCTTGCAAATCATTAAGACTTTTCTGGCCTTAACAAATTTTTCTGCCTTGTTGCACAGCGGAGGTGGCCTTAACCAATTTTTCTGCCTTGTTGCACTTTGTCGAACATCCTTTTGTCTCCTGGCTGGGTTACCGAACATGCCCGCAAGAGGGCCCTTCGGGATGCCAAAATTCCTGAAGGGAAAGTGCCGAAAGAGCCCTTTTGGACGTTCACGGAGGACATGAATATGTACTCCGAGGACTGTCCCGAGATGGCCAGGCAAATGTGCAAAGGGGTGCTTACTGAGGCCTCTTACAAGGCCATTACGGCGGCTTACCCAGGCGATAACTCCTTGGCCGCCAAAATCACTGAACATGCTGCCCAGGCACGCTACACTGTCTCCTCAGTGGCAATTTTGTCTTTGATTTTTGTCCAAGTACTTAGCATTAATTTCCCTCTGTTTGCTTCTCTCTCTCTTTTTTGCAGCTGATGGGGTATGCCGGGTGTCTCCGTGTTCGAGTGGCGCGAGAGGCAGAGAAGAGGGCGGCACTTTGGGATTATTATACCAAGGCGAAGGACAAGTGTTCGGCCCTGGAAGCCGAAAATGCTCATCTCAAGCAGTCTGCGGAGAAGGAGGTTGCTGAACTTCGGGAGGAGTTCAAGAAAGAGAAAGAGGAACTTCAGAAAGACACCTCCCAGAAGCTTTCCGACCTCGGCTCTCGAATGGCGGAGCTGACTTCGACCGTCGAGGCGATTCAAAAGGGTAAGTCAGAAAGTGACACAATCCTTGCGAAGACGCTCGAGGAGAAAGCTCAACTCGAAGCCAAGGTCGCATCTCTGATGGAGCCTTCAGAAGAGAAGAAGAAGGTGAAGTCACTGAAGAAAAAGGTCAAGGATTTGGAGAAGGATTACGCTGATCTGGAGAAGGACTTCGAGGATTTGGAGGTCAAGAAGCAGGAGTCCGATAATATGACGAAGTTGGGCTTTCAAGACGGCTTCTGTCTCGCTCGGCACCAAATCCTGCAGAAGTTCCCAGACTTCGACCTCTCCTTTCTGGAAGCAATGAACATCCCCAAGGAGCCTCGGTGGACTTGGTCCAAGATCGAGCATTTGAGACTGCCTCCTTCTCTCCCGGCGCCAAAGGCTACTGACAAAAGCACAGAGGCTGGCAGCTCTCAGGACGCCGAGGTTCCTTAGCTTGTATTAGGGCCTTCTGTCTTCATTTTCTTCCTCTGTAAGCACTGTTTGGCTCAATAAATAAAAATTTTGGCTGAGTATATATATTTTTTGCCAGATTCCATTGTTTTCCTCTGTCCCGAACATATTTGCTCAAGTGACTTGGGGAAACTTTCCAACTTTTCGTGAGACTCTTTTCAGAATTTTTTATTTGGACAAATTTTTCCACTAATACAATTTTCCCACCGAACTTTTTTAGGCGTAGAATTTTTTCAAGGCCTCTGAGTGCCAAGTATTTTTTAATTCTAAAAGAGACTTCGGAAAACCATATTCTTGCTTTCCTTTGTCCCGAATATATTCGCTCAAGAGACTTCGGAAAACTTTCCAACTTTTCGTGAGACTCTTTTCAGAATTTTTTATTTGGACAAATTTTTCCCACTAATACAACTTTCCCACCGAACTTTTTTAGGCGTAGAATTTTTTCAAGGCCTCTGAGTGCCAAGTATTTTTTAATTCTATGCCTTCGGCATCGCCGAGCTTATAAACTCCTTTTCGTACTTCGGCAAGTACCAGGTAGGGTCCTTCCCAATTTGCGCGAAGTACCCCGTGGGACGGTTTTCGGGGTGCAAATTCAGCCTTTCGGAGAACGAGGTCTCCCTTCTTTATTCCTTTTGGCTTAGCGCGTAGGTTTATGGCTGCTGCCACTCTTTGCTGGAAAGCTTTTCTTCTCAGCTCGGCTACTTCTCTGTGTTCGCTGAGGAGGTCGAGCTTGGTTCTCAGGCCGAGGTCATTTCCTTTTTCGTCGAACACTTGGACTCGTATTGACGGTTGTACTACCTCGACGGGGATGATAGCCTCTGTACCGAAGACGAGTGAAAAGGGTGTTTCCCCTGTGGCTCTTCGGGGTGTCGTCCGGTAGCTCCATAACACGCTTTGGAGTTCTCCTGGCCATTTCCCTTTTGCTTCTCCCAATCTCTTTTTCAGACCATCTTTTATGGTCCTGTTAGATACTTCCACCTGCCCATTACTTTGGGGGTGAGCTACTGGGGCGAAGTGCATTTTTGTCCCGAGGTTGCTAATGAACTCTTGGAATCCTTTGTCTATGAACTGGGACCCATTGTCCGCTACGAGTACCCTCGGTATGCCAAATCTGCACACGATGTTTTTCCATACGAACTTCTGCACTTCTTTTGCCGAGATAGTTGTCAGAGGTTCTGCCTCGACCCACTTAGAGAAATAGTCTACTGCTACTACGCAGAACTTTACGCCTCCAGGCGCCGTTGGGAGTGGCCCAATGAGATCTATGCCCCAAACTGCGAAGGGCCAAGGATAATCTGCCGAAGTCACGAACTCTGAGGGTGTTCTTTGGATGTTCGCATGTCTCTGGCAACTACCACATTTCCGGACGAACTGCTTGGCGTCCTTTCTCAGGGTAGGCCAGAAGTATCCTTGGCGAAGTATCACTGCTGCCAGGGCGTCGGTTCCGATGTGCGAACCACAGGCACCTTCGTGAACTTCTTCGAGGATCATTTCAGTATCCTCTTCACTAACACACCTCTGTAGTGGATTTGCATATCCTTGCCGATATAGTTCTTCTCCAATTAAGAAGAAACGGCCGGAGCGCCTTCGCACTTTTGCGGCTTCGCTGGGGTCTTCGGGGAGTGTGTTGGTTGCGAGATACGTTTTGATTGGTTCTTTCCATCCTTTCCCCGAGGTCGCTATGCTTAACACCGCGATGCTGGGGTGGCTTAGCACTTCGGTGCAAGTTTTGGACTTCGCCAGACAGTCTGCCTCAGCATTTTCCCGTCGGGGTACGTTCTCGATTTTCACGACGTCGAACTCCCGAATAAGCTTTGTTACCAACTCATGGTATTTTGCCAAGGTCGGGTCTTTCGCGCCATAGTCCCCTGCCATTTTTCGGACCACCAGCTGGGAATCACTATGTGCTTTCAAGTTTCTCACGCCAATTTTTCTGGCCAGGCGTAATCCTGCTATGAGGGCCTCATACTCCGCCATATTGTTGGTGGCATTGAAACTGAACTTGATGGCCTTCATTACTTCTAGGCCTTCGGGGCCTCTGATAATCACTCCAGCTCCCTGGTGTTCGGATCCTGAGGCCCCGTCAACGTGCAAGGTCCATTCTGGCTGGCTCACCCTCTTTTGGATCTGAATGGCTCTCCTCAGTGGTGGGTATTTCGGCGATAAAATCTGCCAGTGCTTGAGCTTTTATGGCTTTCCGAGGCTCGTATGTGATCTCGTGTTCACCCAGCTCTATGCACCACTTGGAGAGCCTTCCCGAATGATCAACTCTCTTCATGACATCCCGTAGTGGCAGACTACTTCGGACAATGATGGGGTGAGCCTGAAAGTATGGCCGCAGCCTTCTACCTGCAAGCACTAAGGCATATATAGCTTTTTGAAGCAAAGGGTACCTGACTTCGGCGCCATGCAAGGACTTGCTGACATAGTAAACCGGCCACTGTTTCGGTCCTTCTTCTTTCACAAGAACCGAACTCACAGCTTTTTCCGTGACGGCGAGGTATAGTGCCAGGGGCTTTCCCTCCCGAGGTTGCCGCAGAGTCGGCAGGCTGGCCAAGTAGACTTTGAGTTCTTCCCAGGCTTTTTGGCAATCTTCAGCCCAAGGATGGCCATTTCTTCCGAGGTCGCCTTCCATCTTTGCGGCTTTTGTGAGGACTTTGAAGAAGGGTCGACACCTATCTCCGTACCTGGAAATAAACCTGCTCAGAGAGGTTATTCTTCCGGTGAGTCTCTGCACGTCCTTGACTGTGGTAGGAGTTCGGAATTCAAGCAGAGCCTTAATCTTCTCAGGGTTAGCATCGACGCCCCTTTTGGATACCATGTACCCAAGGAACTTTCCCGAGGTCACCCCGAAGATGCACTTCTCTGGATTAAGGCGGATCCCGAAGGTTCTGATCTTTTGAAAGGTTTCCTCTAAATCTGTAACGTGGTAGCCAGGCAGTTTGCTCTTGACTATCATATCATCAACATATACCTCCATGTTCCTCCCCATTTGGTCTTTGAAGACCTTGTTCATCAGCCTTTGGTAGGTGGCTCCTGCATTTTTTAGCCCAAAGGGCATTCTGATATAGCAATATGTTCCTCCCTCGGTGATGAAGGCAGTCTTCTCTTCGTCTCCGGGGTCCATCCTTATCTGATGGTAACCACTGAAGGCGTCTAGGAAACTTAAGAGCCCGTATTCGGCAGTTGAGTCTACCAGTTGGTCTATTGGTGGAAGAGGATATGAATCTTTCGGGCAAGCATCGTTCAAATTTCTGAAGTCGATGCACATCCGGAGCTTACTACTTCCTTCTTTTGTGGCAATTACCACGTTGCTTAGCCATTCGGGGTAGTTTACCTCCCGGATAACGCTAGCGTCTATCAGACGCTGGACTTCGGTTTTGACGAAGTCACTTTTGTGAGCTGAGATGCTCCGTTTCTTTTGCCGGACAGGTTTTACTTCCGGACTCACTTTGAGGCTATGCTGGATTACGCGAGGGTTTACCCCTGGCATGTCCTTCGGCGAGTAGGCGAACAGATCTTTATTTGCAAGCAGAAAAGATACAAGTTTTTCCTTGTCTCCTTCGGCCATGCTTTTCCCTATTCGGGTACTATGGCCTGGGACAAGCTCTACTTCTTCTGTTTCCGCTTTTGTGGGATCTTCTGCCTCGCCCCTTTCCAGCTCTTTTGCTTCTACAGCATGTGCTAAGTTGCTTGCTGGAGCCTTTCGTGCTCTGACGAACACCTTTCTCACCTCGCCTTGATCAATGAAGATCTTTGCGTCTCCTTCTTTGGTGGCGAAGGTGACGGTCAAGTACTTTACATCAGGGCGAATGTGCAAATTTCCCTGTGTCTGTCTGCCGAGGATGGCGTTGTATGACGAAGGAACGTCCATGACTATGAATCTTGCCATGGTAGAGGCGAACAACTCAGCGGTTCCTTTCACCGAAGTTCCTTTCATCATCAAGGGGAGGTCGATCCACCCGAGGACAGGTAGCTCAGATGGTCCTACGCCGAACGTGGGTGAAGTAACAGCCTTGAGGTCACTCCTGGATATGCCCAAGCTTGGCAGCAAATGTGAGAACAAGACGTCTGCGTTTGACCCATCGTCCAGCAGCACCCTCTTGACGTCCCAGTTTCCTATCCTCGCCATTATCAGCAATGGATCGTCATGAGGAAATACGATGGTGGAGCCATCCTCGCGAGCCAATTTTTTCGTTGGGCTCTGATATTCCATCACCGCTATCTCTCTGGCCCTTCTTTTTCCTTTCCGAGGATGGAAGTCCGGTTGTGATCGTCTGTATTACTCCTGCCGAAGGTGGAGGACGCCTTCTCGGACTTCGGTTCCTTCGCCTGTCTGAATCGTAATCCTCGTCATCGGGCTTTCCTTCTTCCTCTTTTTTCCCTTTCGGGGAAGGCATTCTCAAATAACGCCGAAGCTGGCCCTGCTTTATCAGTGATTCAATGTACTTTTTCAACTGAAAGCAGTCTTCGGTGTCATGACCGTGATCACGGTGGAACTGACAGAACTTCTTCATGTTCCTTCTGTTGTCAGCAGTCATGCCCCTCGGCCGTTGGATTTGAGCCCCCTGTTTTTCCAATGCCATGAGGACGTTAGCCCTCGTGGTGCTCAGAGGTGTAAAGTTTTGGGGCTTCCTTCCTCCTACTCGCATTCTCCGAGGTCGGCCTAACTGTTCCGTTGGGCACCGGGCTTGCTGGCTGGACCCTTCGCCACGAGCGTGGATATGGTCAGCCTTCGGTCCAGTCATTCTCAACTCTTCGGCTGTCATATGTTGTTCAGCCCTTCGATAGAATTCTCCCAGTGTGTCTGGGGGATCTTTGGAGAATTCATAAAACAAGTGTGAATCCCTCCGAAGGCCCCTCGTCATGGCGAGGATTCGGATTTCGGGACGAAAGTCCGGAACATTGAGGGCCTCTCTGTTGAACCTCTCGACATAGTCACGGATGGTCTCCCCGTTTCTTTGTGCTATGTCAAACATCTGGACGGGCATCTTCGCCGTCGGCTTGCTCCCAATGAACTGTTGGGTGAACGCTGTGGACAGCTCCTGGAACCCCCTGATGTTTCCGGGAGGCAGGGAATTGTACCAGGCAGTTGCTGGTCCTGCGAGGGTGACTTCAAAGCACTTGCAGAGTGTAGCATCATCAGCCCCGTGTAGCACCATGCTGCGTTTGTACTTTGTTAGGTGGGCCTGGGGATCAGTCCGGCCCTCATAGGTCTCTAGCCGAGGTAGCCTGAAGTCACTTGGCATGGCCGCCTCGACCACTGTTCGGGCGAAAGGAGTTTCATCTCCAGAGACGGTTTCAGTTAGCCTGGCCCAAACAGGCTTGCGTGCCACCTGCTGTTCCACTCTCTCCAGTCTTGCCAAGACTTTCTCCAGGAGGAGCGTAGCACTGGGCTCCTCTTCCTGGTTCTTCTTCTTGGGTAAAAGGACTGTTGCCGTCTCTTCGGAGAGCGACTTCGATACCGAGGTGAGGGGGACCTTGCCTCTGGTGATAAACTTCTTCTGGACGGGACTTCAGGTCGTTCAGACCTTGCTCTTTCCGCCAGCCGTGCTCCGAGGGGCAAGTTATCTGTCGAGGACTCTTCTCGTGGCTCCCCACTTCCCGAGCTATGATGGGTTGCCCTTGGGCTTTTCTCCCGAGGTCGTGCTGACGAAGTGGGTTTTTGCGCCTGGGCTGGTTGCGGCCATCTTCGGTCTATTTGTTGTGTCATTTCAGCCACAACAGACCTCTGAAAGTCTCTTAAAAAACCCATGGTGATGACAAGAGGGCGTTCCTCTTCAGGCAAGGAAGTCTCTGGGGGACTTTGTTCGGTAGCTGGTTGGGTCTCAGGCGCGGACGGGGACTTTGGGAGTCCTTTGTCCTTCGAACGCCGAGTTTCGACAACAGCTACCTGGGAGTGGTTTCCCACAGACGGCGCCAAATGATGCCCCAAGGCATCTTCGTTTGCTGTCATGTTGACAGGTGGAGAGACTTCCTGTGGAGGCAAGCGCCTGGAGCTCAGGTTTCCCAGCTGAGTGCGCCTGAAAAGCTCAAAGAAAAGGTTAGGAGGTCCCCGGTTTGCTTTTCCGGGGAGGACCCTCCGACGCCCAAGTCAGTTTTCTGAGTGAGAGTGGAGGAAGAACACTAAGGGATCAAGTGTCTTGCCTGTTCTGTGTTTTCTCAGAGAGAGGAAAATGCCCTTCCTTTGCCCAGTCCCATTTCCTAGTATTTATAGGAGTAGCTGGTCTGTTCAGATCATGACACGTGTTCGGTCGGATTTGATCTGTCTCTTTGGACCTAGGGGACAGGCAGCCGTTTGCAGCCTCTTTTAGCCCTGGACCCGGACGGGTTGTGTCAGGACTGGGGCGGCTGCGGCGTGTCATTTCGCCGTTCAGATGTGACGTGTAGGGCTTGTGGGTGACATGTCAGAGGCTCCTTAAATGCTCATACCGTACTCCCGAGGTCCCCTGGGCGAGGTCTCCCTTCGGTGCGGGCACCCTCTTCGGATTCTATCCGTCCTTCGGTGCGAGCACCTCCTTCGGGATCTATCCCATAATTCTGGGAGCGCCCTTGATGAACACCTTCTTCGGGACTCACACCCATAGTTCGGGGATTCCCTCGTTCAGGTGTTTCTTGTTCGAGGAAGACCTCTTTGGGGCCTCTTCCTTCGGGGAGATTCTCCCTTGCTTCAGGGAGATGGCTCTCTTACCCGAAGACGGTCAGTTTAGCCCCTCGATGGAGACGGTGTTGTCCTCGGAATTCCTGACGAGCTAACCAAAGTCTCGAGCTCATAGTGTTTGACTTCGCACCTTCCGAGGTCAGTGAAAAGATCCTCTCTTGGGTGACGTCAGACTCCTCGGCCAATATTCTAGCAGGGAGTTACTACCGAGGAGGCAATAGCCTTTGGCTATCAGAAATCACATTGCCTGATGGTGAAGTGCATGCATTAGTGAATTCTAAGGAAATAATGTATGAAATGCATATAAATGAACAAGAGGTACTAGATGAGATACCTGTGATTTCTTAGCATGATTATTGTTATGCATTGAATGAATTACACTCTGAAGAAAAGGTGGATAGAATACCTAAAATCAGAGACTTTCCACAAGTCTTTCCTAAAGACCTGCCAGGTATTCTACCACTAAGGGAGATTGAGTTTGAGATCAAGTTGCAACCAGGAGCTAGTCTAATATCCATTCCTCCTTACAGAACACCTATCATAGAAATGAATGACCTCAGGAAACAACTTGATGACGTTTTTAAAAAAGTGTTGATAAGGCCAAGTGTTTTACCAGGGGGAGCTCTTATTCTCTTCATGAAGAAGAAGGTTGGATCATTGAGACTATGCATTGACTAAAGGAAGCTCAATGTAGTGACTATCAAGAACAAGTATCCACTACCTAGGATTGAGGATCGATTTGATCAACGAAAGAGACCTAAGATCTTCTCTAAGATAGATTTGAGATCTGGATACTTCTAATTGAGAGTAAAAGAAGAGGATATTCCTAAGACTGCATTTAGGACCAGATATGGGCATTATGAGTTCACAGTCATGCCATTTGGTTTGACTAATGCCCTAGCTGCTTTCATGTACATGATGAATATGGTGTTTAGACCACATCTGGACAAATTTTTGATTGTGTTCATTGATGACATCCTAGTGTATTTCAAGGATGAAAATGAGCAGGAACATCATTTGAAGATTGTCATAAAAACTATATTAGAACATCAACTCTGTGCCAAGTTATCCGTGTGCCAATTCTGGATAAAGGAAGTGTCTTTCCTAGGACACATCATAGATGCAAAAGGCCTTAAGGCAAACCCTGAAAAGGTCAAGCCATTGTAAGAATGGGAAAGACCAAAGACACTACAGAAGATTTGCATCAGTCTTTTCCATGATTGCGTCATTTTTTACTCATTAGACCAAGAAGGGTCAAGGCAGTTAACACTTCATGAGCAAAATTATCCTGCCCATAACCTAGAATTGGTAGCAGTGATTTTTGCTTTGAAGCAATAGAGGCATTACTTGATTGGTAGTTCTTTTATGATCTACACTGACCATAAGAGCCTAAAGTACTTGTTGACTTAGAAATAGTTGAACATGAGCCAAAGGAGATGGCTAGAATACATCAAGGACTATGACTATTGTATAGAGTACATAGAGGGCAAAGGCAATCTAGTAACAGATACCTTGAGTAGGAAGTTCACGGGTCTTCTGAAAGGAGGATCCATAACTGATTATGATGAACAAAATAGTCTGCTATACCTATGGCATAAATGGAATAAGTGGGAGGAAGCCCAAATATACAGATTGACAATTCAGTCGAGATAGATTAAAGAAGCCAAAAAGGCATAGGAGACAGATCCTGATCTGCAAAAAGATTTCAAGAAAGGAAAAAGGCTCCTCGTATCAATCCTTTGCCTACAAGCAAAGATTACTGTACTTCAAGGACCAAATTTATGTGCCTAAAGGAGCAAAGCTCAGAGATGAAATACTTGAAGAAGCTCACACAAGCAAGTTGAAAATCCATTGAGGAAGTGAGAAAATGTATAAAGACTAAAAGACTCATTTTTGGTGGCCAAATATGAGAAAGACATAGTTACTTATGTCTCAAAATGTGCCACATGCCAAAGGGTAAAGGTAGAGCACCAAAAGCCATCTGGTAACCTATAGACTCTACCTATACTAGTGAGGAAGTGGGCCAACATAACCATGGACTTTTTGATTGGGTTGCCTATGACCAAATTAAGGCATGATACAATCTGGGTCACTGTAGATAGGCTAACCAAATGTGTCCACTTCTTACATATGAAACTCATAGATTTCTAGAGAAGTTGGCTCAGATGTATATCCAAAAGAAAGTAACGCTACATGGAATACCAGATTACATTGTATCTAATAGAGATCTAGGATTTATAGCTCAGTTTTGGAGTGCTTTTCATAAAGCATTGGGAACCAAAATCCACCAACATACTGCTTATCATCTGCAAACAAATGGGCAATTTGAAAGGGTAATACAGATACTAGAAGGCATGCTCAAGAGCTATGTGTAGGATTTCAAAGGTGAATGGGACCAACAACTTCCATTGGTTGAATTCTCATATAACAATTGTTACCAAAGCACCACTGGCATGGCACCTTATGAAGCATTTTATGGAAGAAGGTCCATGATACCCCACTGTTGGGTAGAAGCCTTAGACAAGCTAGAGTTAGGTCTTGAAATTATAGAAGAGACTACTACCAAAAACAAGAAAATTCAAGAGAGATTAAAGGTAGCCAATGAAAGAACCACAACCTATAAGAAAAAAAGAATGGCAGACTTGGAGTTTAAGGTTGGTGATAATGTTTGCCTGAAAGTTGCACCAACCAAAGACACTATCAGATTTGGCAGAAGAACCAAGTTAGCTCCAAGATATATCGATCCTTATGAGATCTTGGATAGAGTTAGCAAGGTAGCATACAGGTTAGCTCCACCGCCAAGCATGTCAAGTGTTCATAATGTTTTTCACATCAATATGCTTAAGAAGTGTCTATTGGACACAAAGCATGCTATTGTAGTGGAAGACATACAATTGGAACCTAACTTGACATATGAAGAGAAACCTATAGCTATCTTAGCCAAGGATACTAGAAGGTTAAGAAACAAGCTCATTTTTGTGGTCAATGTTCAATGGTCACACCACTCTGAAAGAAAACCAACCTGGGAAACTGAAAAAGACCTTATGGAAAGGTATCCTAAAGAATACACGAAGCTAAAGGCTATTTTGGAGGACCAAAATTTTTAAGGGGGGGAGGATTGTCACCATTTCATAAAAATGGAAGATTACAAGTGTCGTAATGGCTAAAAACCATTTTATTGTGTAATTCTCACTATAGTGATTGAAGTGTGATAGGTAAAGGGCATGCTCAACACCTCATTAAAAGTGTTACATGTTGGTAACTTGGCCCCCAAGGAAAGCCTTATTGATTGGTTGTTTGTCAAGCAACTTATGGACTTTTTTGTAAGGTTTTGGAAATTCAAGTACTCAATTTTAAAACTTTCAAAAAAGAGATTTGCAGAGTTTTGGGAAGGATATGATAGTATAAAAGTGCTATTAGATGACCAAATTCCTTATGGAAGATAAGTGTGGGGAAAGAATACACAAAAAGAGGGCTTAAGGACCTAAGTGTCCTAGTGTAGGCCTTTGATTGCTTATGCTCTTAACTTGAGTCAAACAGAGAAATTTTGGGGTTATCCAACTCAAGGGAGGACAGCTAAAGCATGGTAGGGATATGGTCAAATGTGGGCCAAGAAATGAAGCATAATAAACAAGGTTAAGCATGTAAAGTATGTTTTGTGCCCTTAAGCTCATTTAACCCCATTAAAGTGGCCAACTCACTTATCTCTCTCCCATTTTTGGCCTCCTCTAGCCAAAGAACATAGTCACACTTCTGCCATAGCCACCTAACCTTCAAACTCAAAACTACTTGAAATTGAAGTCAATGAAGCACAATTGGAAGCTATTTGGTGCTATTGCTTGAGTGCACCTAGGATCAAGCTCCAATTTTAGCATACCCATCAAAAAAAGGGTTCTCTTGATCTCATGGATTGTTTACTATATTTTTTAGCATCCATAGAGCTAGGGCTAATATTGCAAGAGAGCATGACCTTGATGAACCAAGCTTAGTGAGGGGAGTGCACTTATTGAAGGTTTTGTGACCTAGTGTGAAGTGCAAAATGCTGGTAGTGAAATGAGGGTTTCTAGAGCCTAAAGTTAGTACGAACTAGTGTTAAAATGCTCCTAAGGCCAGACATTAGCTTGAGGAGGGCTGCCATAGTGATTTACTTAAGTTTATTGCATGTTTTATGGACTAACCTAAGGCATATGTTGCTGCCGCATTTCATGTGTTTGATGGCTGTGAATGGCTACTGCATTTGATTGCTATATTTTGTATATATGCATTGTGGTTTTGTAGGTTTTTACAATCGTTACATTGCTTATTGAATCCAAGTGTTACCCTTACTAAGTTTCTCAATGAAACTTATTTCCCTCAATTTTATCGTTTCAGGTCTAGCTGAGTGATCACCTTCAAAATAACCTTTCTTGTTTTATTTTTCCTCTAAATTTTTAGTTACTTAAGCTTCCATATGTCTAGTTGTGATTTGGAAATTTTGGTGATTTTAGGAGGACATTTGGTATTTTTAGTGATGGTGCTTATTTTATTATGCAGCAGTTGTCCAGCATCCTATTCTGCAGTCCATTGTGTCTCAGACACTCCTATAACTTAGGGTTCGTCATACACAAGTTGAGCAGATCAAGACACATGCTTAGCCAGATTTGGTTTGTACCTTTGAAGAAAATTGTCTCTAGCTATCCATAGGTGATTTTGTTTAGAGGGTAAGGGTGTGTGAAAGGTTCTAGTCAGTGGTCCCTCAAAACTGCATATTCGTCATCTTCCCTTAGGACCCCTCGGGGACTTGAGAACCCTTGGGCCATAGGATTTTCTCTGAATGTAATTAGGGGAAGCCTATCGGTTGTTGACCTGAGGTTGGTCATGTGAACTTTCGAGGGTGGTGTAGAGCATTTTACCAAGGTTGGTGATATTCTCTTCTAATCGTGGTGTCATGTCCACTTGTCTGAAGGTCCTGTGGGTGATAGCGCTTTAGCTGTCACCTGCCCCCTTCAAAAGAATTGAAGTTGTATCTTTAGTTCTTATCAATCAAGAACAAGTTTCAAAAATCATACCCTCAGAAAATTGGGCCTACCTTTGGTTCGAGAGCTCTTTCTTGCCAAGGTTGCACCTTCGGTATTACTCCTCTTCCATCAATCAAGCTAGGCTTTATGGGTCTGGGATCCCTTATTTTGCTGACATTGTACTCTCGGCATACTTTTGAGCCTTTTTTATTTTGTTATTCAATTTTGGTGAGGTTAAACCCTTGATAAAGATGTTACTCCAAACCAAATTCTCTTTTCTGGCAAGGTTACACCTTCAATGCTTGATGCGTTATTTTTTTCCTTAGGGCTTTTATTATTAGTGTTGTGCCCAAAAGCCAATCATGAGATGATTGTATTTTCGCACATTGAGTCATGATATTTTATTAAGGCATTAATCCAGCAATTATGTTTGTTATTTCGTTTCTGTGTAACATAAAAAATATAATTGTAACCCTAGAATAATGATATTCTTAAATGTCCCTAATCTAGTGTTATCATAGAGTGGGTTGCAATAATACATCATGACTAGCATATGTGGAGACTAATTTGAGATATGTAGTCTATATATGGGTACAAGTTGGAGAACTTGTGTACTGGATTAACTCACCATGAGAACGCTACATAGATCATTATATGAGTGTCATAAGTGATTCTCATAGTGATCATAGTATATGTAGTCCTTTGACCTAAGTTCATCAAGGTTGCCTACATGTGAGTCACATACTTTGATACTTCCCCTTATTGTTGATAACTGGGTGAACTTGAAGGAGGTCATTGGGTATGTCACATGTCATGTGGAGGGTTTTGTATGATCAAGATGGGATTTGTCCCTCCTATGTAATGAGAGTGATATCTTCAGGCCCCTTGATAGAGTAAGACTTACAAAATGCATGGCCATGCTCAGATGAGTTGATATACAATATTAATTTCACTATTTTAAGTTAGTCTACTCGGTAATGAAGAAACCAAAGATTGGGCTATATGAGAGTGACACATTCCATGTCTTGTTCTTAGCCTTGATATCTTGGACAATAGGACAATTGCATATATGGGTAATGATCACAAAGGTTTACTCGAGTCACCGAAAATCTTGTCACTTGGGTAGCAATGATGTGTTGCTAGACACCGCTCATTACTTATGATCATAAATGTGATTTATGATCATTGCCAATATGGTAAGAGCCTATTAAGTCGCACACAAAAAGCCTATTTGGATTATTAGAGTGCATGGACTAATTATTTGGGTTATGGTTTCATGATAATTTCGTGTTAATAGTTGACCCAAAAGTTTAGCCATTATTAAGCTTGAAAGTAAAGCCTAATTGGATTAAGTCTTTGAAACCCATTAGGCCTGGAAGTTGAGTCTCACTATAAATACAATATATAGTGAGAAATTTGCAGCCTTGCCCTAGCCTCCGAAAAAAAGACAGCCATACTCTTTTCTTACTATTTCCTTGGAGGACGCAAGTTAGCACTGCAAGTAGAAGAGAAACGCATCTGCCGGGATGTGGTGGAGGCGTGGTGATCCCAAAAGGATCATATGGATACCACAGAGAGCTTGAACACATAAACTGTTCAGGTTCTGTGCTTTGACTCTATAGTTGGGTGAGAGATCTCAACCGAAATTAGGTATGAAAATGTTTGAACACCCGGTTTACCCCATTTCACTTGAATCTTAGAGGGTTTTGGTTAAATTCTGCTGCACTTGTTTGGCTCCCAAAACCCTACATTTATTCCCGTCATCTACAGATGGAGCGTGTTACCTTTGCAGATAGGTAGGTGTATCACCTTTATTTATGTGTCACATAGATTTAACAGATTAGGAGGTGTGCCCTTATTTCTCGTGCTACGTGACACATGTCACCAGATCAATGGCCATGTTTCCCATCCGTTATCAACTATGTCTCTTCATCTACAGAGGGTCATTATGGCGTCCCTTCACCTGCCTTCTTCAGGCTATATAAACCCATCTCTCCTTAGCAATTCTTAACTTGTTTATTCTCTGCTGTCTCCCATTGTCTATCCCTTCTCCTTTTTTACAGAGGTTCTCCTATTGTGGGGAAATTTTTGGTGACCTTTCATGGGGGCTTTCTAGTGTTTTTGGAGAGCGAATAGGTTGGTATTTCCCAAAGTTAGTTTTCTTTTTACCTTTCTTTTCTTAGCAAATTTGAGGTTAGGGTCCTAGATTCTCAAGATCTCTATCCAAATGTTGAGGTTCATCCTATTCTTGAGAGTTGAAGCTCACTTAACTCTCACCTGAGCTGTGCCACTTTGGAAAAGGTGAAAAAGTTGACGACGAAGTTTTTTCTCCCGTCTTATGCCAAAACTAGGCCCTTGGTCCTGGTGAGCCAAGCTGCATTCTTCAGCATAACGAGCTTATAGTTTTTTTAGCATAGCTAAAGGTGGGTCTTCATGTTAGTGTCGTGCCCAAAAAGCCAATCATGACATGATTGTATTTTTGCACATTGAGTCATGATATTTTATTCAGGCATTAATCCAACAATTATGTTTGTTGTTCTGTTTCTGCGTAATGTAATAAACATAATTGTAACCCTAGAATAATGATATTCTCAAACATCCCTGGTCTAATATTATTGTGGAGCGGGTTGCAATAATACATAACAACTAGCATATGTGGAGACTAATAGTAGATATGTTGTCTACATATGGGTACAAGTTGGAGAACCTGTGTACTGGACTGATCGACCATGAGAACACTACATGGATCGTTATATGAGTGTCATAAGTGATTCTCATAGTGATCATGGTATATGTAGTCCTTTAACCTAAGATCATCAAAGTTCCTTACATGTGAGTCACATACTTTGATACTTTCCTTTGTTGCTTTTAACTGAGTGAACTTGAAGAGGTCATTCGGTATGTCACATATCATGCAGAGGGATTTGTATGATCAAGATGGGATTTATCCCTCCTATGTAACGGGAGTGATATCTTCTGGCCCCTTGAGAGAGTAAGACTTAGAAAAATGCATAGCCATGCTCGGATGAGTTGATATACAATATCAATGTCATTAGTTTAAGTTGGTCTACTCGGTAATCAAGAAACCAAAGATTGAGCTATACGAGAGTGACACATACCATGTCTTGTGCTTAGTCTTAATATCTTGGACAAAGGGACAATGGCATATATCGGTGATGATCATAAAGGTTTAGTCAAATCACCGACAATCTTGTCACTTGGGTAGCAATGATGTGTTGCTAGACACCACTCATTGCTTATGATCACAAATGTGATTTATGATCATTGCCAATGTGGTAAGAGCCTATTGGGTCGCACACATAGAGCTATTTGGATCATTAGAGTGCATGGGCTAATTATTTGGGTTATGGTTTCACTTTAATTTCATATTAATAATGCGCCCAAGAGTTGAGCCATTATTATGCCCGAAATTAAAGCCTAATTGGATTAGGGCTTTGAAACCCATTAGGCCTGGAAGTTGAGTCTCACTATAAATACAACTTTTAGTGAGAAATTTGCTGGTTTCCTTGCCCTAGCCTCCCAAAAGGACAGCCGCACTTTTCTCTTGCAATTCATTGGAGGACGCAAGCTAGCATTGCAAGCGCAAGAGAAACGCATCTGCCGGGATGCGGTGGAAGCGTGGTGATCCTTAGAGGCTCGTGTGGATACCATAGAGAGCTTGAACACATCAACTATTCAGGTTTTATGATTCGACTCTATAGTTGATGAGAGATCTCAACCGAAAATTAGGTATCAAAATTTTTGAACACCCGGTTTACCCCGTTTCACTTGGATCCTAGAGGGTTTCGGTTAAATTCCGCTGCACTGTTTGGCTCCCAAAACCCAACACTTCGGTATCCCCCCTGAAGATGGTGAGTGACTTTTGCCAATTTTATAGCATAGTCATCAACTAGCTGCTACCAAACTCATATTCTTACCTCAAAACCTTCCTTTGCATGTGTGGGAGCAGGGAATTCACTTTCACTCTTAAAACCAAGGATAGTTGGTGAGGGTGGCAGAATAAATATTTTTTCATGGAGGTAGATGAGAAATGGAAAGATTTTCCAGTGAAGCGGCATCTAGGACCCAGCTATCGACGTGATGGATCCATCAAAGTTGCTTACCCTTGAACTACAGTCTCAGTTTGAGGATTTTGACTATTGCATTTGGGTCATAGCTGACTAGACAGGTCAGGCATCTTCACGTCCACTCTATCCTTTTCCCATTAGATGGAACTTTATGACCGAAGAGGTCCTTCGGGAGCTAGGAGTCATCAAAGAACATGTCACTTGATCCTCTATAACATCTTGGATGTAGGACATGTTGGACGTCTGGTAGTACTTCACTTGAATAGTATCTGCAACACTTGAAGAATAAGGGTAAGGAGATCCCCGGAGTGTTTTTCCGAGGGAGGGATCTCCCATGGCTAAGTTTGTATGTGAGGAAGAAGTTGCTAAATGTAAAGAACGAAAGGAGTGGATGTTCTCGTGAATGTTACCTAGGAGCCTCCACGAGTGTTTATAGGAGGCCTAGAGGAGAAGGCCATTTTGCCTAGTCTGCGCAGGTCAGGACATGTGGTTGGCTAGATTTTGCCCGTACCTTTGGAGAAAGGTGTCTCCAACTGGCCGTAGGCAGTTATGCCCAAAGGGTAGGGGCATGTGCAAGGTTCCTGTTAGAGATCCCTCAACTGTATTCATCTTTTTTCCCCTAGTATCCCTCAGGGACCTGATGACATGGCTATCCTTGGCCCCTACCCTTGAAGCCTGTGAGAGCTGGTCTCATAGTGGTTGCAGTTGTCTAGTTCTATGTATGCATGGATTAAAATTTTATGATACTAGTTGATTAACCTAAAATATGCAAAATGTATTCTCTTCATGCTTTGACTTAGATTAAATAAATCCATAAAACATTGACACGGCCAAAATATTTCTACAAAAAATAAGTTCAAATAGCCAAAGCAAACAAAATCAACATTTATGTGAGTTTACTACACATAACAACTGTGTGGGAGCATTCATACATAAAGTAGACTAATGCCCTCACCCAAAAGTAACCATAGAGTCTAGGACTGCTGAAAACATAGACAATGGAGGCAACTAGGGGCACTTTATATACAAGCCTCAACTAAGATCTTCTTGAACTAACTCCTACCTTGGATGCAAGTCCCAGTAGCGAGTCACAAAAGTCCTTGTCCATGTGCTACTAGGTTGTGCAGTGAAAGGAAGACTCTAGTTAGTACTGTTACTTAACCAACAAGTTACCCAAATAAACTATAAAGATTCTCAAGTGAAATACCTACAACAAAAGCAAACTACCGTGATAACCCTCAATGGTTATCCGGCCCAACAACTTCAGAATCTGCACAACATAACTAGGGTCTACACTATACCTACAACAAAATTACTAAGGACTTTACATATGAGAATATATGTAACTGCTGTAAGCTCATACAGCTTGAGGGTCTAATATATGTGTATACCTAGGTACCTTGGGACCTCTCCTCTTTCTAGTCCTTGAACTACAAGGCATTGCCTTATCCTCTAGCAAGCTTAGCTTGCTAGCCTAACTAGTTATAAATAATTAGTTGAACCTCTCCCATTTATGCTGTACAGGGGCACTATGTTGGGACTATTGTAGACTAGGCCATAAAGACCTTGTATACTAGGTGCACTAAGGTTTCACCTTGCAACATCATGGCTAAATGCATGGCTAGGCTACCAAGGGTTATAACCGTTCCACCCATGCTAGTGATACCTAGTTGTGATCCTTTGTAAACTAGTTTTCCTTCTTATGGTAGAAGTAAAATAAAACTTTACAAAACTCAAGAAAACTCCTAGGTCTCGATGAACTTTTGAAAGTCTCGGAGTACCCCCGGAATGCTTAGACCCCAAGGTATCCTATGAACCCCCTTAGGTCTCCCATTGACCACCCTAGCAAAATTTAGAAAATTCAGCCAACATGCTTGTGGTGACATGTTGCCATAGTTGTCAGTGAACTATCTATTTTGCAGCATTAGTGACACGTTGTAGGAAATCATAAAGGCTGGTGTCGCGTTGCCAATCTATGAAACCAAGAAAAATTTTCCAATTTTTCTGCTATGAACTTTGGACACTTACTAAACATATCAAACTTGGCTGGTTAGGTTCCAAATTTCACACACATGTAAAACATGTTGTATAGATCACAAGCAACTATCACAAGCCAATATATGATGCATTTTAACATCGTTTCAATCATCACAAACCTCATTGTCCACCATGATTCAGCCTTGCCCACTAACTAATGCTATTGCTAGAACTACTTGAATTCATCAAGCAAACTCATTCCAACATAATTAATTGAACTGAAAAACACAACTCCCTTACCTCAAATCCAAGTAACCAGCAAGAAACAAGTATCTCTTCCTAAAAAGTTCAAGTTATACAAATCTTCACTTAGTTCCAAGCAACCGAAGGCAAAAATTACATAATTTCTACCTTCTAACTAAAACCCAAGCTTCCCAACAACTAATAAACATGAAATCAATCACGAACACATTGACTACCTCATATAAAAAATAGGGGATGGAAGGAAACTTACTTCCAAGCTTTAAAACCATGATTCCATGCTTGAAATGAGCTTCTAGTGGCCTATATACTTATGGTAGCTTCCCTTTTCACCAAAAACTCTTGATTTTGAGATCAATTGGATGAAGAAATGATGGTGTGAAGGATGAAATCCACTTTTGGCAGCCATCCCCCACTTTACCATCTTATAAACCAAGTTTAAAACCCAAGCCACCAAAGTATTAGACATGGAACACTTAAAGCCACTTCTTGTGGTAACCTTAGTCATTCTTCAAACCCCATTTTAACGACTCTGGCCTTAGCCCAACTTGTTAGGATGCAAAATTAACTTTTTTCCCCCAACCTCATTTAGTGCCTTAACCTTCTCGGAACTCAGTGAACTTAGATAAATTTACTTATTCTTGTTATGTAATCTTGAATTAAGGTTCCAAACTTAATTTAGAGCACTTTACCTTCCTCAAGCATACTTCCCACTAGGAGGGCCATAACATTCTCCTATCCTTTTGGAATTTGGTCCCCCAAATTTCGCTGCAACACTGGAAAAACACTAGGATATATTTTCAGAATATCTTGCTCTATTTCCCAGGTAGCTTCCTCTTCAGTATGGTTAGACTAAAAGACCTTAACCACTGGAATCCACGTGGTTTGTAATTTCTTGACTTGCCTATCAAGTATTTGGACGTGTTTCTCTTCCTAGGTCAAGTCTTCTCGGATGGGTACCACTGAAGGATTAATTGCCTATCCCGAATCCACTATGCATTTTCTGAGTAGACTAACGTGAAACACATTTTACACTTGGGACAAGTTAGGTGCTAACGCCAATCGATAAGCAACTTTCCTTATTCACTCTAATACCTGATAGGTTCAACGTACCTAAGGCCTAATTTACGCCTTTGCCCAAATGGGTAACTCTTTTATGGGTGACACTTTAAGAAGTGCTTTGTCCCCAACTTTAAAACTTAAGTCTCTTCTTCTCAAATTTGCATACTTAGTTTTCCGGTCACTGGCTACCTTAATCTGTTTCTAGATTAACTTGATCTTTTCTATGGTATCACCTATGATCTCATGACCGATAACTACCCTATCTGTAAGGTCTACCTAACAATAGGACGTCATACAATGCCCTTCATACAAAGCCTTGTACGGTGCCATATCTATAACAGTTTGATGGCTATTATTATTATCAAACTTAATGAGTGGTAAATGTTAACCTTAATCTCCTTTAAAATCAATGGCACACATATGTAACATATCCTCCAAAGTTTAGAGCACTCTCTTAGACTGCCCTTCAGTCTGGGGATGGAAAACGGTATTAAGGCTAACATTGCGTCCTGGAAAACATTCCAAAACTGTGACACAAATTGATGATCTCTATCAGATATAATCTGATCTGGTATACCATGGAGTCTTACAATCTCCTTCAGGTACAACCGAGCCAATCTCTCCAATGTATAATCGATCTTGATAGGTATAAAGTATGCTAACTTCGTCAACCGATCAACCACTACCCATATAGGATCATGCTAACTTCGAGTATTTTCCAATCCTACTAGGAAATCCAAAATAATGGATCCTCACTTCCTTACTGGAAGGGGTAAGCTCTAAAGTGTAGATGCTGGTTTTTTATGTTCAGCTTTAACCATTTGGCATGTCAAACACTTTGCCACATGTCCTACTACATCCCTTTTAAGTCCTAGCCACTAGAAATGCGTCTTAAGGTCATGATACATCTTACTAACGCCTGGGTGAATGTGCAACGTACCTATATGCCTCCTGTAGGACTTGCTGCCTAAGCCCTTCCACATTTGGTACATAGTAATGATCTTCATAGTGTAATATCCCATCCTTATACCGAAATTCCTTCTTCATAGTACCAAGCTTTGCTTCTTCTAAAATTTTCTTCAGTAATAGATCTTCCATTTGAGCATTCTTAACTTTGACTAACCATGATGACTGTATTTCCAAAATGTAGACTAGGGATTTTTCTTGGTTGCCAAAATTCATGCAAAGCGGAGAAACAATTCCCCAAAACTCCTTCAAAGGAATTTGTAGCCTAATACTTAGATAGGATAACTCCTGTGTATTTATGGCTCAACGCATTTGCTACTGACACGGTCATCCTTGGTCCCTACCTAGGAGACCTGTGAGAGCTAGTCTCACTGTGGATTGTAATTAGCTAGTTATATGTGCATGAATTAAAACTCCATGATGCTAGTTGATTAACCTAGAATATGCAGGATGCATGCTCTTCATGCTTTTACTTAGATCAACAAAAACTATAAAACATTGACTTGGCCAAGAGATTTCCATAGAAAATAAATTCAAATAGCTAAAGCATACAAAATCAACGTTTATGTGAGCTTACTACACATAACAACTGTGTGGGAGCATTCATACATAAAGTAGACTAATGCCCTCAACCAAGAGCAACTCTAGAGTCTAGGACTCCTCAAAACATAGACAATAGAGGCAACTAAAAGTACTATATGTATAAGCCTTAACTGAGATCTTCTTGAAGTAACTCCCACCTTGGATTCAAGTCCCAGTGGCAAGTCACAAAAATCCTTGTCCAAGTGCTACTAGGCCCTATAGCCAAAGAAAGAGTCTAGTTAGTACTGTTACTGTTGGGTTTCAGGAGCCAAACAGTGCAACGAAATTTAACCGAAACCCTCTAGGATCCAAGTGAAATGGGGTAAACCAGGCGTTCAAAAATTTTCATACCTAATTTTCGGTTCAGATCTCTTACTGAACTGTAGAGTCGAATCACAAAACCTGAACAGTTGACGCATTCAAGCTCTCTATGATATCCAGACGAGCCTCTTGGGATCACCATGCTTCCACCACGTCCTGGCAGATGCATGTCTTTTGTGCTCACAGTGCTAGCTTGCGTCCTCCAAGGAATTGCAAGAGAAGAGTGTGGTTGTCCTTTTGGGAGGTTAGGGCAAGGAGACCCTCCGAATTTCTCACTAAAAGTTGTATTTATAGTGACACTCAACTTCTAGGTCTAATGGGTTTCAAAGCCCGAATCCAATTAGGCTTTAATTTCGGGCTTAATAATGGCTCAACTCTTGGGCCCATTATTAATACGAAATTAAAGTGAAACCATAACCCAAATAATTAGCACATGCACTCTAATGATCCAAATAGCTCTATATGTGTGATCCAATAGGCTCTTACCACGTTGGCAATGAACATAAATCACATTTATGATCATAAGCAATGAGCGGTGTCTAGCAACACATCATTGCTACCCAAGTGACAAGATTGTCGGTGATTCGACTAAACCTTTATGATCATCACCGATATATGCCATTGTCCTTTTGTCCAAGATATCAAGACTAAGCACGAGACATGGAATGTGCCACTCTCGTATAGCCCAATCTTTGGTTTCTTGATTACTGAGTAGACCAACTTAAACTATTGACATTGATATCGTATATCAACTTATCCGAGCATGGCCATGCATTTTTCTAAGTCTTACTCTATCAAGGGGCCCGAAGATATCACTCCCATTACATAGGAGGGACAACTCCCATCTTGATCATACAAATCCCTCCGCATGATATGTGACATACCCAATGACCTCCTTCAAGTTCACTCAGTTACGAGCAACAAAGGAAAGTATCAAAGTATGTGACTCACATGTAGGGAACCTTGCTGATCTTAGGACAAAGGACTACATATACCGTGATCACTATGAGAATCACTTATGACACTCATATAACGATCCTTGTAGTGTTCTCATGGTGGGTTGGTCCAATACACAAGTTCTCCAACTTGTTACCATATGCAGACTACATATATCATATTAGTCTCCACATATGCTAGTCATTATGTATTATTGCAACCCGCTCCATGTTTGAGAATATCATTATTCTAGGGTTACAATTATGTTTGTTACGTTACGCAGAAATAAAACAACAAACCATAATTGCTGGATTAATGCCTTAATAAAATATCATGACTCAATGTGTAAAACATACAATCATCTCGTGATTGGCTTTTGGGCACAACACTAACAGTTACTTGACCAACAAGTTACCCAAGTAAACTAGAATCATAAAGATTCTTAAGGGAAATACCTGCAACAAAAGCTAACTACCGTAAAAACCCTCAATTGTTACTTGGACCAACAACTTCAGAATCTGCACAACATAACTAGGGAGTGAGAACTTAAACATTCTCAGTAAAGGTCTTCACGATACCTGCAAGAAAATTGCTAAGGAATCCGCATATGAGAACATATATAACCTGTTGTGAGCTCATAGAGCTAGAGGGCCTAATATATGCATATACCTTGGTCTGTTGGACCAACTCGTCATCCTAGTCCTTGAACTACAAGGCATAGCCTTGTCCTCTACCAAGCTTAGCTTACCAGCCTAACTAGCGATAAATCACCAGTTGAACCTTTCCTATTTATGTTTTACAGGGGAACTATGGTGGAACTATTGTAACTAGGCCATAAAGACCTTGTAAACTACGTGCACTAAGGTTTTACCTTGCAACCTTGTGGCTAACGACACGGCTAGGTCACCAAGGGTTCTAAACCTTTCACCCTAGCTAATGGCACTTAGTTGTGATCCATGGTAAACTAGTTTTCTTGCTTATGGTAAAAGTAACCATAAAACTTTACAAAACTCAAGAAAAATCCTAGGTCTTAAAGGACTTTTGAAAGTCTCGGAGTACCCCCAGAATACTTAGACTCTATGTTACCATAAGAACCCCCTTAGGTCTCCCCTTGACCTTTTTAGAAAAACTTGAAAAATTCAACCAACATACCTGTGGCGACGTGTCACCAACCCTGGTGATGCGTCACCACAGTTGGTAACGTTTCACCAACTTTCTAGTATTGGAGCTGTTTCATGGGCAATGGTACAAAACTTGCGACATGTCGCCAATATGTGAATCTGCATAATTTTCACAGATTTGGCTGCTATGAACTTTGGACACTTACCAGATATGTCAAACATGCTTAGTTAGCCTCCAAACTTCATATACATGTAAAACATGTTACATAGATGATAACCAACTATCACAAGCCAATCTATGATGCATTATAACATCATTCTGATCATCACAAACCTCACAGCCCACCATGATTCAACCTTGTCCACTAACTAATGCTATTGCTAGAATTACACAAATTCATCAAGCACACTCATCCCAATAGCATTAATTGAACTCAAAAATACAACTCCCCTACCTCAACTCCAAGTAAAAAGTAAGAATCAGGCACTCTTCCAATCCACTAAGCTCACCAAAGCACCACCTAAGTTCCAAGCAAAACATAGGCACCAAACATCAAATTCCTACTTTCTACCCAAAACCCAAGCTCCTAATCAACTAACGAGCATGAATTCAATCAAGTACACATTGGTTCCCTTGTACTAAAAATAAGGGATGGGAGAAAACATGCTTCCAAGCTGCAAAACCATTGTTTTTTGCCTAAGATGAGCTCCCAATGGCCTATATACTTATGATGGCTTCTCTTTTCACCAGCGAACTTTGATTTCAAGCTTAATCAGATGGAAAAATGAGGGTGGAAAGGATAAAATCGGGTTTATGGCAGCCACCCCTCCACTTTACCCTCTTAGAAACCATGTTTAACACTTAAGCCACCAAAGTATTAAACTCCCCTAAGTCCCCATCTTTTGGTAACCTTTGCTGTTCTTGATTAATCCTTGTTTATTTCATGAAGTTTGGGTTAAAGTTAAAAGTTAGGTTATAAAAACTCATTCTAACCACTTGGGATCTGGCCCGACTATTCAGGATGCAAAAATTACCATTTTTCCCCTGAATCTTATTTAGTGAACCTTGTTAAACTTTCCTATTCTTGCTATGTAAACTTGAATTAAGGTTTTAAACTTAATTTAGAGCAATTTACCTTCTTCAAGCATGCTTCCCACCAGGAGAGCCATAACATTCTCCCTGCCTTCTGGAATTTCGTCCCCCAAATTCCGCTGCTATTCGGGAAAAACACTTGGATATCTTTTCAGCATATCCAGCTCTGTTTCCTAGGTAGATTGCTCTTCACTATGGTTAGACCAAAGGATCTTAACCATGGGAATGAACTTAGTTCAAAGTTTGTTGACTTGCTTATCAAGTATTTGAACGGGTTTCACTTCGTAGGTCAAGTCTTCCTGAATGGGTACCTCTAAAGGATTAACTACTTGTCCTGGATCCAAAGTGAATTTTATGAGTAGACTAACATGAAATGCATTATGCACTTGGGATAGGTTAGGTAGTAATGTCAGCGGATAAGCAACTCTCCCTATTCGCTCCAAAACTTCATAGGGTCCAATGTACCTAGGGGCTAACTTACCCCTCTGCCTAAAATGGGTAACTCTATTCATTGGAGACGCTTTAAGAAGTACTTTGTCCCCAACTTCAAAACATAAACCTCTTCTTCTCAAATTTGCATACTTAGTTTGCCGGTCATTGGTTGCCATAATCCATTTCTAGATTAACTTGATTTTAGCTATGGTATCAGCTATGATTTCAGGACCGATGACTACTTTATCCGATGGGTCTGCCAATAATGGGGTGTCATACAATACCTTCTATACAAAGCCTCCTTTGGTGCCATACCTATAATAGTTTGAGGACTATTATTATACCAAATTCAATGACTGGTAAATGCTGATCCCAATTACCTCTGAATCCAATGACACACATACGTAACATATCTTTTAAAGTTTGGATCCTTCTTTTAGATTACCCATCAGTCTAAGGATGGAAAGTGGTACTGAGACTAACCTTACTTCCTAATGACTCATGGAAAGTATTCCAAAATCGTGACATAAACCGAGGATCTCTATCAGATATATTCTGATCTGGTATACCATAGAGTCTCACAATTTCCTTGAGATACAACTGACCCAACTTCTCCAATGTATAAGTGATCTTGACTGCATCAGCTAATCAACCACTACCCATAAAACATCATGCTGACTCTGGGTATTTGGCAATCCCACTAGGAAATCCATAGTAACGGACACCTATTTCCTCACTAGAAAAGGTAAACTTTGAAGTGTACCTGCTGGTTTCTAACATTTAGCTTTAACCATTTCGCATGTCAAACACTTTGCCACATGTCCTCTTACATCCCTTTTAAGTCCTGGCCACCAAAAATGCATCTTTAGGTCATGATACATCTTACTAACACTAGGATGAACATTCAAAATACTACTATGTGCCTCCTATAGCACTTGCTACTTAAGTCCTTCCACATTCGGCACATAGAGATGATCTCCATAGTGTAGTATTCCATCCTTGTATTGGAATTCCTTTTTCACAATACCAAGCTTCCCTCCTCCTGAAATTTTCTTCAACAATGGATCTTGCATTTGAGTGTCCTTAACTCTGACTAACCAAGCTGATTGTATTTCCAAAACATAGACTAGGGATTTCTCATGGTTTTGGCAAAAGTCATGCAACGTTGAGAAACAATCCCCCAACGCTCCTTTGGAGGAATTTGTAACCTGATCCTTAGATAGGATCACTATTGTGTGCTTTCGGGTTAATGCGTTTCTACCACATTTCCTTTTGCTAACACAGTACTCAATTGAATAATCATAATCTTTTATGTATTCAATCCATTGATGTTGCCTCATGTTCAGATCTTTCTGTATAAACAGATACTTCAAACTTTTATGATCGGTGAAGATCCTGAACGACCTTCCCATCAAGTAATGTCTCCACAACTTAAGTGCAAAAATTACTGTTGCTAGCTCAAGATCGTGAACAGGATAGTTCAATTCATTAGGTCTCAACTATCTTGAACCATAGGCTATTACCTAACTGTCCTGCATCAACACACACCCTAGACCAAAACTCGATGCATTATTGTATGTTGTAAAAGCTTTGTTCGGATATGGTAGAATGAGTATACGTGCACTAGTTAATCTTTTCTTCAACTCCATATAATCTTCTTCACACTCAGTGTCCATTCAAAATTCTGAGTTTTCTTGGTCAAGGCCATTAACGGTGTAGCTATCACAAAGAATTTCTTTATGAATCGTCTGTAGTAGCCTGCCAAGCCTAAGAAACTCCTCACTTTTGTAACTGTAGTTGGTCTCTTGCACTCAACTACTGCCTGAAATTTTTCAGAATCAATTGACGTACCCTGAGCACTGATGATGTGCCCTAAAAATTGAATCCTTTCGGACTAAAACTCACACTTAGACAACTTTGCATAGTACTGATTATCCTTTAGCACTTGCAAAACTGACTTAAGGTGCTTCTCATGTTCTAAGGTAGTCTGTGAGTACACCAAAATGTCATCAATGAAAACTCCAACAAACTGATCCAGAAATCATTTAAAGATTTGATTTGATTTATGGCATGACTGTGTACTCATAGTGTCCATACCTTGCTCTAAAGGCAGTTCTCGGGATATCTTCCTCTTAAACTTTAATATGAAAGCATCTAGACTGGAGGTTAATCCTAGAAAATACCTTCACTTTTCTGAGTCTATTGAATAGATCATCAATTCTAGGAAGTGGATACTTATTCTTGATTGTTACTGCATTCAACTTTTTATAGTCGATGCATAGCCATAAAGTTCCATCCTTCATCTTCACAAATAACACCGGGGCTCCCCATGGTGATACACTAGGCCTAGTAAAGCCTTTCTTTAACCATTCCTCAAACTACTTCTTTAACTCATCCATCTTAGGAGCTGACATCCTGTAAGGTGGTACTGAAATAGGCTCAACCTCAGGCTGAAGATGGATTGGAAACTCTGTATCCTTCATGGGTGGTAACCCAGGTAATTCTGCTGGAAACACTTTAGGAAACTAAATGGGCATAGGAATCTTTTCAAGTTCCTCCTCCGTGGCCACCCCATTCAATGAATAATACTCTTTTTCACTGACTATGGGGATGGTATCCATAAGTCTAAGATGTAAACGTTTAGCACTAGATGCTAATCCTCTTGTACAAGTCACTCTAGCTCCCCGAGCATTAGTAATGTCGACTGAGTGATTCGTACAGTCAATTTTTTTCTTATGCTTACTTAGCCAATCCATTCCCAACACTAGGTCATAAGACCTCAATTCTATGACCCATAACTCACAGCAGAAATCATGGTTGCCTAACTGCAGGAGATATCTAGTAACTGCTTCATTGGTCATAATAAAACTCCTCCCTATAGTCCTGATGAATCTTAACTCACCCGTGATTTCTTACTACAATTTAAACTTATCTACTAAGGCAGATGATATCACTAAAAGAGTAGCTCCTATATCAAAAAGCTCTCTAACACTACCATTCTGAAAGGTAAAATTACCTTGAACGGTGGCTGGCTCTTTGGTGACCTGACTCACCAAGGTAAAAACCCTTGGGTCAACTGTTGCTGCAGCTGCACAAGGTCAATTTCCTATGGCAAGAGGTACAGGGGGTAGGTTCCTGGGCGGACCTGGCAAAGGTGAAGCCCGTGGACATCCCCTCGCCCAATGGGCTTTCTGACCACAAATATTGAAATTATTAGTCCCCATTGTACATGGGCTCATGCCATGGAATCGTCTACACTTAGGGCACAAACCCATCTTCTTTCTCTTGAAAGGACCTTGGTTTTCAACCATCGATCGTTTTCCGATGCTCTTTCCTAGGTTGGCTGGTCCAACCTCCACCTTTTTGCTAGATGTCATCATATCCTCAAATTCTCTTTCTAAGGCTAATGCCTTCTAAACCACTTGGCGATAACTCCTAATGTCTACTATCACCATATATCTCTAAAGCACGGGTTTCAGACCTTAAAAAAATTTCTTGCCCTTCAACTCATCATTACCAACCACGTAAGGAGCATACTGAATGAGTGAATTATAATGCTACTCATACTCTGGCACAGACATCTCTCCTTGCACTAGATTTTCAAACTGGATCCTCCCTTGATCTTTTGCATCTTCACTAATATATTCCTGTCGGAACATCTTCTCAAAGTCTGACCACTTGAGCACCTTTTTCTTGTGCTCTGGTTAAGTACCATTATTTTCTCTGAGCATCTCCATTACATCATCCTACCATAAACTAGCCCTCCCTTTCAAAAAGAAAGGAATTAAGGCCATCCTTTACTCAGACTCATAACCTCCACAAATGAAAAGTCGATTCATCCTAGATAACCAATCTTCTGCTCGATCAGGATCACCTATCTCATCAAAACTTGGTGGACCTACAGTCTTAAACTTTTCCAACAACCTTATCTGATGTGGGGCATCTACCCTCCTTGGAGCCTCCATAACCTCTAGCTCCTCCTCCTCCTCATGAGCATGATTTCTCCGTTCATAAGCCCTAGGCACTTACTGCTACTCAACATGGCTCTCCTGATCCTAACGTGGATTATCCTCCTCTTGGACAACTTCTCTGTCCTTTTGATCATGGAACAACTCAGTCATGATGGTACTCATACCCTGTGCCACATGGGCCATATTCTGAGTTAACCCCTGAAGCACCCTAGATATTTCATCCAACCTTGCCACAACTGGGTCACTAGACCCTCACCAGGTTCTCTAGCCCTCTTGAAACTCTTGACCTAGTGTCAACCATAGCAATCTACAACAAAAGCAGGACAACAATCCCCAGATGTTGGTTAGTACTAACTTTTGTAGCACATGGACTTTTCAAAACTAGATCTCAGCCTTAGCCTCCAATACCTAAGAAATGAGCTCTACACTCTGATATCAAAAACTAACGCGGCCGTCCTTGGCCCCTGCCCAGGAGACCTGTGAGAGCGGGTCTCACTGTGGATTATAATTTGCTAGTTGTATGTGTGTGCAAATTAAAACTCTGTGATGCTAGTTGATTAACCTAGAATATGTAGGTTGCATGCTCTTCATGCTTTGACTTACATTACCAAAAAGCAGAAAACATTAACCTGGCCAAAAGATTTCCATAGAAAATAAGTTCAAATAGCCAAAGCATACAAAATCAACATTTATGTGAGTTTACTACACATAACAACAGTAAGGGAACATTCATACATAAAGTAACTAATGCCTTCACCCAAGGGCAACCCTAAAGTCTAGGACTCCTCAAAACGTAGACAATGGAGGCAACTAAGAGTATTATATATTCAAGCCTCAACTGAGCTCTTCTTGAACTAACTCCCACCTTGGATGCAAGTCCTGGGGTCGAGTCACAAAATCCTTGTCCAAGTGCTACTAGGCTCTATAGTTAAAGGAGGACTCTAGTTAGTACTATTACTTGACCAACAAGTTATCCAAGTAAACTAGAATCATAAAGATTCTCAAGGGGAATACTTGTAACAAAAGCTAACTGCCATAATAACCCTCAACAGTTACCCGGTCCAACAACTTTAGAATCTTCACAACATAACTAGGGAGTGAGAACTTAAACATTCTTAGGAAGGGTCTTCACGATACCTACAAAAAAATTACTAAGGACTCCACATATGGGAACATATGTAACCTGCTGTGAGCTCATACAGCCTAAGGGCCTAACATATGCATATACCTTGGTCCCTTAGGACCACTCCTCATCCTAGTCCTTGAATGACAAGGCATAGCCTTGTCCTTGAGCAAGCTTTGCTTGCCAGCCTAACTAGTGATAAATCACTAGTTAAACCTCTCCCATTTATGTTGTACAGGGGAACTATGGTGGGACTATTGTAACTAGGCCATAAAGACCTTGTAAACTAGGTACACTAAGGTTTCACCTTGCAACCTCATGGCTAACGGCACGGTTAGGTTGCCAAGGGTTCTAAACCTTTCACCCTAGCTAGTGGTATTTAGTTGTGATCCTTAGTAAATTAGTTTTCTTGCTTATGGTAGAAGTAACCATAAAACTTTACAAAACTCAAGAAAACTTCTAGGTCTTGAAGTAGTTTCGATACTCACTGAGTACCCCCAGAATGCTTAGACCCCTAGGTACCCTAAAAACCTCCCTTAGGTCTCCCCTTGACCTTCCTAGGAAAACTTGGAAAATTCAGCCAACATACCTGTGGTCATGCATCGCCATAGTTGGTAACGTTCTGCTAACTTTCTAGTATTCGTGACGCATCATGGGCAATGCTACAAAACTGGCGACATGTCTCCAATTTGCAAATCTGCAGAATTTTCACAGATTTTGCTACTATGAACTTTGGACACTTACCAAACATATCAAACATGCTTGGTTAGCCTCCAAACATCACATACATATAAAACATGTTGCATAGATCACAACCAACTATCACAAGCCAATCTACGATGCATTACAACATCATTCCGATCATCACAAACCCCATAGTCCACCATGATTCAACCTTGTCCACTAACTAATGCTATTGCTAGAATTATTCAAATTCATCAAGCAACCTTATCCCAATAGCAATAATTGAACTTGAAAATACAACTCCCTTACCTCAACTCCAAGTAACAAGCAAGAATCAAGCACTCTTCCAATCCACTAAGCTTACCAAAGCACAACCTAAGCTCTGAGAAAAACATAGGCACCAAACATCAAATTCTTGCTTTCTAACCAAAACCCAAGCTCCTAATCAATTAATAAGCATGAATTCAATCAAGCACACATTGGTTACCTCGTCCTAAAAATAGAGGATGGGAGAAAACATGCTTCCAAGCTCCAAAACCATGGTTTTATGGTTGAAATGAGCTTCCAATGGCCTATATGCTTATGATGGCTTCTCTTTTCACCAAGAAACTTTGATTTCAAGCTTAATTGAATGGAAAAATGAGGGTGAAGAGGATGAACTCCGGTTTATGGCAGCCACTCCTCAACCTTACCATCTTATAAACCATGTTTAACACTTAGGCCACCAAAGTATTAGACATAATACACTTAAGTCCCCATCTTTTGGTAACTATAGCTATTCTTGATTAATCCTTGTTTATTTCATCATGTTTGGGTTAAAGTTAAAATTTTGGGTATAAAAATTCATTTTAACCACTTGGGATCCGGCTCGACTATTCAAGATGCAAAAATTACCATTTTGCCCTAAAATCTTATTTAGTGCCTTAACCTCCTTGGAACTTAGTGAACTTTGCTAAACTTTCCTATTCTTGTATGTAAACTTGAATTAAGGTTTTAAACTTAATTTTAAGCAATTTACCTTCTTTAGGCATGCTTCACACTAGGAGAGCCATAACATTCTCCCCTCATTCTGGAATTTGGTCCCCCATATTCCGCTACAACTCTGGAAAAACACTAGGATATCCTTTCAGCATATCCTGCTCCATTTCCCAGGTAGATTACTCTTCACTATGGTTAGACCAAAGGATCTTAACCATGGGAATCAACTTAATTCAAAGTTTCTTGACTTGCCTATCAAGTATTGGAATAGGTCTCTCTTCATAGGTCAAGTCTTCTTGAATGGGTACCACTGAAGGATTAACTACCTGTCCTGGATCCAAAGTTCATTTTCTGAGTAGACTGACATGAAACACATTATGCACTTACAAGACTGTCCTACGGTGCTCCTCATGTTCTGGAGAAGACTATGAGTACACCAAAATGTCATTAATAAAAACTTCAGCAAACTGATCCAGGAATGGTGTAAGAATTTGATTCATACCTTCTAATAGCCGAAGCGCTGTTGCCCTTCGAACCCATAAGCTTGGACAGAGTGCCACCCTCGGTAAAGGTGGGTGTCACCCCTGAGGAACAGAGTACCAACCTCGGGAAGGAAGACACCTCAGCCTTTCGACCTTAGTGATCCATCATCGCCCCCCCAGGAGTGACAGTACCGACCTCGGGAATATGGCGCACCACCATCCTTGGTAAGATGACCTAACCAGCTTTAGAGGAAGAAGACTCACCACCTCCGGTAGGGGAAGACACACCCAAAAGGGATCATTCGCGCCGAGGGTACCCGCGGATCATCGAAGCGACCTCGGATAAAAACCCTCTTATTCTAAAATGTCTCTTTTACCGAAGGGATCTCGAGAATATGAGAAAAATGGTTAAGGAGCCCCTGACATGCCACCCTCGTACACGTCCTGACACATCGCCCTCGGACATGCCTTGACACGCAGACCTACTATGGCCTCGATGCTTGGACAAGACGGCTTATGGCTGACTAGAAGTCCCCATTCCTGAAGGTACGGACTACATCCGACCGAACACGTGTCATGTTCTGAGCAGGCTATGTCAGGCAGATTTCTCCTTACATCATCCTATAAATATATGGGAAATGGACTCAGTAAGGTGGGTGGACTCTTAAGGCAAAACATACCTCCTATTCTTACCATTCTTCATCTCACTAAATACTGACTTGGGCATTGAAGGCTACTCCCCTGGAAAAGCACTCCGGGGACCTCCTAACCCTTGTTTTTTTAGTATTCCAGACAATCTCTCCCAGCAAGTCCCTTCTTCAGACGTTCCTCCCTCACCGGTAGTCCCTTCCAGGCTCATCATGTCATACAGCAAAGATGCCGACGGGCATTATCTAGCGCCGTCTGTGGGAACCCACTCTCAGGTGGCCGTCATTGAGACTTGGCGTTCTAAGGACAAGGAACACCTGAAGTCCCCGTCCGCACTAGAAGCTTAACCGGCAACCAAGCAACCCGCTGTAGGGACTTCCTTGCTTGAGGACCAACGTCCTCTAACCATTATGATGAGCTTCCTACATGATTTTCAATGCTCCATTGTGGCTGAAATGACTCAACAACTGGATCAAAGGTGGTCATAATAGCCTTCGGGATGAAGGGCATCCTCGCCAACACCCCGTCGGGAGAAAAGCCCGAAATCTACTCATCGGAGTTCGGGGAGCAGGAACATCCACGATGAATCCTCGATGAAGGACATGCCTCCTAGAGTCTGACATATTGGAGAAACGGGGTCAAAAAGGGCTAGGCCTTCCCGCTGGCAAAGCTTTTCACCAGAGGAAATATCATAATCTCCCCGACACTGAAGTCATTCCTCGAAAAGGCAGCATCATTCTTCATTGCTGGAGGCCTCTAGGCAGCAAGAAGAGCCCAAGGCCACCATCCTCATGGAAAAAATCCTAGAGAGGCTGGAAAAGGGAGAAAAGCAAATCACTTGGAAGCCAGTGTGGTCAAGGCTATCTGAGACCTTCACTAGAGAAGAGTCACCGTTTGTCCGAACGATAGTAGAAGCGCCCATGCCAAGCAACTTTTGAGTCCCTTGCTTTGAGACCTATGATGGATGTCGTGACCCTCAAGCCCACCAGACCAAGTACAGACGCAGTATGGTGCTTCACGGTGCTGACGATGCCACTTTTTGCAAATGCTTCGAGGTCACCCTCTTCGGTCCTGCAACTGCATGGTACAACTCCCTCACCCCGGGAACAATAATGAGTTTCCAAGAACTATCCACAGCATTCACACAATAGTTCATCGACAGCAGGCCGATAGCGAAGATGCCCATCCAGATGTTCAATATAGCACAGAGAAATGGGGAAACCATTCGTGACTATGTTGAAAGATTTAACCGAGAGGCCCTGAGCGTGCCAGACTTCCGTCCCGAGATACGCATCCTCGCCATGATACGGGGACTTCGATGGGACTTGCAACTCTTTTACGAGTTCTCGAAAGACCCTCCATACACCCTTGGTGAATTCTACCGAAGAACCAAATAGCACATGACAGCCAAAGAGTTGAGAATGGGAGGATCAAAGCCTAACCATCATCATCCCGAAGGTGAAAGCTGTCAGCCCCGATATCCTGTTGGGGGTGGTGGAAAAATGTGAAAACAAAAGGGGAAAAGACCCATGTCATTCACTCCCCTAAATACCTCTCGAACAAACATATTGTTGGCCATGGAAAGGCAAGGAAACCTGATCTAGCGTCCGAAGGCCATGACTTCCGAAAACAAGAAAAATATGAAGAAGTTTTGCCAATTTCATCGGGATCATGGGCATGACACTGAGGATTGCTTCCAACAAAGGAAGTACATAGAGTCTCTAATAAAGCAGGGCCAACTTCAGCGGTACCTGCTTCAGGGAGGGGGGAAGAAGAAAGTAAAGGGGATGACGAGGAATATGATTCCGATAAACACCGGAATCGAAGTCCCAAAAGACATCCGCCACCTCCGGCTGGAATAATACAGACAAACTGGACTACCATCGGTAAAAAGAAAAAGAAAAGCCAAGGAGATCTCAGTGATGGAATATGGTAACCCATCAAAAAAGCTTCTTTGGAAAGATGGGTCTACCATAGTATTCCCTCACGATGACCTACTTTTAGTCATGGCAAGGATAGGGAGTTGGGATGTCAAATGAGTACTCCTCGATGACGGTTCTAACGCTGACATCTTATTCTCTCATCTGCAGCCGCATTTGGGTATCTCAAAGGGCAATCTCAAGCCTGTCACCTCCCCTACCTTCGGAGTGGGTCCGTCTGAACTCCTTGTCCTCGGATGGATTGACCTTCCTCTGATGTTAAGGGGAACTTCACTATAGAACAAGGATGAGCTTTTTGCCTCCACAATGACAAGGTTCATCGTCACAGATGTCCCTTCATCATATAATGCCATCCTCGGGAGACAGACGCAAGGAAGGCTCCACATTCGCCCAGACATGAAATACTTGACTGTCACCTTTGCCACAAAGGATGGAGATGCTAAGATCTTCATCAATCAAGGGGAAGTGAGAAAGGTGTTTGTCAAAGCAAAGAAGGCCCCAGCAAAGAGCTGCACATAGACTGCGGAAGCAAAGGTCATGCTCGTAGGGGAGGCAAAGAGAGAAGAAACAGAAGACCCTGAGAAAGTAAAAACAGGAGATATAGAACTTGTCCCAGGCTGAAGTACCCGAATGGGGAAAAAATTGGCCGAAGGTGACAAGGAAAAACTTGTATCTTTCCTATTAATGAACAAAGATCTGTTTCGCTACTCGCTGAAAGACATGCCTGGGGTAGACCCTCGCATAATCCAACATAGCCTTAAGGTGCGCCAAGAGGCAAAGTTCATCCGACAAAAAAAGCGAAGCACCTCAGCGCATAAGAATAACTACGTTAAAAATGAAGTCCAACACCTAATAGAAGCAGGTGTAATCAGGGAAGTCAAATACCCCGAATGGCTTAGTAACATGATTATCGCAACAAAGGAAAGGATTAACAAACTCCGAATGTGCATCGACTTCCGAAATGTGAACGATGCTTGCCCTAAAGATTCATATCCACTGTCACCAATAGATCATTTGGTGGACTCAACCACCGAGTATGGGCTCATGAGTTTCCTCGATGCCTTTAGCAGGTATCATCAATCAGGATGGACCCCGAGGATGAGGAAAAAACCGCCTTCATCACCGAAGTTGGTACATACTGCTACATTAGAATGCCTTTTGGGCTTAAGAATGCAGGAGCCACATACCAGAGGTTAATGAATAGGGTCTTCAACTCCCAAATAGGGAGGAACATGGAAGTCTATGTCGATGATATGATAGTTAAGAGCAAAGTGCCTAATAGCCATATCAGGGACTTAGAGGAAACATTCCACCAGCTGAGGACCTTCAGAATCCATCTCAACCCCAAAAAATGCCTGTTCAGGGTGAACACTAGTAAGTTCCTCAGATTTATGGTGTCAGAAAGAGCTAATGACGGCAATCCAGAAAAAGTCAAGGCCCTGCTGAGATTCCAAACTCCCATGATGATGAAGGATGTGCAGAGACTCACAAGGAGAATCACGTCCCTCAGCTGATTCATCTCCAGATATGGAGATCGTTGCCAACCGTTATTTAAAGTCCTCACTAAGGCAGCAAAAAATGGTGGCGACCATGGTCCCGAGGTGCATCCTTGGAACAAAGACTGCCAAAAGGCCTAGGAAGAGCTTAAGGTCTACCTAACTCGTTTGCTGACACTCCGGCAGCCACAGGAAAGGGAACCCCTCATACTATACCTCACTGTCACCGAAAAAGTGGTGAGTTCAGTCCTTGTGAGGGAGGAGGGGGTGAAGCAATGGCCAATATATTATGTGAGCAAGTCCCTGCACGGTGCCGAGGACAAGTACCCAGTACTACAAAAGGCTATTTACGCCCTAGTGCTTGCAAGCAGAAGGCTATGTCCGCATTTCCAAGGCCACCCCATTATTGTCCGAAGCAACCTGCCTATTTGAGACATCATGAAGAAGGTAAACCACTCGGGAAGACTTTCAAAGTGGTGCATCGAGCTCGGTGAGTATGATATTACCTATGAGCCAAAGAAGGCAATAAAAGCTCAAGCTTTGGCGAATTTCATTGCCGAAGTACCCAATGTCGAAGAAAGTCAACTCGACCTCGGGAATAATGAACTTGAGTAGACTCTATTCGTCGATGGGGCCTCCGGCTCTGAACATGAAGGAGCTGGAGTAATCCTTCAGGGTCCCGAAGGTATGGAAGTTATGAAAGCCATCAAATTTGGGCTTAACATCACCAACAATGTGGCAAAATATGAAGCCCTTATAGTAGGCCTACGCCTTGCTAGAAGAATTGGCATAAGAAACCTAAAGACCCACAGCGATTCTCAGCTAATGGTCCGACAGATGGCAGGAGACTATAGTGCGAAGGACCCAACTTTGGCAAAATATCACGAGCTTGTTTCAAAGCTCATTCAGAAGTTTGACGTCGTACACATTGAGAACGTGCCTCGCCGAGACAATGTTGAAGCAAATAGTTTGGCTAAGTCAAAAAAGTCCACTAAAGTACTAAGCCACCCGAGCATAGCAATAATGAGCATAACAACCCCAGAAAGAGGATGGAAAAGTCCCATAAAATAGTATCTTACTGTTAGTGTTGTGCCCAAAACCCAATCATGAGATGATTGTATTTTTTGCAAATTGAGTCATGATATTTTATTAAGGCATTAATCCAGCAATTATGTTTGTTGTTCTATTTTTGCGTAACGCAATAAATATAATTGTAACCCTAGAATAATGATATCCTTAAACGCTCCTACTCTAGTATTATTGTGGAGCGGGTTGTAACAATACATAACAACTAGCATATGTGGAGACTAATATGAGATATGTAGTCTACATATGGGCATAAGTTGGATAACTTGTGTACTGGACCGACCCACCATGAGAACACTGCATGGATCGTTATATGAGTGACATAAGTGATTCTCATAGTGATCATGGTATATATAGTCCTTTGACCTAAGATCATCAAGGTCTTTGATACTTTGATACTTTCCTTTGTTGCTCATAACTGAGTGAACTTGAAGGAGGTCATTGGGTATGTCACATATCATGTGAAGGGATTTGTATAATCAAGACGGGATTTGTCCCTCCTATGTCACAGGAGTGATATCTTCAGGCCCCTTGATAGAGTGAGACTAAGAAAATGCTTGGCCATGCTCGGATGAGTTGATATACAATATCAATGTCATCAGTTTAAGTTGGTCTACTCGGTAATCAAGAAACAATAGATGGGCCTGTACGAGAGTGACACATTCCATGTCTCATGCTTAGTCTTGATATCTTGGACAAAGGGATAATAGCATATATTGATGATGATCATAAAGGTTTAGTCGAATCATCGACAATCTTATCACTTGGGTAGCAATGATGTGTTGCTAAATGCCACTCATTGCTTATGATCATAAATGTGATTTGTGATCATTACCAACGTGGTAAGAGCCTATTGCGTCGCACACATAGAGCTATTTGGATCATTAGAGTGCATGGGCTAATTATTTGGGTTATGGTTTTACAATAATTTCATATTAATAATGGGCCCAAGAGTTGAGCAATTATTAACCCCGAAATTAAAGCCTAATTGGATTAGGGCTTTGAAACCTATTAGGCCTAGAAGTTGAGTATCACTATAAATACAACTTTTAGTGAGAAATTCGTAGGTCTCCTTACCCTAGCCTCCCAAAAGGACAGCCGCACTCTTCTTTTGCAATTCCTTGGAGGATGCAAGCTAACACTGCGAGCGTAAGAGAAACGCATCTACCGGGATGTGGTAGAAGCGTGGTGATCCCGAGAGGCTCGTGTGGATACCATAGAGAGCTTGAACACATCAACTATTCAGGTGTTGTGATTCGACTCGACAATTCAGTGAGAGATCTCAATCAAAAATTACGTATGAAAATTTTCGAACACCCGGTTTACCCCGTTTCACTTGGATCCTAGAGGGTTTCGGTTAAATTCCGCTGCGCTGTTTGGCTCCTGAAACCCAACAGTGGTATCAGAGCTACTGGTAGAACCCTAAATCGGGCTTGAATGTTGAATAACATGATGTTATGTGTTGGATTGCTTTCAGCCATGATTAATTAGATTGATTCATGATGCACGAAACCGAAACTTGTAATGAACATATGACATATATGAAGAAATGACACTAATTGGTTAATGAGATTAACCCAAAATTGATAGGTATGATATACCTATATGGATTAGGATTCTTGCAATAGTTGCAAAAACCCTAGCTTGGTTCAAATTTGGCCTATTCGGGAACCGAAAGTAAGATATTTTTGGTGGCTTGAATAAAGGAGTCTCGGGCAAAGAAATTGTAAGACAATTTTTTACGCCGAGGGGCGCTGCCCCCCTCGCAACCCCCCGCAAGGGCGGCTCCCCTTGACCCCGTCCGCTGACTAGCCAGCAGGACTGCCATATGCGAAGTGCCAAATAAATAAAACTGGTTAATCAACTCGCGAAAATTGGCAAGCATTTGTTGAATGAGATTTGGCATGTTATGCTGATTGATGGTTGAAGCATGGTGCATGGTTATAGCCCTTGATTGGTTGTACTTGTAAATATGGCCTGCGATTTGTGCCTTCTCTTGTTACTCTCATTGTACATTCTTTTCTCACCTTACTCCCCTCGAATGTATCTCGAGGTTTCTATTATTAATGTAATGGTACATTATGGGATCATCCAAGGTGGTATGTCCAAGGATCATCCAAGGTGGTATGTCCAAGGAGGTGACAACAAAAGAGCAACCAAGAAAGGAAAAGAAGGAGCTTGTGAAGACCCTTTTCTTTTCTTAGGCTTTTATGATATTCTTATTGGCTTGAGAATATCGCATAGTGTGGGCTATAACCATGTCACGTTTATTTTCTTGTAAGCATGAGATGCATGTTTTATATTTGTATGTGATGCATGTATAAGACAACCGGAGATAACAAATTGGTGAGATCAAAAGAAAAATCCTTCAAACAAATATTAAGTCATTAAATGTGATGCCTTCCAAATGTTGGCACTCGTCAAGACTTTAATCAACATTAGGTGGGTTTGCTAAAGCAAAGCACCTATGTTCATCTTGGCAAGGCGCGCTGGGATAATAGTGATATCCAAATTGCTAACTTTGGATCAGACTTAACTAAGTCATCCTAATAGGATTAGGGACTTAGAGGCATAGAGTTGGGCTTAAGTCCATGAGATGAGCTTGGACAAGTGTTGTTCACCCAACTATCCAAGAGTTTCATGAGATGCAATTGGCAAGGAGTTGCCTACCTAAATAGCTGTAACTTGAGAGAAAAGCTGAAGCTGACTCAAGTTGTGGTCAAATATGGATCTTGGCCAACTAGAATACCTTAGCGCCGAGGTGTTCCAAAATAATATCAAGGGTTATTATTTTGAGGAAAATAGTGGGAGTATCGTTTAATAAAAGTCCTTATTAAATGAATTAAAATACATGACTCTTACACTGCATATTTACTGTCGTAGATAACCCTGGCACAAAACACATCGACACTTTCATTGGGATCGATCCTTGAGAAGGAAAAACTGAATGGGACCAACTTTCTTAAATGGTACCGAAACTTGAGGATAGTCCTCAAGCAAGAGAGAAAGGCTTATGTCCTAGAGCAGCCCTTTTCAAATGAGCCTGCTGCCACTCCTCCAAGAGCTGAAAGGGCTGCTCACAAAAGGCATTCTGATGATGCTTTGGATGTTGCATGCCTCATGCTTATTACCATGGAATCTGAGCTTCAGAAGCAACATGAGAACATGGGGGCGTTCGATATGACCGAACATCTCAAACTGCTTTTCCAAGAGCAAGCTAGGCATGAAAGGTTTGAGTCCTTTAAGGCACTGTTTCAGTGCAAAATGTCTGAAGGAAGCCTGTGGGTCCTCATGTGCTCAAGATGATTGGGTACATTAAGAATCTTGAGAGTTTGGGGTTTGCTCTTCAGAAAGAGTTGGTTGCTGATGTAGTCTTGCAATCGTTGCATGAAAGCTACAGTCAGTTCATCATGAACTATAACATGGACGACCTTGACAAGTCCCTCCCTGAATTGCTCAACATGTTAAGAACTGCTGAGCAAAACCTTAAGAAGGCTAAGGCATTTTGATGGTTCAAAAGGGCAAAGGAAAAGAAAGGGAAAAGCTAACAAGAAGAAGGATAAACCTAATGGAAAGTCTAATGCTAATTCTTCTTCAGCTGCACTGAAACCAAAGGGTGGTGTGGAAAAATAAGGGGAGTGCTTCCATTGTAAGCAACCTGGACACTGGAAGCACAACTGCAAGCTCCATCTTGAAGAACTTGCTAGGGAAAAAAGAAGTAAGACTTCCACTTCAGGTATTTTTGTTATAGAGGCTAACTTCTCTACTTCCTCATCTTGGGTATTGGATATTGGATGTGGATCTCACGTTTGTGCAAATGTGCAGGATCTAAGTAGAAGTAGAAGATTCACCCGAGGTGAAGTGGACCTACGTGTTGGAAATGCAGCAAGGGTTGCTGCCTTAGCCGTAGGGACTTATGTTCTCACTTTACCTAGTGGATTAGTTTTAGAATTAGACAACTGCTACTTTGTGCCTACTATTAGTAGAAATTTGATTTCTGTTTCTTGTTTGGACAAGAAAGGATTCTCATTTATAGTAAAGGACAAATGTTATTATATTTATTTGAATGAAATCTTTTATGGTAGTGCTCAACTTAGCAATGGGTTGTATGTTCTAGACCTCGAAGATCCAATCTATAATGTGAATACCAAGAAGGTCAGATTAAATGATTGGAACCCGACCTACCTCTAGCACTGTCGCTTGGGCCATATAAATGAGACCCGCATATCCAAGCTCCATAAGGATGGACTCTTGGACTCATTTGATGAAAGGGGAGACCCGCATATTATGAATCATATGAGACATGGGCAAGATGACCAAAGCCCCATTCACAGGGCAAAGTGAAAGGGCTAATGACTTACTAGGACTCATACATAGTGATGTATGTGGCCCTATGTCTACACATGCTAGAGGAGGTTTCCAATATGGAGACTGATGACTTGAGATATGGCATGTGAGTATCTCATGAGACACAAGTCAGAATCCTTTGAAAAGTTCAAAGAATTCAAGAATGAAGTAGAGAATCAACTCACTGGAAGAGTATCAAAGTGCTTCGATCAGATCGAGGTGGAGAGTACTTGGATCGAGAATTCCTTGACTATCTGAAGGAGTGTGGTATAGTATCACAACTCACTCCACCAGGTACACCTCAATGGAATGGTGTATCTGAAAGGAGAAATCGAACTCTGTTAGACATGGTTCGCTCTATGATGAGTCAAGCTGACCTTCCAAACTCCTTTTAGGGACATGCTCTAGAGACAGCCGCTTTTACACTAAACCGAGTTCCATCTAAATCGGTTCAAAAGACACCATATGAGATATGGAGTGGGAGGCATCCCAATTTGTCTTTTATGAAGATTTGGGGCTGTGACGCTTATGTGAAATGTCAATCCTCTGACAAACTAGGGCCCAAATCTCAAAAATGCCTTTTTGTTGGGTATCCCAAAGAAACAAAGGGTTACTATTTCTACAATCCTTCTGAGCAAAAAGTGTTTGTTGCTCGAACTGGTGTCTTTTTAGAGAAAGAGTTTATCTCTAAAGGAACTAGTGGGAGGAAAGTAGAACTTGAAGAAATTCAAGAACAACAAGGAGACATCGAACCTGAAATGGAACCTGAACAGACACCACAAGATGTTGTGGTTCAAGAGTCTGTTCCTGTAGCACAGAGCCCACGTAGGTCTGGTAGGATTCGGCGTGAGCCTGAGAGATATGGATTTCTCGTGACTCACACTGGTGATGTGATGCTCATGGATCAGGATGAGCCCACAACCTACCAACAAGCTATGTCGGGGCCTGACTCTGAGAAGTGGCTAGTGGCCATGAAATCCGAGATGGAATCCATGTATGAAAACCAAGTATGGACTTTGGTTGACCCACCTGAAGGGGTAAAACCCATAGGGTGCAAATGGGTTTTCAAGAAGAAAACTGACATGGATGGTAATGTGATTACCTTTAAGGGACGATTGGTTGCAAAAGGTTTCAAGCAAATTCATGGTATTGACTATGATGAAACTTTTTCACCAGTTGCTATGCTTAAATCCATCCGAATTTTGTTTGCTATTGCTGCACACTATGATTATGAGATATGGCAAATGGATGTCAAAACTGCATTCCTAAATGGAAAGCTACTTGAGGATGTGTACATGACACAACCTGAGGGTTTTGTCACTCCTGAGAATGCCAATAAAGTGTGCAAGTTGCAAAGGTCCATTTATGGACTGAAGCAAGCTTCTCGAAGTTGGAATCTTCGTTTTGATGATGTAATCAAAGAGTTTGGTTTTATCAAAAATGAAGATGAACCTTGTGTCTACAAGAAGGTTAGTGGGAGCGCTATTGTCTTCTTGGTGTTGTATGTAGATGACATACTACTCATCGGGAATGACATTCCTGAGCTACAGTCTGTGAAGACTTGGCTAGGGAAATGTTTCTCTATGAAGGACTTGGGTGAAGCAGCCTATGTGTTAGGCATCAGGATCTATAAAGATAGATCTAGAAAGCTTCTTGGCCTAAGTCAAAGTACATATATTGACAAGGTGCTAAAGAGGTTTAGCATGCAAGATTCCAAGAAAGGATTCTTGCCCATGTCACATGGTATCACTCTTTCTAGATCTCAGTGTCCGAGTACAACTGAGGAGAGAGCGCGCATGAGTAAGATTCCATATGCCTCGGCAATTGGATCTATCATGTGTGCCATGATATGTACTCGTCCCGATGTCTCATATGCTTTGAGCATGATGAGTTGGTACCAATCAAACCCTGGTGAGAGTCACTGGACAGCTGTTAAGAACATCCTTAAGTACTTACGAAGGACTAAGGATGCATTCTTGGTCTTTGGAGGTGAAGATGAGCTCGTTGTAAGGGGTTACACCGATGCAAGCTTCCAATCCGATAAGGATGATTTTAGATCACAATCTGGTTATGTGTTTTGTATTGGTGGTGGTGCTGTGAGCTGGAAGAGTTCAAAGCAAGAGACAGTAGCTGACTCTACAACAGAATCTGAGTACATTGCCGCCTCTGATGCTGCGAAGGAGGCAGTTTGGATCAAGAAGTTCATCACTGAACTTGGAGTGGTTCCAAGCATTGCCGACCCGATAGAGCTCTATTGTGACAACAATGGAGCAATCGCACAGGCTAAGGAACCTCGATCTCACCAGTGATCCAAACACATACTCCGACGCTATCATCTCATCAGGGAGATCATCGAGAGGGGTGATGTAAGGATATGCAGGACTTCGACAGACAGCAACATTGCTGATCCGCTGACAAAGCCCCTTACGCAGCAAAAGCATGATAGCCATTCTAGGTCCATTGGTATTAGATACATGGATGATTGGCTTTAGTGCAAGTGGGAGATTGTTAGTGTTGTGCCCAAAAAGCCAATCATGAGATGATTGTATTTTTTGCACATTGAGTCATGATATTTTATTAAGGCATTAATCCAGCAATTATGTTTGTTGTTTTGTTTCTGCGTAACGTAATAAACATAATTGTAACCCTAGAATAATGATATTCTCAAACGTCCCTAGTCTAGTATTATTGTGGAGCGGGTTGCAATAATACATAACGACTAGCATATGTGGAGACTAATATGAGATATGTAGTCTACATATGGGTACAAGTTGGAGAACTTGTGTACTGGACCGACCCACCATGAGAACACTACATGGATCGTTATATGAGTGTCATAAGTGATTCTCATAGTGATCATGGTATATGTAGTCCTTTGACCTAAGATCATCAAGGTTGCCTACATGTGAGTCACATACTTTGATACTATCCTTTCTTGCTCGTAACTGAGTGAACTTGAAGGAGGTCATTGGGTATGTCACATATCATGTGGACGGATTTGTATGATCAAAATGGGATTTTTCCCTCCTATGTAGTGGGAGTGATATATGCGGGCCCCTTAATAGAGTAAGACTTAGAAAAATGTATGGGCATGCCCGGATGAGTTGATATATGATATCAATGTCATCAGTTTAAGTTGGTCTACTCGGTAATCAAGAAACCAAAGATGAGCTATACAAGAGTGAGACATTCTGATAGCTGAAGGGCTATCGCCTCCCTCAGCATATACTTCTTGACGAAAACATGGTCGGGAAGCCTGGCGTCATCCGACAGAAGCACTATCACTGACCTCGGAAGGAGCGAAGTCAGACACCACGAAGTCGGGACTTCGGCTAATACGCTAGGCATTTCAAAGGTATCACCGGCTCCCTCGGGGGACCAAAAGGATCGCCTTCGGGCATAAAAAACCAGCCATTCCAAATAGGAGAGAACTTCCCCGAAGGTGGAACCCTAGAACCAGGGGACTCCCCGATCTACGAGCATAACTCCTGAAGAAGGGCATCTGTACCAAAGAACGACCTCGCCCAGAGGACCTCGGGAGTACGGCATGAGCATTTAAGGAGCCTCTGACATGTCGCCCACAGGCGTTACACGCCGCCTCAAACGGCGGTCTGACACGCCGTCGCCGTCCAGGTCTTGTCACGACCTGTCTCGGTTCAAGGCTCAAGGAGCCTGCAAACGGCTACTTGTCCCCTACGCCCTGAAACACAGAGAACATCCGACCGAACACGTGTCATGATCTGAACGGGCTGGGAACTCCTATAAATACCAGGAAACACACCCTGGCAAGGCGGGATCTGACCCTCTCCCCTTGAGAAAATACAAACAGGCAAGGCCACTAAACCTCTTAGTGCTCCCCCTCTTTCATCTCTCAGGACACTGACTTGGGCGTCGGAGGCTCCTCCCCGGAAAAAGACCCCGGGGACCTCCTAACCCTCTTTTCTGAGTATTTCAGGCGCACTCCCCTGGGAAATCTAGGCTCCAGACGTTCTCCCTCTCAGGAAGTCCCTCCCGAAGTCACAATGTCTTCCAACGAAGATGCTGCTGGGCATCATTTGGCGCCGTCTGTGGGAACCCACCCTCAGGTCGCCGTTGTTGAAACTCGGCGTTCAAAGGACAAGGGACTCCCAAGGTCCCCGTCCGCGCCTGAAGCTCAACCGGCTACTGAGCAAACCCTTCCAGGGACTTCCACGCCGGAGGAAGAGCGTCCTCTGGTCATAACCATGAGTTTCCTGTGCGACTTTCAACGTTCTGTTGTGGCTGAAATGACACAGCAGATAGACTGAAGGTGGCCACAATAAACTCAGGCCCAAAGGACTCCCTCGCCAGCACGTCCTCGGGAAAGAAGCCCCAAACCAGTCTATCGTAGTTCGGGAAGCGGAGACCCACGTGAGGAGTCTTCAACAGAAAATATGCCCCTCGGGGCACGGCTTACAGGACGAGCTGGGTCCAAGTGACCCAAAATCCCACACAGAAGGAGCTCGTCACCTGAGGCGAAGTCCCCATCCATTCAGCGCCGAAGTCACTCCCCGAAGAGGCGCCGGCAATCTCTTTTCCCAGAAGAAGAACCTAGTGCCGCGATCCTTATGGAAAAAATATTAGCGAGGTTGGACAGAGTGGAAAAACAAGTAGCTCGCAAGCCAGTCTGGGCCAGGCTGTCTGAAACCTTCTGTGGGGATGAGTCCCCGTTCACCCGAACTATAGTAGAGGCAGCCATGCCAGGTGACTTCCGGGTACCTCGGCTGGAAACTTATGATGGCCGGACTGATCCACAGGCTCATCTAACCAAGTACAGATGCAGCATGATGATGCACGGTGCAGACGACGCTACCTTGTGCAAATGTTTTGAGGTCACCCTCACAGGGCCAGCAACTGCGTGGTACAACTCATTGGCTCCAGGAACCATCAGGGAGTTCCAGGAGTTATCTACAGCCTTCACGCAGCAATTCATTGGAAGTCGGCCGACGGCGAAGATGCCCGTCCAGATGTTCGACATAGCGCAGAGAAACGGAGAGACCATCCGCGACTATGTCGAAAGGTTTAACAGAGAAGCCTTGAGTGTCCCAGACTTTCGGCCCGAAATACGCATCCTCGCCATGACACGGGGCCTTCGGAGGGACTCACAGCTCTTTTATGAATTTTCCAAGGACCCTCCGGACACGCTTGGTGAATTCTACCGAAGGGCCGAACAACATATGACAGCCGAAGAGCTGAGAATGGGCGGACCGAAGTCTGATCACACTCGCGCCGAAGGATCCAGCCAGCAAACGCGATATCCAGCTGACCAGGCAGGCCGACCTCGGAGAATGCGGGGAAGGAAACTCCCAAACTTTACGCCCCTGAACACCACGAGGACCAACATCCTCATGACAATGGAAAGGCAGGGAGCCCAGATTCAGCGGCCAAGGGCCATGACCGCTGATAACAAGAAGAACATGAAGAAGTTCTGCCAGTTTCACCGCGACCACGGCCACGACACTGAAGACTGCTTCCAATTGAAAAAGTACATAGAGTCGCTGATAAAACTGGGCCAACTTCGACGTTATCTGCGAATGCCTTCCCCGAAGGGGAGGAAAGAGGAGGAAGGAAAGGCAGATGACGAAGACTACGACTCCGACAGACGGAGGAACCGAAGTCCGAAGAGGCGCCCTCCACCTCCGGCGGGGGTAATACAAACAATTACGACAGGACTCCCATCCTCGGAAAGAAAGAGGAAGGCCAGAGAAATATCAGTCATGGAGTATCAGAGCCCGACGAAGAAGCTGGCCCGCAAGGATGGTTCCACCGTCGTCTTTCCCCATGACGATCCGCTGTTGGTCATGGTGAGGATAGGAAACTGGGACGTCAAGAGAGTCTTGCTTGACGACGGATCAAACGCCGACGTCCTGTTTTCACATTTGCTGCCAAACTTGGGCATATCCCGCAGTGATCTCAAGACCGTCACTTCGCCCACCTTCGGCGTAGGACCATCCGAACTGCCTGTTCTCTGATGGATCGATCTTCCCCTAATGATGAAAGGGACTTCGGTGGACGGGACAACCGAGTTATTCGCCTCCACAATGACAAGGTTCATCGTTATGGATGTTCCTTCATCATACAACGCCATCCTTGGGAGACAAACACAGGGAAATTTGCACATTCGCCCTGATGTAAGATACTTGACTGTCACTTTTGCCACCAAGGATGGAGACGCGAAAATCTTCATTGATCAGGGTGAAGTAAGGAAGGTGTTCGTCAAAGCGTGAAGAGCTCCAGCAAACAACTTCGCACAAGCTATAGATGCAAAGGCTTTAAAGCCAAAAAAGAGCGAGGCAGAAGATTCCGCGAAGGTAGAGATGGAAGAAGTAGAACTTGTCCCAGGCCGAAGTACCCGAATAGGGAAAAATTTGGCCGAAGGCGACAAGAAAAAACTTGTATCCTTTCTACTGATGAATAAAGACTTGTTTGCCTACTCGCCGAAAGATATGCCGGGGGTAAACCCTCGCATAATACAGCATAGCCTTAAAGTAAGTCCGGAAGCGAAAGCTGTCCGGCAAAAGAAACGGGGCATCTCAGTCCATAAAAACAACTTCGTCAAAGCCGAAGTCCAGCGCTTATTGGACGCAGATGTAATCAGGAAGGTCAAGTACCCCGAATGGTTAAGCAATGTGGTTATTGCCACAAAAGAAGGGAGCAGTAAGCTCCGAATGTGCATCGACTTCAGAAACTTGAATGATGCTTGCCCAAAAGATTCATACCCTCTCCCACCAATAGACCAGTTGGTAGACTTAACTGCCGAATACGGGCTCCTAAGTTTCCTAGACGCCTTCAGTGGATATCATCAAATAAGGATGGACCCCGAAGACGAGGAGAAGACCGCCTTCATCACCGAGGGCGGAACGTATTGTTACACTAGGATGCCCTTCGGGCTCAAAAATGGAGGAGCCACTTACCAGAGGTTGATGAGTAAGGTCTTCAGTGACCAAATAGGGAAAAACATGGAAGTCTACGTCGACGACATGATAGTCAAGAGCAAGCTGTCTAACGACCATGTCGCAGATCTAGAGGAAACTTTCCACCAGCTCAGAACCTTCGGGATCCGCCTTAATCCCGAAAAATGCATCTTCGGAGTGACCTCGGGAAAGTTTCTTGGGTACATGGTATCAAAAAGAGGCATTGATGCTAACCCGGAAAAAATCAGGGCTCTGCTCGAATTTCGAACTCCCGTCACAATAAAAGATGTGCAGAGACTCACTGGAAGGATAACCTCCCTTAGTAGGTTTATTTCCAGATACGGAGATTGGTGCCGAGCATTCTTCAAAGTCCTCACTAAGGCAGCAAAAAAGGAGGGCAACCTCGGAAGTGATGATCATCCTTGGAACGAAGACTGCCAAAAGGGCTGGGAAGAACTCAAACTCTACTTAGCACGTCTACCCACTTTGCGACAGCCTCATGAGGGAGAGCCCATCATATTATACCTTGCCGTCACAGAAAAAGCAGTAAGCTCGGTCCTCGTGAAAGAGGCAGGGCCGAAGCAATGGCCGGTCTATTATGTAAGCAAGTCCCTGCACGGCGCCGAAGTCAGGTATCCTTTGCTGCAAAAAGCTATATATGCCTTGGTGATAGTAGGAAGGAGGCTGCGACCATATTTTCAGGCTCACCCTATCATCGTCCGAAGCAGTCTACCTCTGCGGGATGTCATGAGAAAAGTTGATCATTCAGGAAGGCTCTCCAAATGGTGCATAGAGCTTGGCGAACACAACATTACTTATGAACCTCGGAAAGCCATAAAAGCTCAGGCCCTGGCAGACTTCATTGCCGAAGTGCCCACCGCTGAGGACAGCCATCCAGATCCCAGGGAAGGTGAGCCAGAATGGACTTTGTATGTTGACGGAGCCTCAGGGTCCGAACACCAGGGCGCTGGGGTAATTATCAGAGGTCTCGAAGGTCTAGAAGTAATGAAGGCCATCAAGTTCAGCTTCAACGTCACCAACAATGTGGCCGAGTATGAAGCTCTCATAGCAGGATTGCGCCTAGCCAGAAAAATTGGTGTAAGAAACTTAAAAGCCCACAGCGATTCCCAGCTGGTAGTTCGGCAAACAGCAGGGGATTATGGGGCGAAGGACCCAACCTTGGCAAAATACCATGAACTGGTAGCAAAGCTTATCCGGGAGTTCGACACCGTACGAATCGAAAATGTGCCTTGTCGAGATAACGCCGAGGCAAATTGCTTGGCAAAATCGAAAACATGCACCGAGGTACTAAACAGCCCGAGCATCACAGTACTGAGCATAGTAACTTCGGGAAAAGGCTGGAAAGATCCGATAAAAAGATATCTCGCAACCAATGTGCTCCCCGAAGACCCCAACGAAGCGGCAAAGGTGCGAAGACGCTCCGATCGTTTCTTCCCGATTGGAGAAGAGTTATATCGGCAGGGATATGCAAATCCATTGCAGAGGTGTGTTGGCGAAGAGGATACTGAAATGATCCTCGAAGAAGTTCACGAAGCCGCTTGTGGTTCGCACGTTGGAACTGACGCCCTCGCAGCAGTAATACTTCGGCAAGGATACTTTTGGCCTACTGTAAGAAAGGACGCTAGGCAGTTCGTCCGGAAATGTGGAAATTGCCAAAGACACGCGAGTATCCAGAGGACACCCTCAGAAATGGTAACTTCGGCTGACTATCCTTGGCCTTTTGCAGTTTGGGGCATAGACCTCATTGGGCCACTCCCAACAGCGCCTGGAGGCGTGAAGTTCTGCGTAGTTGCAGTAGACTATTTCTCTAAATGGGTCGAGGCGGAACCCTTGGCGACTATCTCGGCAAAAGATATGCAAAAGTTCGTATGGAAGAACATTGTATGCAGATTTGGCATACCGAGGGTACTAGTAGCCGACAATGGGTCCCAGTTTACAGACAAAGGGTTCCAAGAATTTATCAACAACCTCGGAATAAAAATGCACTTCGCCCCAGTAGCTCACCCCCAAAGCAATGGGCAAGTAGAAGTATCCAACAGGACTATCAAAGATGGTCTGAAAAAGAGACTGGGGGAAGCAAAAGGGAAATGGCCGGGAGAGCTCCCAAGTGTGTTATGGAGCTACCGAACAACACCCCGAAGAGCCACAGGGGAAACACCTTTTTCACTTGTTTTCGGTACAGAGGCTATCATCCCAGTCGAGGTAGTGCAGCCATCGGTGCGAGTGCAAGTGTTCGATGAAAGGGGAAATGACCTCGGCCTGAGAACCAAGCTTGACCTCGTCGGCGAACACAGAGAAATAGCCGAGCTGAGGAGAAAAGCTTTTCAGCAAAGAGTGGCCGCGGCTATAAACTTGCGCGCCAGGCCAAAAGGAATAAAGAAAGGAGACCTCGTTCTCCGAAAGGCTGAATTTGGACCCCGAAGGCCATCCCACGGGGTACTTCGTGCAAATTGGGAAGGACCTTATCTGGTACTTGCCGAAGTGCGAAAAGGGGTTTACAAGCTCGGCGATGCCGGAGGCATAGAGTTAAAAAATACATGGCATTCGGACGCCTTGAGAAAATTCTATGCTTAAGATTTCGGTGAGAAGATTGTATTGTACAGAAAAATTTCTAAGTACAAAAGTTCCTCAGCCAAAAATCTTGAGCATGAGTTATACAAGTCTGAATTTCGCGAAAGTGACCGCTGACATAAGCGAAGATATGATTTTCCGAAGTCCCTTGAGCAAACGTGTTCGGAACAATGGGAAATGAAAAATCTCGCAAAGGACTTAGCCAAAATTCTTGAGCATAAGTTGTACAAGTCGGAATTTCGTGAAGAAGATCGCCGTATTTTCCTAACTCTCTTGAGCGAACATGTTCGGGACAATGGAAAATTAAAAATCTTACAAAAAGACTTAGCCAAAATTTTTAAGAAAGAGTCTTTATTGAGATGGATCTGCTTACAAAGAAGAAAGCTCGCCAAAAGTAGAAATACAAAAAAGAAGAAAAAGAAGGCAAAGGACCCTAAAACAAACTAAGGAATCTCGGCGTCTCGGGAGCCACCAGCTCCTGCGTCCTTTTCCACCACCTTCGGCGCCGGGAAAGAAAGGGGCAAGTTCAGGTGCTCGATTTTCGACCAAGACCACCGAGGCCCCTCTGGAATGTTTAGGGCCTCCAAAAAAGAGAGGTCCAGATCTGGGAACCTCTAAAGCACTTGGTGACGAACGAGGCAGAAGCCATCTTGAAAACCGACCTTGGTCATTTCATCGGCTTTCTTCTTCTCGACCGCCAGCTCATCACGTTCCCTCTCCAGATCGGCAATCTCCTTCCTCAGCGCCTTCGTCTTCTTCTTCTTTGGCTCCTTCTTCAAAGACTCGACCTCGGCCTGGAGCTCGGCCTTCTCGGCAAGCACCTTCGCCAGGAGAGCCTCAGAATCTGACTTCTCCTTTTGATATGATTCGTTCGCCGAGGTCAGCTCCGCCACCTTGGCACCGAGGTCAGAAATCTTCTGGGAGGAGTCCTTCAAAAGTTCCTCCTTCTCCTTCGCGAACTCCTCCCGAATGGCAGCGACCTCCATCTTCGCAGCTTGAGCCATCTCCGTGTTCTTGGCAGCCAATTCAGAGCACTTGGCCTTAGATTTTTCTATGAGATCTAAGGCCAAGACTCAGAACGCCGCTTCCTTCGCCACCCGGACCCTGAGGAGGCCGGTGTACCCCAGCAGCTGCAAAGAAGTAAGAGCAAAAGTTAGTAAGGCAAAGAGTGGGCCAAACACTTAGAAGAAATCAAAGGGAAACAAAACAAAGGCCTGAAGTATACCTGGGCAGCGTGCTCGGAAACCTTGGCAGCGAGGGACTCATCGCTCGGGCACGCTTCGGAAATGGCCCTGAAGGAGGCCTCGGTGAGGATCCCCCTCGAGATTTGGTTGGCCATGTACGGGCAGTCGCCGGAGTACAAGTTCATGTCCTCCGTAAACGACCAAAAGGGCTCCCTCGGGATCTTCCCCTTCGGGACATGGGCATCCCGAAGAGCCCGTTTCCGGGCGTGCTCGGCTGCCCAATTCGGGTATAGCAGCTCCCCTGCACGGCAAAGCAAGAAATTTATCAAGACAAGGAACCCTTAAAGAAATAAAGGTACCACAACTTGTCTAAGAAAACGAACCTGGCGGCACCTCCGCGACGTCATCGTCGGAGTCCCGGACCTCCTCGGCAGGAATCTCCTTACCTTTACTCTTACAACGCTCCTCGGCAGAAGGGACTTCCACCAAGGCGTCCAGAAGAGCCGCCGAGGAAGAGGGACTCCGAGAAGGGGCGGCAGCGGCAACCTCGGCCGGCGGAACAGCAGCAGCAGCATCCGACTCTTAGCGCGCCTCCTCGGGAATTTCCGCCTGAGGAGGAGGCGCGTCTTTCTTTGCTCGTTTGGCCACGGATGGCCCAGCCCCAGATGATTTCCACCTTCGGGAGACGGCCTTCTTCATCTGCTCGCCCTTCTCGGCTTGACCGAGGAAAAGGGACTTGTAGTAGGCAGCGGAGTCGTCACCCATATCTGAAAAAGAAAGGAAACATCAGTGTGAGTCCAAGGTAAAACTATAACAAAAGAACCCTGAGATAACTTACTCTCAAAAAAGGACTCATAAGTTACTTCCTCCCTAAGGAGTTGCACCAACCAAGAGTCTTTCCCAGCGATAGCAGGAGCCGGCATCCCGAGGTCCGTCTTGTGCTCCTTCACCACCCCTAGTTCTCGAAGAACCTCCTCGGTCATCAGTTTCCAATTGATGAGGAAGGGGTAAAGGGGGCGCGAAGGGACCTCGGAATCCCAGTCGGAGACTGCTCGGATCCGTTTGTCGAAGTCCGCGAATATGGATGCCAACTCAGGAGTCAGCATTATCCTCGGATCAATGACGTCCATCTCCAGCCTTCCCCGAGCCCACTTGGTCGGCATGTGTGACCAGGCCTCCTCCATCTTCAGAAAGAAAAACATTTGTTGCCACCCTCGCCAGCTGTCCTTGGTGGCAAATGTGAACATATACTTTTTGCTCCCTGATCCCCGAGGTAGCATGAAGTAAAAGCCACCCTTCGGGACCACAAAGAGCTTATAGTACTGCATGAAAAGAATAAAGTGGGGCTCTATTTTGAAAATGCCGCACATACAGAGGAAGGCGTTAAAGTAGTAGTACGAGTTCGGCGGAAGCTGATTTACGACAATGCCATGGAATTGGGAAAAGTTGCAAATCATCTTTGGAGGAGGGTACCGAAGTCCGGCCTTCAGTTGGGCTCGGAAAATGGTAACCTCATCGCCACGGTTTGAAAAGCTAAACTGGTCAGAACGTGGCAACCTTGTAATGGCGTACGAGGGAAGAAAGAATTTGGTCTTCCATCTTGTTAATTTTTTAGGAGTTGTGCAACAAGGGTGAGACAAAAGAGGTTGCCAGCTCTCAGGAATAGGCATGGTCAGCAGAAAAGCGATTTCGGAAAAAGGCCAAAAACAACTTCGGGAAAGCTTAAAAAGCAAAAGACTCTGGAAGTTAAAACCCACCAAATGTTCTTCCAAAATCTAGATTCGAAGACGCCGTCGCGAAAGGTTGCCGGAAAACACTCCGTCAAAGAGGATCGCCGCAAAAAGCAGGAGAAAACGTGAAAGCAGTTGAAAGCAAAAGCAGAAGCAAAAGGAGGTTATGACGGAACAGAGGTATATATAGGCCGAGGAGGGTAGGCGAACCGGCGTCATAAAGTACTCCACAAAGGCGAACAGTCGCCATAACTGCTCATGGCGCGAGAAAAGGCGCGCCTGCTGTATCCGACGCAGTTCCCGCCAATAACAAGCTGCCACGTGTCAGCCATCACGCCAAAAGAGGGATATGCTTTCTAACACCCCTAGACCCTGGGCGCGCCGCTCCAGACTGACACGCCTGGTTACCAAACGCGACGTTACGCAGCCCTACAAAAGGAGAGAAGTGGGTGACCTCGAAGACACCAAAGGACGGGCTATGACCGAACAGCCCATGTCTTCGGACAAAAGGTACATCTTCGGCACAGGCATTGCGCCCGAGGTCCCGAAGGACTCCCTCTGAAAGCCGACAAACCGAAGTTCCCACTTCGGCTTTTCGGAGGGGGGCCTGTGATAGCCGAAGGGCTATCGCCTCCCTCAGCACATACTTCTTGACGAAAACATAGTCGGGAAGCTTGGCGTCATCCGACAGAAGCACTATCACTGACCTCGGAAGGAGCGAAGTCAGACACCACAAAGTCGGGACTTCGGCTAATACGCTAGGCATTTCAAAGGTATCGCCAGCTCCCTCGGGGGACCAAAAGGATTGCCTTCGAGGATAAAGAACCAGCCATTCCAAACAGGAGAGAACTTCCCCAAAGACGGAACCCTAGAACTAGGGGACTCCCTGAACTACGAGCATAACTCCCGAAGAAGGGCATCCGTACCAAAGAACGACCTTGCCCAGAGGACCTCGGGAGTACGGCATGAGCATTTAAGGAGCCTCTAACATGTCGCCCACAAGCGTTACACGCCACCTCAAACGGCGGTCTGACACGCCGTCGCTGTCCAGGTCTTGTCACGACCTGTCTCGGTTCAAGGCTCAAGGAGCCTGCAAACGGCTACTTGTTCCCTACGCCCTGAAACACAAAGAACATCTGACCGAACACGTGTCACGATCTGAACGGGCTGGGAACTCCTATAAATACTAGGAAACACAACCTGGCAAGGCGGGATCTGACCCTCTCCCCTTGAGAAAATACAAACAGGCAAGGCCACTAAACCTCTTAGTGCTCCCCCTCTTTCATCTCTCAGGACACTGACTTAGGCGTCGGAGGCTCCTCCCCAGAAAAGACCCCAGGGACCTCCTAACCATCTTTTCTGAGTATTTCAAGCGTACTCCCCTGGGAAATCTAGGCTCCAGATGTTCTCCCTCTCAGGAAGTCCCTCCCGAAGTCACAATGTCTTCCAACGAAGATGCTGCTGGGCATCACATTCCATGTCTCATGCTTAGTCTTGATATCTTGGACAAAGGGACAATGGCATATATCGGTGATGATCACAAAGGTTTAGTCGAATCATCATCAATCTTGTCACTTGGGTAGTAATGATGTGTTGCTAGACACCGCTCATTGCTTATGATCATAGTGTGATTTATGATCATTCCCAATGTGGTAAGAACCTATTGGGTCACACACATAGAGCTACTTGGATCATTAGAGTGCATGGGCTAATAATTTGGGTTTTGGTTTCACAATAATTTCGTATTAATAATGGGCCCAATAGTTGAGCCACTATTAAGCCTGAAATTAAAGCCTAATTGGATTAGGGCTTTAAAACCCATTAGGCATGGAAGTTGAGTCTAACTATAAATACAACTTTTAGTGAGAAATTCGCAGGTCTCCTTGCCCTAGCCTCCCAAAAGGACAGCCGTACTCTTCTCTTGCAATTCCTTGGAGGACGCAAGCTAGCACTGCGAGTGCAATAGAAACGTATCTGCCGAGATGCAATGGAAGCGTGGTGATCCCAATAGGCTCATGTGGATACCGTAGAGAGCTTGAACACGTCAACTGTTTAGGTTTTTTTATTCGACTTTACAGTTGAGTGAGAGATCTCAACCGAAAATTAGGTATGAAAATTTTCAAACACCCGGTTTACCCCATTTCCCTTGGATCCTGGAGGGTTTTGGTTAAATTCCACTGCATTGTTTGGCTCCCGAAACCCAGCACATCTCACAGAGTACTTCGGGCAAACTGGGAAGGGCCTTATTTGGTCCTTGACGAGGTACGGCCAGGAGTCTATAAGCTCGGTGATGCCAAAGGTGGAGAATTGAAGAACACATGGCACTCAGATACTCTAAAGAAATTCTATACTTAGAATTTTTTTTTAGGAAATTGTACACTTAGAAATTTCTAAGTACAAAAAAGCTTTATGAGGAAAATTGCCCCACCTAATAAATCTAACCAAAAAAGGCGCGAGTATTTACTTGTGAAAATCAGACATTCTCCTTGAAGGCGCATCAGCTAAACACGACTAATAAAAATGGCCCAAGCTTTGCCAGAACTAGTGTAACCAGAGATTATTTAAAGAAAAACTTGTCGCGAGACTTAGCCAAATTTCAGAAGGAAAAAATAGATTCTATGAAATTGCACTTTGTTACAAGGAGGAGATTACAAGAAAAAGGTTACAATGAAAAAGAGAAAGGAAGCCCTAGACACCTAAGGGACCCCACCTTCGTTAGATGTCCTATCCCCAGCATCCTTTGTTGCAGCATTCGAAGCAGAAGGAGGAGCAAAAGGCAGGTTGAGATGATCAATCTTTGACCAAGCCCAGCGAGGCCCCTCGGGGATGTCCAGAGCAGCTAATAAGGATAAGTCATGGTTGGGGTACATCACCAAGACTTGGTGCCGAGCAAGACAAAAGCTATCTTGATAAGCGACCATGGTAGCTTGATCTGCCTTGTCTTTTTTCACGGACAAGTCGTCCAACTCGTTCCTCAACTTGGCGACCTCCTTCTTGAGCTTCTTCATCTTCTTCTTCTTCTTCGTCTTTGTCTCATTCTTCAGCGCCTCGACCTCAACCTGAAGCTCGACATTGTCAGCAAGGGCCTTTATCAGGAGAGTAGAGTCTTCCTCCTCTTTTTGATAGGCCTCGTTGGCTGAAGTCAGCTGAACGACCTTCGCACCGAGGTCAGACATCTTTTGGGAGAAATCGTTCAAGAGTTCTTACTAACCCTACAAGAACTCTTCCCGAAGTTTGGCAACCTCCTCCTTGGCTATTTTGCTCAACTCAGCATTCTTGACGACCGAGTTGGCACAAAACACCTTAGCCTTCTCCAGACAATCTTCAGCCCAATATCAGACCGAAGACTGTTCTTCTGCCCAAGCTCTGAAATATCCATTATACGCTAAGAGCTGTAAAAAATGGGGGGAAGGACATTTGGTAAAGATGCACAAGGAAAACTAAAGACTTAGAAAAATTTTGAGAAAAGATGAAGGATCTGGAAACTACCTGGGCAGCGTGCTCAAACATCCTACCTGCAAGGATCTCCTCGTTCGGGCACTCATCTGCCACGGATTTGAAGGTGGCTTGGGTGAGCATGCTCCTCGCCATTTAGGGAGCCATTTGCTGGCTGTCTTCAGAGAACAAATTCATGTCCTCCGTGAAAGACCAAAAAGGCTCCCTCGGAACCTTATCCTTCGGGATATGAGTGTCCCGAAGGGCCCACCTCCGGGCGTGCTCTACCATCCATGCCAAGGGTGCCAGTTCTTCTGCAAAGTCACAACGCAGTTCCATCAGTACATTGTCCCTTAGCCATATGTCTATAAGACTGATAGTGCTAAAAATGTCTAAGTTTACAAAGAAATGGCTAAGGGGCAACCTGGCGGAACCTCGATGATATCATCATCGGAGTCGTGGATCTCTTCGATTTTGGCAGGGACGTGTTTGCCCTTGCTTTTTCTGCGCTCCTTGATTTCTTCAGGAGAAGGGCCCCCTGCTGAAAAACCCAAGAGGTCCGCCGAAGTAGTGGGACTCCGAGGAGTGGAGCTGATGGCTAGCTCCAGCGGCAGGTCAGCCTGGACCTCTGGCTGGTTGCCAACCTCCACAACGTCCTCCAGAGGTGGAGGAAGAAGGTCCTTCTTCGCTTTCTTGGCTGAAGATAGCCCGCCTCTAGATGCCTTTCTCCTCTTTGGGGCCGCCTTCTTCTTCTGTTCCCCCTTCTTGGCTTGACCGAGGAAAAGGGATTTGTAGAAGACGGCTGACTGGTCGCCCACCTATAAAAAAAGGGAAAAATATCAATGTAAGTTCAAAGGGATACTTATACCAAAAATTTGGAAAGTAACTTACTCTCAAAAAGGGCTTCATAAGTGAGCTCCTCCCAAAGGAGCATCACCAGCCAGGACTTCTTCTCGTTGATGGCAGGAGTTGGCATGCCGAGATCATTTTTATGCTCCTTGAACACCCCTAGCTCCCGAAGAGCCTCTTCGGTCATAAGGTTCCACCTAATGGGAAAGGGATACAAGGAGCATGGCAGGACCTCGGCATCCCAGTCGGCGACAGCTCGGATACGGCTGTCGAAATCCTCAAAACTCACTGCCAACTCAAGAGTTAGCAACTTTTTGGGATCAATGATGTCCGTCTCTAGCATCCCCCAGGCCCACATAGTCTGCACGTGCGACCATGCATCCGCCACCTTCAGGAAGAAGAATTTTCTTTGCCACCCTCACCAACTATCTCTAGTGTCAAAGGTGAACACGTATTTTTTGCTCCCAGATCATCGAGGTAGCATAAAATAGAAGCCACCCTTCGGGACCAGATAGAGCTTGTAGTACTGGATGAAAATGATGAAGCGGGGTTCTATTTTAAAAACCCCACACATGCAGGGAAAAGCATTGAAGTAACAACAAGAGTTGGGAGGCAGCTGATTCACGGCTTTGCCATGGAATTGGCAAAAGTTGCAAATCATCTTTGGCGGGGGAAACTAAAGTCCGGCCTTTAGTTGTGCTCGGAAAACAGGCCACTATTATTCATAAAGCTGAAGTGGCCGGGACGGGGTAGCCTGGTAGTGGCAAAAGAAGGAAGAAAAAACTTAGTTGTCCACTTCACTAATTTTTCCAAAGTGGTACAACATGGGTGAAACATGAGAGGGAGCCAGCTCTCGGAAGTAGTTTGGATGGACATGAGGGGGACAGGGGAAGACATATTCGGCTAAAAGAAACAACTTTGGGAAAGAATGTCAAGGGACTTTGGGAATAAGAAACCGACTTCGAAATCTAGAAAAAATGGAAACTGAGGAAATTGAGGAACCTCTGAAAGGGAAACCCATCGAAATGTTTTCCAAAGTCAGGATTAGTGGACGCCATCGTAAAAGGCCACCGCAAATTGCTCCGCAGCTTGCACCGCCGCAAAAAGAGAAAGAAGAACTCGTGAGCAGATGAAAATAGGCCAGAAGCAAAGGAAAGCGAATGAAGGCTATGAGGGGAAGGAAGGTATATATAGACTGAAGAGGAGTAACCGAATCATCGCCATAATTACGGCTCAAAGGCGAAAGGATGCGGCTAGTGTAACCGATGCAACTGCCCCCAATCACCGCATGCCACGTGTTGCCCACTGCCAGAAATGAGGGCATGCCTTTTTACACCGTGAAAACTTAGGCACGCATACCTGAAGCGACACTCCTGACTATGAGATGTGACAGTCTACTAACCTATAGCAGATAAAGTAAAGAAAGGAAGCGCTCACCTCGGAGACACCAAGGGACCAACCAGGGGGCATGGAATGACACCTACGGGCTATCTTGGCTGATAAGACACACCTTCGGTGTCAAAGTGTCCCCCACACAGTGTCCTACCCTGGGCCCTACAAGGTGCCCCCAAAGATGATGGGTTTCGGGAGCCAAACAGCACAGCGGAATTTAACCGAAACCCTCCAGGATCCAAGTGAAACGGGGTAAACCGGGTGTTCAAAAATTTCATACCTAATTTTCGGTTGAGATCTCTCACTCAACTGTAGAGTTGAATCACAAAACTTGAACAGTTGACATGTTCAAGCTCTCTATGGTATCCGCACAAGCCTCTCGGGATCACCACGCTTCCAACACGTCCCGGCAGATGCGTTTCTCTTGCGCTCGCAGTGCTAGCTTACGTTCTCCAAGGAATTGCAAGAGAATAGTGCGGCTGTCCTTTTTGGAGGCTAGGGCAAGGAGACCTGTGAATTTCTCACTAGAAGTTGTATTTATAGTGAGACTCAACTTCCAGGCCTAATGGGTTTCAAAGCCCTAATCCAATTAGGATTTAATTTCAGGCTTAATAATGGCTCAACACCTTGGCCCATTATTAATACGAAATTAAAGTGAAACCATAACCCAAATAATTAGCCCATGCACTCTAATGATCCAAATTGCTCTATGTGTGCGACCCAATAGGCTCTTGCCACGTTGGTAATGATCATAAATCACATTTATGATCATAAGCAATGAGCGGTGTCTAGCAACACATCATTGCTACCCAAGTGACAAGATTGTCGATGATTCGACTAAACCTTTATGATCATCATTGATATATGCCATTGTCCCTTTCTCCAAGATATCTAGACTAAGCATGAGACATGGAATGTGTCACTCTTGTATAGCCTAATCTTTGGTTTCTTGATTACCAAGTAGACCATCTTAAACTGATGACATTGATATCATATATCAACTAATCCGAGGATGGTGATGCATTTTCTAAGTCTCACTCTATCAAGGGGCCCGAAGATATCACTCCCGTTACATAGGAGGGACAAATCCCATCTTGATCATACAAATCCCTCCGCATGATATGTGACATACCCAATGACCTCCTTCAAGTTCACTCAGTTACGAGCAACAAAAGAAAGTATCAAAGTATGTGACTCATATGTAGGGAACCTTGATGATCTTAGGTCGAAGGACTACATATACCATGATCACTATGAGAATCACTTATGACACTCCTATAACGATCCATGTAGTGTTCTCATGGTGGGTCGGTCCAGTACACAAGTTCTTCAACTTGTACCCATATGTAGACTACATATCTCATATTAGTCTCCACATATGCTAGTCGTTATGTATTATTGCAACCCACTCCACAATAATACTAGACCAGGGATGTTTAAGAATATCATTATTCTAGGGTTACAATTATGTTTGTTAAGTTACGCAGAAACAAAACAACAAACATAATTGTTGGATTAATGCCATAAAAAAAATTTATCATAACTCAATGTGCAAAAATACAATCATCTCATGATTGGCTTTTTGGGCACAACACTAACAAAAGATTCTACAAGCCGTAGTCTCCACTTTGACTTTTCAAGGGGGCCATGTGATAGCCGAAGCGTTGTTGCCCTTTGAACCTAGAAGCTCGGGCAGAGCGCCACCCTCGGTAAAGGTGGGTGTCACCCCCGAGGAACAGAGTACCAACCTCGAGAAGGTAGACACCTCGACCATTCGACCTTGGTGATCCATCATTGCCCCCCCGGGAGTGACAGTACTGACCTCGGGAATCTGACGCACCACCATCCTTGGAAAGATGACCTAACTGACCTCAGAGGAAGAAAACTCACCACCTTTGGTGGGGGAAGATACCCCCAAAGGGGATCATCCGTGCCGAGGGGACTCGCGGATGATCGAAGCGACCTCGGATAAAAACCCTCATGTTCCGAAAAGGTCTCTTTTACCGAAAGGATCTCAAGACTACAACAAAAATGGTTAAGAATCCCCTAACACGCCACCCTCGTACACGTCCTGACACGTCGCCCTTGGACATGCCTTGACACGCAGACCTACTTCGCCCTCGATTCTTGGACAAGACGGCCTATGGCCAACTAGAGGTCCTTACCTATTCCTGAAGATACGGACTACATCCAACCGAACACGTGTCATGATCTGAGCAGGCTATGTCATGCGGATTTCTCCTTACATCCTCCTAAAAATATCTGGGAAATGGACTCAGTAAGGTAGGTGGACTTTAAGGAAAAACATACCTCCTATTCTTACCATTCTCGATCTCACTAAATACTAACTTGGGCGTCGAAGGCTCCTCCCCCGGAAAAGCACTCAGGGGACCTCTTAACCCTTGTTTTTTGAGTATTTCAGGCAATCTCTCCCAGCAAGTCCCTTCTTCAACGTTCACCCCTTACCGGAAGTCCCTTCCAGGCTCACCATGTCATACAGCGAAGATGCCGATGGGCATTACCTTCCATGAACACTGCAAGGGTGTTTGTCACACCAAATGGCATAACTGTATATTCATGGTGTCCATACCTTATCCTAAAGGCAGTTTTTGGGATATCTTCCTCCTTAACTCTGATTTCAAAGTATCTAGACCAGAGGTCAATCCTAGAAAACACCTTTCCTACTCTGAGTCTATCGAATAGGTTGTCAATTCTAGGAAATAGATACTTATTCTTGACTATTACTGCATTCAACTTTCTATAGTCGATGCACAGTCTTAAAATTCCATCATTCTTTTTCACAAACAACACCGGGGCTCCCTATCATGATACATTAGGCCTTATAAAGCATTTCTTTAGCAGTTCCTCCAACTGCTTTTTTAACTCATCCATCTCAAGAGCTGACATCCTGTAAGGTGGCATTAAAATGGGTTTAACCCTAGGCTGAAGTTTGATTGCAAACTCGGTATCCCTTTTGGGTGGTAACCCGAGTAACTCTACTAGAAACACTTCAAAAAACTGATTCGCTGCAGGAATCTTTTCAAGTTCCTCCTCTATGGCCACACCATTCAATGAATAATACTCTTCTTCATTGACTACGGGGATGGTATCTATAAGTCTAAGATGTAAACTTTTAGCACTCGATGCTAATCCTCCCATGCAAGTCACTCTAGCTCCCTAAGCATTAGTAATGTTGACTGAATGATTCGCACAGTCAATTTGTACCTTATGCTTACTTAACTAGTCCATTCCCAACACTAGGTCATAACAACTCAATTTTATCACCCACAGCTCACAACAGAAATCATGGTTGCCTAACTACAAGGGGTACCTAGTAACCACCTCAATGATCACAATAAAACTCCCCCTACATTCTGATGGTCTTAACCCACCTGAGATTTGTTGCTACAATTTAAATGTATCTACCAAGGTAGATGATATCGCTAAAAGAGTAGCTCCTGTATAAAAAAACACTATAACACTACCATTCTAAAAAGTAAAATTACCTCGAATGACGGCTGGTTCCTTGGTCACTTGACTCGCCAGGGTTTAAACCCTCAGATCAACTACTGCTATGGCTAACCTAGGTCATTTTCCTATGGCAAGGGGTGCAGGGGCTATGTTCCTGGGCATACCTGGCCAAGTTCCAACCCGTGGGCAATCCCTCAACCCATGTCCTTTCTAACCACAAATATTGCAAATATCTGTCCCCAAGGTACATGGCCTCGTGCCATGGAATCGTCCACACTTAGGGCACAAACCCATTTTCTTTCTCTTGAAGGCACCTTGGCTTTCAACCATCGGTTACTTCCTAGTGCTCTTTCCTAGGTTGCCTGCTCCAACCTCTACCTTTTTGCTAGGTGCCTTGGTATCCTCAAATTTTCTTTCTCAGGCTAACACCTTTTAAGCTACTTGGTCATAACTTTTGATGTCCATTGTCAGCGTATTGCTCTGAAGGACGGGTTTTAGACCTTGAAACAATTTCTTGGCCTTCAACTCATCATTACTAACCATATAGGGAGCATACTAAATAAGTGAATTGTAAAACTGCTCACACTCTCGCACAGGCATCCCTACTTGCACTAGGTTCTCAAACTGGATCCTCCTCTGATCCTGTGCTATTACCCACTCCGGGGTAGTCCAATTATGGTGCCAAAATTGTGCATTTACACTCACAGGATTGGTAATATTCTGTAGGCCATCAAAACACTACACTTAGTATGCATACCCAAGTGGCCCTCTTGGGTATTATGTAAACACATGCATATTGGTCCAACCATTGCACACATATTCACATTTCATGCATACCATGGCAGCAAAGAAGGAAAGCACTATCACAAGGCTTAATCTTGGCTACCACACATTAGGCAATCTTGTGAAGTTCTAGTGACCAGCCATTACACCTGTAACTTCCACCAATAAACTGTATCATTCTCACCATGTACCCTCTATTTTCATTACTCCATTATCAAGTAGACACTTAGAAAAGACCAAGTAATTTTTTATCACATCAATAGCCCAACCATGGACCAAGTTATGGATTTTTTAAATTAGTTACAAGAATCTGACCAAATGAACAGTAATTTAGCCAAATTTGCAACATCAAATCCTTGGCTACATGGCTCCAAATTCAGAAATTCCAAATCCCCATTCAACCTCTAGATGTCCTCTAGGTGTGGTTAAAATTTCATACCAATACTCATTCTACATAGGTGATACAGCATTTTGACTGCAGAGTCAAAATTCTGGTCACTTTATGACCATTTTGCCTGTACAAAATTTCGTAAGTGTGCAAACACTTCATTCACAAGAGGAAAGCCCTCCAACGATATCCCATACATGCCCAATATACATAGGAATTACATGATCTTGCACCTAGCAACTTTATGTGGTCAAAACAGAATTTACAAGTAAGTAGCCTATCATTGACACTTAGGCAGCTTTGTACCACATCACATACGTAGCCAAAACATTACTCAAATGTTCACATACTTGTCTCATTTTACATACAATACATGTACATGCATACATGCACTACAAAATGGCCTTAACTTAGATAAATACACTGTTGGGTTTCGGCAGCCAAACAGCGCAGCGGAATTTAACCGAAACCCTCCAGGATCGAAGTGAAACTGGGTAAACCGGGTGTTCGAAAATTTTCATACCTAATTTTCGGTTGAGATCTCTCACTCAACTGTAGAGTCGAATCACAAAACCTGAACAGTTGACGTGTTCAAGCTCTCTATGGTATCCACACGAGCCTCTCGGGCTCACCACGCTTCCACCACGTCCCGGCAGATACGTTTCTCTTGCGCTCGCAGTGCTAGCTTGCGTCCTCCAAGGAATTGCAAGAGAAGAGTGCGACTGTCCTTTTGGGAGGCTAGGGTAAGGACACCTGCGAATTTCTCACTTAAAAGTTGTATTTATAGTGAGACTCAACTTCCAGGCCTAATGGGTTTCAAAGCCCTAATCCAATAATAACCCAAATAATTAGCCCATGCACTCTAATGATCCAAATTGCTCTATGTGTGCGACCCAATAGGCTCTTATCACGTTGGCAATGATCATAAATCACATTTATGATCATAAGCAATGAGCGGTGTCTAGCAACACATCATTGCTACCCAAGTGACAAGATTGATTCGACTATACCTTTATGATCATCATCGATATATGCCACTGTCCCTTTGTCCAAGATATCAAGACTAAGTATGAGACATCGAATGTGTCACTCTCGTATAGCCCAATCTTTGGTTTCTTGATTACCGAGTAGACTAACTTAAACTGATGACATTGATATCGCATATCAACTCATCCAAGCATGGCCATGCATTTTCTAAGTCTCACTCTATCAAGGGGCCCGAAGATATCGCTCCCATTACATAGGAGGGACAAATCCCATCCTGATCATACAAATCCCTCCGCATGATATGTGACATACCCAATGACCTCCTTCAAGTTCACTCAGTTACGAGCAACAAAGGAAAGTATCAAAGTATGTGACTCACATGTAGGGAACCTTGATGATCTTAGGTCGAAGGACTACATATACCCTGATCACTATGGGAATCACTTATGACACTCATATAACGATCCATGTAGTGTTCTCATGGTGGGTCAGTCCAGTACACAAGTTCTCCAACTTGTACCCATATGTAGACTACATATATCATATTAGTCTCCACATATGCTAGTCGTTATGTATTATTGCAACCCGCTCCACAATAATACTAGACCAGGGACTTTTAAGAATATCATTATTCTAGGGTTACAATTATGTTTGTTAAGTTACGCAGGAACAAAACAACAAACATAATCGCTGGATTAATGCCTTAATAAAATATCATGACTCAATGTGCAAAAATACAATCATCTCATGATTGGCTTTTGGGCACAACACTAACATACACACCCTAATTTACAGGAGTGCTTAAGACATAGTGGACTCTATGATAGGATGTTGGATAGCTATTGCACAACACAATAAGTAACATCACTAAAAATACCAAATGTGCTCCTAAAATCACCAACCTTTCTAGAACATAACTAAACGTATACAAGTTCATGTACTTGGAATTTTAGATCAAAACTCAAACCAAAAATGTATGTTTGAATATGATCTTTCTGCTAGGCCTGAATGACAGAATTGAGGGGAGTAAGTTTCGTTGAGAAACTTAGTAAGGGTAGCACTTGGATTCAATAGGCAATGTGACCATCATTAAAATGTACATCTAAAGGCACTAAAACACAAAAACCATAATGCATATATACAAGATATAGCAACCAAATGCAGCAGACATTCACAACCAACAAACACATGAAATGCAGCAGTAACATAAACCATAGGTTAGCTCATAAAACACATAATAAACATAAATAAATCACTATGGCAGCCCTCCTCAAGCTAATTCTTGTACTTTGGAGGATTTGAACACTAGTTTGTACTAACTTTGGGCTCTAAAAGCCCTCACTTCACTACCATCATTGAGCACTTCACACTAGGTCACAAAACCTTCAATAAGTGCTCTCCCTCACTAAGCGTGGCTCATCAAGGTCATGGCTCCCTTCCAAGCTTAGCCCTAGCTCTCTGGTTGCTTGAAAATACAAAAAACAACCCATGAGAGCAAGAGAACCCTTGCCTTGATCGGTATACTGAAATTGGAGCTTGATCTTATGTGCACTCAAGTAATAGCATCAAATAGCTTCCAATTGTGCTTCCTTGACTTCAATTGCAAGTAGCTTTGAGTTTGAAGGTATGGTGGCTATGGAGGAAGTGTAGAGGAGAGGGCTGGCTTCCTTTTTACTAGTGGAGGCTGAAATTTAGAGAAGAAAAGGTGGTCTTGACTACTTAAATAGTCAAAAGTACACTAAACACACTTAAGTAGTCTTAACGTTGTCGTATGTCATTTTCTTTCTCACTAATTATTCTTTCTTTGTCTTAAACTCATTGGTACACATGTGCCCAACATTTTTGACCCATTTATCAAGCCTTGGCTACCTCTTTCATGGTGGGATAACCCCATAAAACTTTCATTTGACTTAAGTCATAAGTGTGGACAACGAAAGGCACACAATAGGACACTTAAGTCCTTATAAACTTTTTCTATTTTCCTTTGTCCATAATTGTTCTCCATAAGAAATTTGATCCTCCAATAGCACTTTCATACCATTCATATCCTTCCCATAACTCTCCAAATCTCTTTTGTGACATTTTTGCAATTGAGTACCCAAATTTCTGAAACCTTACAAAAAAGTCCATAGGTTGCTTGACAAGCAAGCAACCCTTAAGGCTTTTCCTGTGGATGAAGTTACCATCTTGGAATACTTTTAAGGAGGTGTTCATTATACCTTTTACTCCTCACACTTTAATCACTATAAATAAAATTACACAATATAATGTCTTTTTGACCATTATGCCACACTTGTAATTTTCTAATTTTTGTGTGGTGGTAACAATCCTTCCCCCCTTAAAAATTTTGGTCCTCCAAAATAGCCTTTAGCTTTGGGTATTCTTCATGATACCTTTCCATAAGGTCTTTTTCAGTTTCCCAGGTTGCTTCTCTTTCAGATTGGTGTGACCACTGAACTTTAACCATAAGAATAAGTTTATTTCTTAACCTTCTGGTATCCTTGGCTAGCATAGCTATAGGTTTCTCTTCTTATGTCAAGTTAGCTTCCAACTGTATGTCTTCCACTATAATACCATGCTTTGTGTCCAATAGACACGTCTTAAGCATACTGATGTCAAAAACATTATGACCACTTGACATGCTTGGCGGTAGAGCTAACCTGTATGCTACCTTGCCAACTCTGTCCAGGAGCTTATAAGGACCTATGTATCTTGGAGCTCACTTGGTTCTTCTGCCAAATCTAACAGTGCCTTTGGTTGGTGCAACTTTCAGCCAAACATTGTCACCCGCCTCAAATTCCAAGTTTATCCTTCTTTTGTTCACATAGGTTATGGTCCTTTTATTGGCTGCCTTTAATCTCTCTTGAATTTTCTTAATTTTTCCAATTGTCTCTTCAATAATTTCAAGACCCAACTCTAGCCTGTCTAGGGCTTCCACCCAATAGTGCGGTGTCATACACCTTCTTCCATATAATGCTTCATAAGGTGCCATGCCAATGGTGCTTTGGTAACTATTGTTATATGAGAATTCCACCAATGGCAAGTGTTGGTCCCATTCACCTTTGAAATCCAACACATAGCTCCTGAGCATGTCTTCTAATATCTATATCACCTTTTAAGTTTGCCCATCAGTCTGAGGGCGCCAAGTAGTACTCACGTGGATTTTGGCTCCTTGTACTTTGTGAAAAAAACTCTAAAATTGAGGTGTAAATCTCAGATCTCTATCAGATACAATGGAATCTGGCACTCCATGTTGTCCCACTACTTCCTGGACATACATATGAGCTAACTTCTCCAAGGATTTTGTGAGTTTCATAAGTAAGAAGTGGGCACATTTGGATAGCCTATCCACAATGACCCAGTTTGTATCATACCTTAATCTAGTCATAAGCAATCAAGTCAAAAAGTACAAGGTTTTGTTGCCCCACTTCCTCACTAGTATGGGTAGAGTTTGTAGGGTACCAGCTACCTTCTGGTACTCTACCTTTTCCCTCTTGCATGTGGCACATTTGGAGACATAAGTAGCTATCTCCCTCTTCATATTTGCCCACTAGAAGTGAGTCTTCAAGTCTTTATACATTTTCTCACTTCCTAGATGGATGTTCAACTTGCTTGTGTGAGCTTCTTCAAGTATTTCATCCTTGAGCTTTGCTCCTTTAGGCACATAGATTCGGTCCTTGAAATACATTAATCCTTACTTGTAGCCAACGGATTGATACAATGAACCTTTTTCCCCTCCTGAATTCTCTTTCAGATTAGGATCTATCTCCTGTGCCGTCCTAGGTTCTTTAATCCATCCAGATTGGATTATCAATGTGTAGATTTAGGCTTCCTTCCACTTAAGCCACTTATGCCATAGGCATAGCAAACTATTCTGCTATCATAATCAGTTATGGATCCTCCTTTCAGAAGACCCATGTACTTCCTACTTGGGGCATTTGCTACTTGATTACCTTTGCCCTCTGTGTACTCTATAGAGTAGTCATAGTCCCTGATGGATTCTAACCATCTCCTTCGTCTCAGGCTCAACTCTTTCTAAGTGAACAAGTACTTTAGGCTCTTATGGTCACTGTAGATCACAAAAGAACTTCCTATCAAGTAATGCCTCCATTGCTTTAAAGCAAAAATCACTGCTGCCAATTCTAGGTCATGGATAGGATAATTTTGGTCATGAGGTCTCAACTGTCTTGACTAATATGTTGGGTTTCGGGAGCCAAACAGCGCAGCGGAATTTAACTGAAACCCTCCAGGATCCAAGTAAAACGGGGTAAATCGGGTGTTCAAAAATTTTCATACCTAATTCTTGGTTGAGATCTCTCACTCAACTGTAGAGTCGAATCACAAAACCTGAATAGTTGATGTGTTCAAGTTCTCTATGGTATCCACACGAGCCTCTCGGGATCAACACGCTTCCACCACCTGCCGGTAGATGCATTTATCTTGCACTCATAGTGCTAGCTTGCGTCCTCCAAGGAATTGCAAGAAAAGAGTGCGGCTGTCCTTTTGGGAGGCTAGGCCAAGGACACCTGCGAATTTCTCACTAAAAGTTGTATTTATAGTGAGACTCAACTTCCAGGCCTAATGGGTTTCAAAGCCCTAATCCAATTAGGCTTTAACCTCGGGCTTAATAATGGCTCAACTATTGGGCCCATTATTAATGCGTAATTATTGTGAAACCAAAACCCAAGTTATTAGCCCATGCACTCTAATTATCCAAATAACTCTATGTGTGTGACCCAATAGGCTCTTATCGTGTTGGCAATGATCATAAATCACATTTATGATCATAAGCAATGAGTGGCATCTAGCAACACATCATTGCTACCCAAGTGACAAGATTGTCGATGATTCAACTAAACCTTTATGATCATCACCAATATATGCTATCGTCCCTTTGTCCAAGATAGCAAGACTAAGCACGTGTTAGTATTGTGCCCAAAAAGCCAATCATGAGATGATTGTATTTTTGCACATTGAGTCATGATATTTTATTGAGGCATTAATCCAGCAATTATGTTTGTTGTTTTGTTTCTGCGTAACGTAATAAGCATAATTGTAACCCTAGAATAATGATATTCTTAAACGTCCCTAGTCTAGTATTATTGTGGAGCGGGTTGCAATAATACATAATGACTAGCATATGTGGAGACTAATATGAGATATCTAGTCTACATATGGGTACAAGTTGGAGAACTTGTGTACTGGACCGACCCACCATGAGAACACTACATGGATCGTTATATGAGTGTCATAAGTGATTCTCATAGTGATCATGGTATATGTAGTCCTTCGACCTAAGATCAACAAGGTTCCCTACATGTGAGTCACATACTTTGATACTTTCCTTTGTTGCTCGTAACTGAGTGAACTTGAAGGAGGTCATTGGGTATGTCACATATCATGCGGAGGGATTTGTATGATCAAGATGGGATTTGTCCCTCCTATGTAACGGGAGTGATATCTTTGGGCCCCTTGATAGAGTGAGACTTAGAAAATGCATGGCCATGCTTCGATGAGTTGATATATGATATCAATGTCGTCAGTTTAAGTTGGTCTACTCGGTAATCAAGAAACCAAAGATTGGGCTATACGAGAGTGACACATTCCATGTCTCGTGCTTAGTCTTGATATCTTGGACAAAGGGACAATGGCATATATCGGTGATGATCATAAAGGTTTAGTCGATTCACCGACAATCTTGTCACTTGGGTAGCAATGATGTGTTGCTAGACACCGCTCATTGCTTATGATCATAAATGTGATTTATGATCATTGCCAACATGGCAAGAGCCTATTGGGTCGCACACATAGAGCTATTTGGATCATTAGAGTGCATGGGCTAATTATTTGGGTTATGGTTTCACTTTAATTTCGTATTAATAATGGGCCAAGGAGTTGAGCCATTATTAAGCCCGAAATTAAATCCTAATTGGATTAGGGCTTTGAAACCCATTAGGCCTGGAAGTTGAGTCTCACTATAAATACAACTTTTAAGTGAGAAATTCGCAGGTCTCCTTGCCCTAGCCTCCAAAAAGGACAGTCGCACTCTTCTCTTGCAATTCCTTGGAGGACGCAAGCTAGCACTGCGTGCGCAAGAGAAACGCATCTGCCGGGACGTGGTGGAAGCGTGGTGATCCCGAGAGGCTCGTGTGGATACCATAGAGAGCCTGAACACGTCAACTGTTCAGGTTTTGTGATTCGACTCTACAGTTGAGTGAGAGATCTCAACCGAAAATTAGGTATGAAATTTTCGAACACCCGGTTTACCCCGTTTCACTTGGATCCTGGAGGGTTTCGGTTAAATTCCGCTGCGCTGTTTGGCTCCCGAAACCCAACAGCACGACACATGGAATGTGTCACTCTCGTATAGCCCAATCTTTGGTTTCTTGATTACTGAGTAGACCAACTTAAACTGATGACATTGATATCGTATATCAACTTATCTGAGCATGGCCATGCATTTTCTAAGTCTCACTCTATCAAGGGGCCCAAAGATATCACTCCCGTTACATAAGAGGGATAAATCCCGTCTTGATCATACAAATCCCTCCGCATGATATGTGACATACCCAATGACCTCCTTCAAGTTCACTCAGTTACGAGCAACAAGGGAAAGTATCAAAGTATGTGACTCACATGTGGGGAACCTTCATGATCTTAGGTCAAAGGACTACATATACCATGATCACTATGAGAATCACTTATGACACTCATATAACGATCCATGTAGTGTTCTCATGGTGGGTCAGTCCAGCACACAAGTTCTCCAACTTGTACCCATATGTAGACTACATATCTCATATTAGTCTCCACATATGCTAGTCGTTATGTATTATTGCAACCCACTCCACAACAATACTACACTAGGGACGTTTGAGAATATCATTATTCTAGGGTTACAATTATGTTTATTGTGTTACACAGAAACAGAACAACAAACATAGTTGCTGGATTAATGCTTTAATAAAATATCATGACTTAATGTGCAAAAAATACAATCATCTCATGATTGGCTTTTGGGCATAACACTAACAATCTCCCACTTGCACTAAAAGCCAATCATCCATGTATCTAATACCAATGGACCTAGAATGGCTATCATGCTTCAGCTGCGTAAGGGGCTTTATCAGTGGATCAACAACGTTGCTGTCTGTCGAAGTCCTGCATATCCTTACATCACCCCTCTCGATGATCTCCCTGATGAGATGATTGTGTCGGAGTATGTGTTTGGATTGCTAGTGAAATCGAGGTTCCTTAGCCTGTGTGATTGCTCCATTGTTGTCACAATAGAGCTCTATCGGGTTGGCAATGCTTGGAACTACTCCAAGTTCAGTGATGAACTTCTTGATCCAAACTGCCTCCTTCGCAGCATCAGAGGCGGCAATGTACTCAAATTCTGTTGTAGAGTCAGCTACTGTCCCTTGCTTTGAACTTTTTCAGCTCACAGCACCACCACCAATACAAAACACATAACCAGATTGTGATCTAAAATCATCCTTATCAGAATGGAAGCTTGCATCGGTGTAACCCCTTACAATGAGCTCATCTTAACCTCCAAAGACCAAGAATGCATCCTTAGTCCTTCGTAAGTACTTAAGGATGTTCTTATCAGCTGTCCAGTGACTCTCACCACGGTTCGATTGGTACCAACTCGTCATGCTCAAGGCATATGAGACATCGGGACGAGTACATATCATGGCATACATGATAGATCTAATTGCTGAGGCATATGGAATCTTACTCATGCGTTCTCTTTCCTCGGGTGTACTAGGACACTGAGATCTAGAAAGAATTATACCATGTGACATGGGCAAGAATACTTTCTTGGAATCTTGCATGCTAAACTACTTTAGCACCTTGTCAATGTATGTACTTTGACTTAGGCTAAGAAGCTTTCTAGATCTATGTCTAGAGATCCTGATGCCTAACATATAGGCTGCTTCACCCAAGTCCTTCATAGAGAAACATCTCCCTAGCCAAGTCTTCACAGACTGTAGCTCAGGAATGTCATTCCCGATGAGTAGTATGTCATCTACATACAACACCAAGAAGACAATAGCGCTCCCATTAACCTTCTTGTACACATAAGGTTCATCTTCATTTTTGATAAAATCAAGCCCTTTGATTGCTTCATCAAAACAAAGATTCCAACTTCGAGAAGCTTGGTTCAGTCCATAAATGGACCCTTGCAACTTGCACACTTTGTTGGCATTCTCAGGAGTGACAAAACCCTTAGGTTGTGTCATGTACACATCCTCAAGTAGCTTTCCATTTAGGAATGCAGTTTTGACATCCATTTTCCATATCTCATAATCATAGTGTGCAACAGTTGCGAACAAAATTTGGATGGATTTAAGCATAGTAACTGGTGAAAAAGTTTCATCATAGTCAATACCATGAATTTGCTTGAAACCTTTTGCAACCAATTGTCCCTTAAAGGTAATCACATTACCATCCATGTCAGTTTTCTTCTTAAAAACCCATTTACACCCTATGGGTTTTACCCCTTCAAGTGAGTCAACCAAAGTCCATACTTGCTTTTCATGCATGGATTCCATCTCGGATTTCAGGGCCATTAGCCACTTCTTAGAGTCAGGCCCCGACATAGCTTGTCGGTAGGTTGTGGGCTCTTCCTGATCCATGAGCATCACATCACTAGTGTGAGTCATGAGAAATCCATATCTCTCGGGCTCACATCGAATCCTACCAGACCTATGTGGGCTCTGTGCTACAGGAACAGACTCTTGAACCACAACATCTTGTGGTGGCTGTTCAGGTTCTATTTTAGGTTTGATGTCTCCTTGTTGTTCTTGAATTTCTTCAAGTTCTCCTTTCCTCCCACTAGTTCCTTTAGAGATAAACTCTTTCTCTAGAAAGACACCAGTTCGAGCAACAAACACTTTTTGCTCAGAAGGATTGTAGAAATAGTGACTCCTTGTTTGCTTGGGATACCCAACAAACAGGCATTTTTGAGATTTGGGCCCTAGTTTGTCAGAGGATTGACATTTCACATAAGCGTCACAGCCCCAAATCTTCATAAAAGACAAATTGGGACACCTCCCACTCCATATCTCCTGTGGTGTCTTTTGAACTGATTTAGATGGAACTCGGTTTAGTGTAAAAGAAGCTGTCTCTAGAGCATGTCCCCAAATGGAGTTTGGAAGGTCAGCTTGACTCATCATAGAGCAAACCATGTCTAACAAAGTTCAATTTCTCCTTTCAGATACACCATTCCATTGAGTTGTACCTGGTGGAGTGAGTTATGATACTATACCACACTCCTTTAGATAGTCAAGAAATTCTCGATCCAATTGCTCTCCACCTCGATCTGATCAAAGCACTTTGATACTCTTCCCGAGTTGATTCTCTACTTCATTCTTGAATTCTTTGAACTTTTCAAAGGATTCTGACTTGTGTCTCATGAGATACACATAGCCATATCTACTGAAGTCATCAGTGAAAGTAATGAAGTATTGAAAACCTCCTCTAGCATACAAAGGACATGAATTTGTTCTCCGAAAACAGCCAGCAAATGGTTCCCTAAATGGAGAGGGGCGTGCTCACCCAAGCCACCTTCAAATCCATGGCAGATGAGTGCCCGAACGAGGAGATTCTCGTAGCAAGGATGTCCGAGCACGCTGCCCAAGTACTTTCCAGACCCTTCATCCTTTCTCCAAATTTTTCTAAGTGTCTGGTTTTCCTTGTGCATCTTTACCAAACATCCTTCGCCTGATTTTTTTTACAGCTCTTGGCATATAGTGGATATTTCAGAGCTTGGGCAGCAAAATAGTCTACGGTCCGATCTTGGGCCGAAGAACGTATGGAGAAGGCCAAGGTGTTTTGCACCAACTTGGTCGTCAAGGACGCTAAGTTGAGCAGAATAGACAAGGAGAAGGTTGCCAAACTTCGGGAGGAGTTCTTGAAGGGTCAGGAGGAGCTCTTGAAGGATTTTTCCCAGAAGATGTCCGACCTCGGTGCAAAGGTCGTTCAGCTGACTTTGGCCAATGAGGCCTATCAAAAGGAGAAGGAGGAAGACTCTGATCTCCTGACGAAGGCCCTCGCTGACAATGCCGAGCTTCAGGCTGAGGTCGAGGCACTGAAGAATGAGACAAAGGTGAAGAAGAAGACGAAGAAGCTCGAGAAAGAGGTCACTAAGTTAAAGAATGAGCTGGATGACTTGTCCGTAGAAAAAGACAAGGCAGATCAAGCTACCAAGGTCGCTTATCAAGATGGCTTTTGTCTTGCTCAGCACCAAGTCATAGTGAAGTGCCCCAACCTTGACTTATCCCTCTTAGCTGCTTTGGACATCCCCGAGGGGCCTCATTGAGCTTGGTCAAAGATTGATCATCTCAACCTGCCCTTTGCTCCTCCTTCAGCATCAAACGCTGCAACAAAGGATGCTGGAGATGGGACATCTCACGAAGGCGGGGTCCCTTAGGTGTTCAGGGCTTCGCTTTCTCTTTCTCTTTGTAACCTTTTTCTTGTAATCTCCTCCTTATAACAAGGCTCCTTTTAATAGAATCTCTTTTTTCCTTCTAAAATTTGGCTAAGTCTCAAGACAAGTTTTCCTTTAAATAATCTCCTGTTCCAAGGGTTATTCTGACCTTTTTTGGTCTAGGACCCTCAGGAAGATATTTTTTTGCGCCTCTTATTAACCATGTTCAGTGCAACACTGGTTCTGGCAGAGCTTGGGCCATTTTTATTAGCAATGTTTAGCTGACGTGCCTTTGGGGAGAATGTGTGATTTTCGCAAGTAAATACTCGCGCCTTGTTCGGTTAGATTTCTTAGGTGGGGCAATTTTCCTCAGAAAGTTTTTTTGTACTTAGAAATTTCTAAGTGTACAATTTCCTGAAAAAATTTCTAAGTATAGAATTTCTTCAGAGTATCTGAATGCCATGTGTTCTTTAATTCTCCACCTTCGGCATCGCCAAGCTTATAGACTCCTGGCGGTACCTCATCAAGGACCAAGTAAGGCCCTTCCCAATTTGCCCAAAATACTCCGTGAGATGGTCTTTGGGGTTCAAACTCTGCCTTTCGAAGAACAAGGTCTCCCTTCGTGATTCATTTTTTCCTGACACACAGGCTTGCAGCCATACCTACCCTTTCCTGGAAAGCTTTTCTTCTAAGCTCGACCACTTCTCTATGTTCATCAATTAGGTCGAGCTTAGTTCTCAGCCCGAGGTTATTTCCTTCTTCGTTGAACACTTGTATCCTAACTGACGACTGAACCACCTCGATAGGGATAATGGCCTCCGTGCCAAAAACCAGTGAGAAAGGTGTCTCACTTGTGGCCCTTCGGGGCATTGTCTAATAGCTCCATAGCACACTAGGAAGTTCTCCTAGCCATTTTCCCTTTATTCCCCTCAATCTCTTTTTAGACCATCTTTTATGGTTCTGTTGGACATCTCTACCTGTCTGTTGCTTTGAGGATGAGCTACTGGGTTGAAGTACATTATTATCCCAAGGTTGGTGATGAATTCTTGGAATCCCTTGTCAACAAACTGGGAACCCTTGTCGGCCACTATGACCCTCGGTATGCCGAATCTGCATACAATGCTCTTCTAGATGAATTTTTGTATGTCCTTTGCCGAAATGGTTGCCAGGGGCTCTACCTCGACCCATTTAGTGAAGTAATCTACTACGACCATGCAGAACTTTACTCCTCCGGGTGCAGTTGGGAGTGACCCAATGAGGTCAATGCCCCATACTGCAAAGGGACAAGGGTAGTTAGCCGAGGTTATCGATTCTGAGGGTAGCCTCTGGACATTGGCGTGTCATTGGAAATTATCACATTTCTGGAAAAACTGCCTTGTGTCCTTTCTTAGCGTGGGCCAGAACTACCCCTGGCGGAGTATTACTCTTGCCAAGGCGTCAGTTCCAATGTGGGAACCACAAGCCGCCTCATGGACTTCATCGAGGACTGTCTCTATGTCCACTTCGCTAACACACCTTTATAGTGGACTCGCATACCCTTGTTGGTATAACTCTTCCCTGATTAAGAAATATCATCCGGAACGTCTTCGCACTTTTACTGCTTCACGAGGGTCATCGGGAAGCTCTGAGGTTGTAAGATACTTTTTTATGGGACTTTTCCATCCTCTTTCTGGGGTTGCTATGATCATTATTACTATGCTCAGGTGGCTTAGTACTCAGTGGACTTTTTTGACTTGGCCAGACTATTTGCTTCAGCATTGTCTCGGCGAGGCACGCTCTCAATGTGTACTGTGTCAAACTTCTAAATGAGCTTTGATACAAGCTCGTGATACTTTGCCAAAGTTCGGTCCTTCGCGCTATAGTCTCCTGCCATCTGTCGGACCATTAACTGAGAATCGCTGTGGGCCTTTAGGTTTCTTACGCCAATTCTTCTAGCAAGGCATAACCCTACTGTGAGAGCTTCATATTTTGCCATATTGTTGGTGACGTTAAACCCGAATTTGATGGCTTTCATAACTTCCATACCTTCACGAATGTGAAGGATTACTCCAGCTCCTTGATGTTTCGAGCCGGAGGCCCCATCGATGAACAGAGTCCACTCAGGTTTGTTATTTCCAAGGTCGGGTTGACTTTCTTCGGCAATGGGTACTTCGGCAATAAAATCTGCCAAAGCCTGAGCTTTTATTGCCTTCCCCGGTTCATGGGTAATATCATACTCGCCGAGCTCAATGCACCACTTCGAAAGCCTTCCTGAGTGGTCTACCTTCTTCATGATGTCTCAAAGAAGCAGGTTGCTTCGGACAATAATGGGGTGGCCTCGGAAATACGGACGTAGCCTTCTGGTTGCAAGCACCAGGGCATAAATAGCCTTTTGTAGTACGGGGTACTTGACCTTGGCACCGTGCAGGGACTTGCTCACATAATATACTGGCCATTACTTCACCCCCTCCTCCCTCACAAGGATGAACTCAGCGCTTTTTCGGTGACGGCAAGGTATAGTATGAAGGGTTCCCCTTCCTATGGCTGTCGGAGTGTCGACAAACAAGTTAGGTATACCTTAAGCTCTTCCCATGCCTTTCGGCAATCTTCATCCCAATGATGTGCCTCGGTGCTGTGGTCGCCACCATTTTTTGCTGCCTTAGTGAGGACTTTAAAGAACTGTCTGTAGTGATCTCCATATCTAGGGATGAATTTGTTGAGGGACGTGATTCTCCCCGTGAGTCTCTGCACATCCTTCATCGTCGTGGGAGTTCAAAATCTCAGTAGGGCCTTGACTTTTTCTGGATTGGCATCGATACCTCTTTCTAACACCATAAATCAGAGGAACTTACCCGCATTCACCCCGAACATGCATTTTTCGGGGTTAAGACGGATTTCGAAGGTCTTCAGCTGGTGGAATGTTTCCTCCAAGTCCGTGATAGGACTATTAGGCAGTTTGCTCTTAACTATCATATCATCGACATAGACTTCCATGTTCCTCCCTATTTGGGAGTTGAAGACCCTGTTCACTAACCTCTAGTACGTGGCTCCTGCATTCTTAAGCCTGAAGGGCATTCTAATGTAGCAGTATGTACCAACTTCGATGATGAAGGTGATTTTTTCCTTGTCTTTGGGGTTTATCTTGATCGGATGATACCCATGGAAGGCGTTGAGGAAACTGATGAGGCCATACTCGGCGGTTAAGCCCACCAACTGGTCTATTGCGGCAGTGGATATGAATCTTTAGGGCAAGCATCGTTCACATTTCAGAAGTTGATGCACATTCAGAGTTTGTCACTTCCTTTCTTTGTGGCAATAACTACGTTACTAAGCTATTTGGGGTATTTGACTTCCCTAATTACACTTGCTTCTATTAGGTGTTGGACTTCGGTTTTAACAAAGTTGTTCTTATGCACCGAGAGGCTTCGGCTTTTTTCTCGGATGGGCTTTGCCTCTGGGCACACCTTAAGGCTATGTTGGATTATGCGAGGGTCTACCCCAGGCATGTCCTTCGGCGAGTAGGCAAACATATCTTTGTTCATTAATAGGAAAGATACAAGTTTTTCCTTTTCACCTTCGGCCAATTTTTTCCCCATTTCGGTACTTTGGCCTGGGACAAGTTCTATATCTTCTGTTTCTATTTTCTTGGGCTCTTCTATTTCTTCTCTTATTGCCTCCCCTGCGAGCATGACCTTTGCTTCTGTAGTCTGTGCGCAGCTCTTTGCTGGGGCCTTTCTTGCTTTGACAAACACCTTTTTCACTTCCCCTTGGTCAATGAAGATCTCAGCATCTCCATCCTTTGTAGTGAAGGTGACAGTCAAGTATTTCACATCTAGGTGAATGTGGAGGCTTCCGTCCGTCTGTCTCCCAAGGATGGCATTATATGACGAAAGGGCATCTGTGATGATGAACCTTGTCATTGTGGAAGCAAAAAGCTCATCCTTGTTCTGTGGTGAAGTTCCCTTTAACATCAGAGGAAGGTCAATCCATCCGACGACAGGGAGTTTAGATGGACCCACTCCGAAGGTAGGGGAGGTGACAGGCTTGAGATCACTCTTTGGGATACCTAAATTCAGCAGCAGATGAGAGAATAAGATGTTAGCATTAGAACTGTTGTCGTGGAGTACTCTTTTGACATCCCAACTCCTTATCCTTGCCGTGACTATAAGTAGGTCATCATGAGGGAATACTATGGTAGACCCATCTTTTCGAAGAAGCTTTTTTGATGGGTTACCATATTCCATCACCGAGATCTCCCTAGCTTTTCTTTTTCTTTCTGCCGAGGGTAGTCTAGTGGTGATCGTCTGTATTATTCTAGTAGGAGGTGGTGGATGTCATTTGGGACTTCGGTTCCAGCGTCTATCGGAATCATATTCCTTATCATCTCATTTCCTTTCCTCTTCCCTCCTCCCCTTCGGGGAGGGCATCCGTAGGTAGCGCCGAAGTTGGCCATGCTTTATTAGAGACTCTATGTACTTCCTCAGCTGGAAGCAATCCTCAGTGTCATGCCCATGATCCCGATGGAATTGGCAAAACTTCTTCATATTTTTCTTGTTTTCGGAAGTCATGGCCTTCGGACACTGGATCGGGTTTCCTTGCCTTTTTATGGCCAACAATATGTTTGTTCGAGGGGTGTTTAGGGGAGTAAACAACACGGGCCTTTTCCCCTTCTGCTTCTGAGTTTTTCCCCTGCCCTCGGCTGGGTACCAGGGTTGATGGCTTTCTCTTTCAGGATGATGATGGTTAGGCTTTCATCCTTCTATTCGCAGCTCTTCGGTTGTCATGTGCTGTTCGGTTCTATGGTAGAACTCACCAAGGGTGTCCGGAGGCTCTTTTGAGAACTCGTAAAAGAGTTGTGAGTCCCGCTGAAGTCCCCGTATCATGGCGAGGATGCATATCTCAAGACGGAAATCTGGCATGCTCAGGGCCTCTCGGTTAAATCTTTCGACATAGTCACGAATAGGTTCCCCATTTCTCTGTGCTATGTTGAACATCTGGACGGACATCTTTGTCATCAACCTGCTGCCAATGAACTACTACGTGAATGCTATGGATAGCTCTTCAAAACTCATTATTGTTCTCGGGGCGAGGGAGTTGTAGTATGCAGTTGCAGGACTGGAGAGGGTGACCCCAAAGCATTTGCAAACGGTGGCATCATCGGCACCATGTAACACCATACTGCGTCTGTACTTGGTCAGGTGGGCTTGAGGGTCACTGCATCCATCATAGGTCTCCAGGCGAGGGACTCGAAAGTTGCTTGGCATGGGCGCTTCTACTACCGTTCGGATGAACGGTGACTCTTCTATAGTGAAGGTCTCAGATAGTCTTGACCACACTGGCTTCCGGGCAATCTGGCTTTCTACCTTTCCCAGCCTCTCTAGGATTTTTTACATGAGGATGGTGGCCCTAGGCTCTTCTTACTACCTAGAGGCCTCCGGCAACGAAGAATGATGCTGCCTTTTCGGGGAATGACTTCAGCGTCGGGGAGATTGTGATCTTTCCTACGGTGAAGAGCTTTGCCGACGAGAAGTCCTACCCCCTTTTGACCCCGTTTCTCCAGTACGTCATACTTTAGGAGGCATGTCCTCCATCGAGGATTCATCACGATGTCCCTGCTCCCCAAACTCCGATGAGTAGATTTCAGGCTTCTCTCCCGATGGGGTATTGGCAAGGATGCCCTTCATCCCAAGGGCTGTTGTGACCACCTATGATCCAGTTGTTGGGTCATTTCAACCATAACGGAGCGTTGAAAATCACGTAGGAAGCTCATCGTAACAGTTAGAGGATGTTGGTCCTCAGGCAAGGAAGTCCATACGGCGGGTTGCTTGGTTGCCGGTTGAGCTTCCAGCGCGGACGGTGACTTCAGGAGTCCCTTGTCCTTAAAACGCTGAGTCTCAACGACGGCCACCTAAGAATGGGTTCCCACGGACGGCGCCAGATAATGCCTGTCGGCATCTTTGCTGTATGACATGGTGAGCCTGGAAGGGACTTCCGGTAAGGGAGGAACATCTGAAGAAGGGACTTGCTGGAAGAGATTGCCTAAAATACTCAAAAAACAAGGGTTAGGAGGTCCCCAAAGTGTTTTTCCGAGGGAGGAGCCTCCGACGCCCAAGTCAGTATTTAGTGAGATGAAGAATGGTAAGAATAGGAGGAATGTTTTTCCTTAAGAGTCCAACCCCCATACTGAGGCCACTTCCCAGATATTTATAGGAGGATGTAAGGAGAAATCCGCCTTACATAGCCTGCTCAGATCATGACACGTGTTCGATCAGATGTAGTCCATACCTTCAGGAATGGGGACCTCTAGCCGGCCATAGGCCATCTTGTCAAGAGCCAGGGCCATAGTAGGTCTGCATGTCAGGGTGTGGCCGAGGGCGGCGTGTCAGGACGTGTACGACGGCGGCGCGTCAGGGGCTCCTTAGCCATTTTTTTCATATTCTCGAGATCCCTTCGGTAAAAGAGACCTTTTTGGAACGTAAGGGTTTTTCCCTGAGGTCGCTTCGATCATCCGCGAGTCCTTTCGGTGCGGATGATCCCTTTTGGGGGTGTCTTCCCATGCCGGAGGTGGAGAGTCTTCCTTCTCTGAAGTCGGTTAGGTCATCTTATCGAGGATGGTGGAGCACCATATTCTCGAGGTCGGTACTGTCACTCCCGGGGGCTGATGATGGATCACCGAGGTCAAATGGTCGAGGTGTCTACCTTCCCGAGGTTGGTGCTCTATTCCTCGGGGGTGACACCCACCTTTACTGAGGGTGGCGCTCTGCCCGAGCTTGTGGGTTTAAAGGGCAACAGTGCTTCGGCTATCAAAAAGCTTTTCAGCAGAGAGTAGCCATTGCTGCGAACTTGCATGTTAAGCCCAAAGGGATAAAAAAAAAAAGGGGACCTTGTTCTACAAAAGTCTGAACTAGAACCCCAAAGTCCATCTCATGGCGTACTTTAGCCAAATTAGGGAGGACCTTATTTGGTCCCCGAGGAAGTTTGGATAGGAGTTTATAAGCTCTAGAATACCAAAGGAGAAGAATTGGAAAACACATGGCATTCAAACTCCTTAAAAAAATTTGACACCTAGAAAAATTTCAGGTGAAAAATTGTATAGAGTGCTTCCGGAGGTGCATGAGTGATACTATACAAGTTCTACTGAAGGTGGTTAGTCGAATATGGTTGATCCCAAAGGTACTTAACTATTTGTGTACAAATTAAGTCTCCGTAAGGCGGTAAACCAAATATGGTTGATCCCGAAGGTACTTAACTATATCTGTAGGAAGAAAGTTTTGCCGAAGGTGTCTAACCAAATATGATTGATCCTGAAGGTGCATAATTATATCTACACAAATCAAGTTTTACAAAATGTGGTCGACCGAGTATAGTTGATCTCGAAAGAACTTAACGATTTTCGTGCAAAGTAAGTTTCCCAAGAAGGGCTAACCAAAGATGGTTGATTACATTTGGAGAGATTAGGATATGAATCCTTAATAGCTTTTCTAAGGATTCATCGCCAAAGATGGTTAAACATCAAAGGTGAAAACAATGCCCGAGGTCATATCAGTTGTGGACTTAGCCAAAATTTTGAGAAAAAATGTTCATTAAAATTTCTTTGCAGAAGTACATGGTGAGGAATACAAAAAAGAAGAAGAAAAGGAAAAGAAGGCCTATTGGATGTCCTGGTCATCTTCAGGTTCTTCAATACTAGTGTCCTCGGTGTTGGTACCCTCAGCGTCATCTTCATTTGTGCCAACTGCGGTAGCCAAGGGAGGAAGAATTGGAAGGTTGAGAAATTCTGTACTTGGCCATTCCGAAAATGCTGTTACCACCTCATTAAATAGGCAAATTACAGTATAAAGGCATAATGGTTATAAACCATTATATAGTGTAATTTTCACCATAGTGAATGAAATGTGAGGGGTAAACTAAATAATCTACACCTCCTTAAAAGATTACAATGGTTACTTGGTGCTAAAGGAAACCCTAGATGATTGCTTGTTTTACAAGTAATCTATGGGTTTTATTGCAAGATTTCAGGACTTGGGTACTCAATTTTACAACTCTAGAAGAAAGATTTTTGAAGGATTTGAATGTTATGGAAGAAAAATTTTTGGAGGCTGAATTACATAAAGGAAACAAAAGTTATGATTCAAGAACCTAGGACAACTTAAGGATGGGATAACTTTTGACAAGAGTTAAATATGGCCATTTCTAGGATTATCCCTGCCTTTTATTTCCAGGTTCTAAGGTAAAAAATGTAGGCTAAAGATTAGCCAAAAATTCCTTGCTTAAGCCATACTTATAGTGACCTTAGTGAACGTTAAGGTTAAACTAATTAAATCAAGTAAAATATCTTGATTTCTTGCATTTCCTTGGCCATTTCAGCCATAACCAACCATAAGCTTCTTCCTTAGCTCCTCCACAGGCTTCTATTGACACCACAGCTCAAGCTCTCAAGAAATCAAAAAGGAAGGTAATCGGATGCACCTGGAACAAGAAAAACCCTAATTTTCAGGTTTGTTGTGTATCTCTTGAAGATTTCAGCTTTCATAGCTTAGGTAAGGGTTTTATCTTCATGTTTCATGGTTTTTTACTGTCTTAAGATGATGATCAAGCATCCATGAAGCTATGACCATGCTTGGAAGATAGTGAAAAGCTCAAGAAACCAAGTATGAGTTAAGGGGGAGTGCATGAACAAGGTTCCAGCCTTACTGTTTTTCATGCACTAAGATGGTAGTGTTTACAGGGGTTTTTAGAGCCCAAGTTAGTACTAACTAAGACCAATTAACCTCCTAAGACCAAGCATTAGCTTGAGGAGGTCTGCCATAGTGATTACATATTGTTTATTTGATTGTTTATGGACTAACCCTAATGATGTATTGTTGCCAACATTGCATTCGATTGTGTACTGTTTGTTTGTGCATTTGGATGGCTATATTTTTGTATATGTGCTTTGTTTTTGTATTTTTATGTCTTTGGATTTCAGGTATAATTTTGGGAATTCAATTTTCTAATGATAACCCTTACTAAGTTTCATTCAAGAAACTTACCCCCTTTCTGTCCATTTCAGGTCTAGCAAAAAGATCACATTCAAACTGACCTTTATCATTTGAGTTTTGATCTAAATTTTAGTTACATGAACTTCCATGTGTCTAGTTTTAATCTGGAAATTTTGGTGCTTTTAGGAGCACATTGGTATTTTTAGTGATGGTACTTATTATGTTGTGCAGTAGCTGTCTAGCATCCTATTTCTGGGGTGCATTGCATTTCTAGCACTCTTGTATGCATGTATGCATCTACATGTAGTGTATGTAAAATGAGACAAGTATGTGAACATTTGAGTAATGTTGTGGCTATGTATGTGATGTGGTGCAAAGCTGCCTAAGTGTGAATGATAGGCTACTTACTTGTAAATTCTGTTTTGGCCACATAAAGTTGCTAGATGTAAGAGAATGTTATTCATATGTGTATTTGACATGTATGGGATAGCCTTGGAGGGCTTCATCTTTGTGAATGAAGTGTTTGAATGGTTTGGAAAAATTGTATGGGCAAAATGGTCCAAAATTTTCCAGAATTTCGACCCTGTACCTAAAGTTGAATATCTCCCTGTGTAGAATGAATCTTGGTATGAAATTTTGGGTAATCCTAGAGAACATCTAGAGGTTTAACTTGGATTTGGAATTTCTGGATTTAGAGACATGTATCCAAAGATATGACATTACAAAGTTGGCTAAGTTACTGTTCATTTGGTAAGAATTTTGTAACCAACTTAAAAAATCCGTAACTTGGTCCATAGGTGGACTATTGATGTAAAACAAAATTCCTTGATTTTCTATAAGTCTCTACTTGATAACAGATAAAACATATGGGGCTACATGGCTAGAATGATATAGTTTATTAAAGAAAGTTTGGGTGCAGTGGCTGGAATTTTTGAACCTGGTAAGAATGCTTAATGTGTGGAAGCTAAAACTCAGACTTATGCAAGTGTTTTTCTTCTTAGCTGCCATGGTATGCATAAATGTGAATGTGTGTTATGGTTAGACCAATATCCGTGTATTTACATAGTGCTCAGGAGGGTCACTTGAGTATGTACACTAGGGGTGTTGTTCTGATGACCTACAGGACACACTAATCCTAGGAGTTTAAATGCACAGTTTTGGCACCATAATTGGATTATGCCGGAGTGGGTAACAGATGGTCCTTCAGGAATATCAAGCACCCAAAGGAATGCGAAGTATAAGTGAAGATACTTAGAAAGAACCTAATGACGGGTAAGGCAGAACCCATCTTGAAATGAGGACTTAGTTGCCTCATCAGACTTGGCCTTTTCAGCCTTCACATCCTCCAACTCCTTCCTCAAAGCCTCAACTTCCTTCTCTAACTTCTTCTTCTTTTCCTTCTTCAGCTCCTCAATCTCGGCAATGAAATTAGCATTGATTGCCAATGCCTTAGTGAGGTTAGCAATAATGTCTTCCTTTTCCGTTCGAAGAGCCTCACCTTCTGAAGATAGCTTTACGACCTTTGCTCCGAGGTCTGAACTCCTGGAGGTGAACTCCTTGACCAACCACTACTGGTCCTTCACCAATTCCTCCTAAAGACTGGCCAGGTCCTCCTTCGCAATTTTGTTGAGCTCACCGTACTTGGTGACCGAGCTTGCAAATAGTTCCTTGGCCTTGACCAAGTGCTCCTCTGATTGACTTTGGATTGAAGATTGTTTCACTGGCCAAGCCCGAAAATATCCATCATACACCAAAACCTCAAAAAAGGAGGATTCTGAATGTGGGTCAAAAAGCAACTTGAACTCAAAATTTTTTCTAAGTTATAAAGGGCTAAGGTTTACTTGGGCAGTATGCTCGGTCATCCTTGCAGTGAAGACTTCCTCATTTGCGTACCCCTCCATCAGAGTTTAGAAGGAAACATTGGTCATGATTCCCCTCACCATCTGAGGGGCCATCTTCTGGCTATCTTCGGAGAACAGATCCATGTCCTCTGTGAAGGTCTAGAAAGGCTCCCTCAGGACCTTGCCCTTCAAAATTGTTTTGGTCCCGAAAGGCCCTCTTTCGAACATGCTCAGCCATCCTCTGAGCCTGGGCTCGCTCATCTGCAAAATCATGCTGAAGTTCAATTATAATGTTATCCCTTAGCCATTCATCTACAAGGTCTAAAATACCAAAAAATCCCAAAATCGTAGATGAATGGCTAAGGGGAAAACCTAGCTAGAGTTCGGGGCTTTCTTCATCAAAATCGCTAACGTCCAACACCACGGCGGGGATGTCCTTGCTTTTCCTTCTCTGCAGCTCCTAAGCCTCTTCGGTAGACATCTCCCCTAGTGAACTCCCCAGTGCCTCAACGGCAGCATCAGGACTTAGAAGGGTAGAATGGATGGCCGGCCCTGAAGGTGGGTCAGTGTGAATAGGGGCTTGATCAGGCACCATGGTCTAATCCACAAGCAAAGGAGGAAAGGAGTCCTCCTTACTTTTCTTCAACGTCGGGGCCGAAGATGATCCACTGATCACTTTCTTCCTCACCAACGCCTTTTTCTTCTATTGTTCTCCCTTCTCGGCTTGACTGATGAAGAGACTCTTGTAGAACGCCGCTAACTTGTACCTCATCTCTACAAGAAGAAAAACATCAGTGTAACTACGGAAAAGTCTTAAACAACAAAATGGAAAGGAGCTTACTCTCTTTGAGTGCCGAACATGTAAGTTCACCCTGAAGGAGCATGATCAACCAAGACTTCTTCCCGTCCACTACTGGTTTTAGCATGTTCAAGTCAATAATATGCTCTTTAACAACCCTGAGTTCCCGAAGTACTTATTCGGCCATGAAGCTCCATCTAATGTGGAAGGGGTAGAGGAAGCATGGAGGAACTTTGGGATCCCAATCTTCAACAACCCAAATATGGCCATCGAACTCTTCAAACTAAGCCTCCAGTTCCAAGGTTAATAGCTTCCTTGGGTCTACTACATTGATGGCCAAGGTTCCCAAAGCGCACTTCACGGGAATGTCCTTCCACTACTCATCCACTTTCAGAAAAAAGTAATTTTTCTGCCAGCCACGCCAACTATCCTTAGTGCCAAAGGTAAAAGTAAACTTCTTGCTCCCAGATCCTCGAGGGAGCAAGAAGTAGAATCTACCCTTCAAGATAGGGTGAAGTTTATAATATTGCATGAAGAAGAAGAAGATCACATGGGGTTTTATATTGAAAACCCCATACATGCAAAGAAAGGCATTAAAATAAGAGAATGAATTCAGAGGAAGTTGGTTGACAGCTATGCCATGGAATTTGTAGAAGTCACAAACCATCTTCGGTGGAGGATACCGAAGACCCGGCTTCAGATGAGCTCTGAAGGCGGTAACCTTGTCATGGCTAGGAGGGTAGCTCGGCATGGTAAGTCCAGGAAGCCTGGTAATAGCTTACGGAGGAAGAAAAAACTTGGCCAACCACTTCCTCAGCTTTTCCGAAGTCGTGCAGCTCAAGTGAGAATTAAGGGAAAGCCAGCTTTTGGGAACAACTATAACTATGACTTGTCCGGATGACATCTTCGGGACGAAGACACTAACCTCGGACTAATTGAAAGAAAGAAGAAAAAAGGGAAGAAGAAGAACAACTTTAAAAATAGACCCACCTAGTTTGAAAGGAAAAAGAACTTCAGAGATCGCCGAGAGACTCGCCGAAAATTCCTCCGCCGCTTGCACCACCATAAGAAAAAAGCTGGAGAATGAGAAAGAGATTGATAGCAAAAGGAGGAAAAATTGAAGAGTGAAAAAACCTCTGAGGGACAAAGCCTTATATAGACCAAAGAAGGCAGGCGAAGCATCGCCATAATGACCTTTCGCAAAAGAAGGGACGCAACTGATGTAATGGACGTGACTGTTTAACTCGATGATCCATGTCACATGATGCAAAAATCAAGGGCACGCCTACTGACACTGGCAGTCCTACATCACCTACACCAAAATGACATGACTGGCCAGTCAGAAGATAGGACGGTTCACTGATAGAAGGCAGGAATGAAAATCATTAAGGAAATTATAGCCCCTCACCTTTGAAGATATGACTTTAGCTAGAGGACACGAAATAGCTCCTTCGGTCTTGAAGGTGTGACCTCACTGAAAAATAAGAACGTTTAGAACAACATCACTATAAAGGGCTCGAAACAGAGTGCAAAAACCCTTGTATAATGCCGAGAATACAACTTCGACCGGAAAGTGGGGTCTATGCCCGAGGAGCTTTCGAAAGTCAGATCTCTTGGCTAAGGAACAGCTTCAGCTTCTTATTACATACTCCAAAACAACTAACACTGAAGAGACAACTTCAGCTTCTTCGAGGGGTCCATGTGATAGCCGAAGGGCTATCACCCCCAGATCTCCTGATCAGCTAACTTGATGCCACCCTTGGTAGAAACTTAAACCCTACCTTGGGTCATTCTCCACGCCACCCTCGGAAAGTGACATGACCAACTTTGGGAAAAGGTGTCTTCACCACCCTCGGATTTATGAAGCTACCGACCTCAAAAAAATAGATCCACCATAACCAATAAAGGAAAAAGACTCTCGAAGGTGAGCCACTCTTCTGAAGGGCCTTCCTTGATAGTCCTTAAGGGGAACAACTCTTGCCGAATGGGTCTCACACCCCAAAGGGGTCCTACGAAGATACGAATAAAATTTTTAAAGAGCCTCTGACAAAGAGACCTCATGCATGCCCCTGCCCTTTAGCCAGAATGGCCAGCTGGAGATACCTGCCTCCGAAGGTATGGATCAGATCTGACTGAGCATGTGTCATGATCTAGATAAGATGTGTCAAATGGACTCCTCCCTCCACCCTCCTATAAATACTTAGGAGGGACCTTGGTAAGGACACGGGACTCTCTCGCTTTCCTACTCTCTGCTCTTAAACACTGCTGTCCCATATACTGACTTAGGCGTCAGAGGTTCCTCCCCAGAAAACACACTCCGGGGAGCTCCTAACCTGTGTTTCTTCCAAGTGTTTCAGACACCTTCATACCGAAAGTCCTCCCTGTGGGCCAACATGTCATTCAATGAAGATGCCGCTGGGCATCACATATGTCAAGTTAGGATCCAACTGTATGTCTTCCACTACAATAGCATGCTTTATGTCCAATAAACACTCCTTAAGTACACTGATGTGAAAAACATTATGAACAATTGACATGCTTGGCGGTAGAGCTAACCTGTATGCTACCTTGCCAACTTTGTCCAAGATCTCATAAGGACCTGTGTATCTTGGAGCTAACTTGGTTCTTTTGCCAAATCTGATAGTGCCTTTTGTTGGTGCAACTTTCAGCCGAACATTGTCACCAACCTCAACTTCCAAGTCTTTCCGTTTTTTGTTCACATAGGCTGTGGTCCTTTCATTGACTGCCTTTAATCTCTCTTAAATTTTCTTGATTTTGGCAGTTGTCTTTTCAATAATTTTAGGACCCAACTCTAACTTGTCTGAGGCTTTCTGTCACACCCCACACAGGCCCCAGCCTGTGTACTCTCAACGCCACTCACCATTTCTACCCAAGAGTTATTTAAATACTCTTAAGTTTAGGTATCATTAACTACCTTTTATTTTGACTATTGTTTGTTAGGTAGTTTAAGTCTTATTTTCTTAGGTTGAGAGCTGGGAGGTGCCCCAGGAGGCTTATGAGTTATTTAAAACAATTACCTGCAGCTTAAGTAAGGTCCAACCACTAACTTGCAACACAAGGAAAGGCTGTAAATCAGTAACTCGCAATACAAGCAAGGCATACACTTAATCTATTAAGTGTCTAGGATGTGTACTCATCAAGTGTGCTACTTTCATGAATGACAACCAAAAAGCCCACATCTTTGTAGTTTTGAATATCAAGGCTCCCATGCTATGTATATTCGGCCAAACAAGGTAACTCAAGAGGTTTCTCACATGAAACACAACCATGAGCTCATAAACTTAACATAACTTGGCACATAAGCATCCAACATATGTACATACAAAACCATGTACAACCAAGGCTACATATATACACAAAATAGCCTAAGTATAAGCATCACTAGCTTGGAAGCATTCCAAGGATGCTACAAGTCCAAAATCTAGCCAAGGTTAAGTTTTACAAGCCAAGTTCCCTTACTCCCCGAGAAGATACCTAAGTGTGCAATACAGCAGCACACACTGAAGCACCAGCCCAATGACCATATTCATGGTCATGAACGTGAACACTACAATTAGAGCCATAGTCCACACATCCATCCTGCACCTAGACGTGTCCCACAAACTACTCAAGCCTGCAAAACTTAGAGCATAAGTTTTGGCCCTAAACCATAAGACTTGTACTTGCAAATATTCAAGCCAAGATTGAGTTGGCACATACCTTGAGCAATAAGTGTACTACCTAGCACACTAACAAGCAACTCAAGCAAAGCTACTTAAGCTGAATATCCTTTCCTAAAACAAGAAATATATATGGGCAATGTCTAACAATTACTTAGTATGTTACCCACTCCGAGGTAGTCCAGTTATGGTGCCAAAACTGTGCATTTAAACTCCCAAGATTGGTAATATTTTGTAGGCCATCAGAACCATACCCTTAGTGTGCATACCCAAGTGGCCCTCTTGGGCACTACGTAAACACATGCATATTGGTCCAATCATAACACACATATTCACATTTCATGCAAACCATGGAAGCTAAGAAGGAAAACACTAGCACAAGTCTTAGTTTTGGCTTCCACACATTAGGCAATCTTGTTAAGTTCTAGTGGCCAACTACTGCACCTGTAACTTCCACTAATAAACTGTATCATTCTAGCCACATAGCCCCCTATTTTCTTTTCTCTATTATCAAGTAGAGAATTAGAGAAAACCAAGGAATTTTTTTTCATCAATAGCCCACATATGGACCAAGTTATGGATTTTTTAAATTGGTTACAAAATTCTGACCAAATGAACAGTAACTCAGCCAACTTTGCAACATCCTATCTTTGGCTACAGAGCTCTAAATCCAGAAATTCCAAAGTGAAGTTAACCCTTTAGATGTCCTCTAGGTATGGTCAAAATTTCATACAAGATTCATTCTACACAGGGAGATATTAAACTTTATGTGCAAAGTCAAAATTCTGGCAACTTTTGGACTATTTTGCCCATACAATTTATCCAAACCATGCAAACACTTCATTCACAAGGGGAAAGCCCTCCAAGTTTATCCCAAATATGTCCATTACACATAGGAATTAAATTCCCTCTCTTTTAACAACTTTATGTGGCCAAAACAGAATTTACAAGTAAGCAACCCATCATTTACACTTAGGCAGCTTTGCACCACATCACTTGCATAGCCAAAACATTACTCAAATGTTCACATACTTGTCTCATTTTATATACACTACATGTACATTCATACATGCACTACAATATGGTCTTAACTCAGCTAAATACGCACCCTAGGTTACAGGAGGTCCTGAGACACAATGGACTCCAAAAACAGGATGCTGGACAGTTGCTGCACAACACAATAAGTACCACTATTAAAAATACCAAAGGTGCTCATAAAATCACCAAGATTTCCAGATCCCAACTAGACATATGGAAGTTCATGTACCTGAAATTTCAGATTAAAAATCGAACGACAAGGGTTAGTTTGAAGGTGATCTTTCAGCTGGACCTAAAATGACAGAATTTAGGGGAGTAAGTTTCATTGAGAAACTTACTAAGGGTAACACTTGGTTTCTTAACGTAATGTGATCCTCATTAAAACCTGCATCCAAAGACACTAAAATAAAAAACCACAATGCATATATACAAAATATAGCAACCAAATGCAGCAGCCAAATACAAACAACAAACACATGAAATGTGGCAGGAACATATACCATAGGTTAGTCCATAAAACATGCAATAAACTTAAATAAATCACTATGGCAGCCCTCCTCAAGCTAATGCTTGGTCTTAGGAGGATTTTAACAGTAGTTAGTACTAACTTTTGGGCTCTAGAAACCCAGAAATTCGTTGCCATCACTGTGCACTTCATGCTAGGTCACAAAACCTTCAATAAGTGCACTCCCCTCACTAAGCTTGGTTCATCAAGCTCATGGCTCTCTTCCAATCTTAGACCTAGCTCCATGGATGTTTGAAAATTGCAAAAAACAGTCCATGAGAGCAACAGAACCCTTACCTTGATGGGTATGCTGAAATTGGAGCTTGATCCTAGGTGCACTCAAGCAATAGCACCAAATAGCTTCCAATTGTGCTTCCTTGACTTCAATTGCAAGTATTTTTGTGTTTGAAGGTATGGTGGCTATGGAGGAAGTGTGGAGGAGAGGGCTTGCTTTCTTTTTTCTGGTGGAGGCCGAAATTTAGAGAAGCAAATGTGGTCTTGACTACTTAAATAGTCAAAAGTACACTAAACACACTTAAGTAGTCTTAACCTTGTCTTATGTCATTTTCCTTGCTACAAGACTATGGTTTCTTAGTCTTAATCTCTTGACCCACGTTTGACCATCCTTGTCTTCCTTTAGCAGCCATCCTTATGTGGGATAACCTCACAAAACTTCCATTTGACTTAAGTCAAAAGCTTGAACACCTTAAGGTTTACACTAGGATATTTAGGTCCTCATTGCCTTTACTGTTTCCTTTATCCAAACTTGTCTTCCATGAGCAATTTGATCCTACAATAGCACTTTTGTACAATTCATATCCTTCCCATAACACTCCAAGTCTCTTTCTTGAGAGTTTTGCAATTGAGTACTCGAATTTGCAAAACCTTACAAAAAAGTCCATAGGTTGCTTGAAAAACAAGTAATCCTTAAGGCTTTTCTTGGGGACCAAGTTACCAACTTGGAACACGTTTAAGGAGGTGTTGATCATGCCTTTTACCCTCCACACATCAATCACTATGGTGAGAATTACAAAATATAATGGTTTTTAGCCATTATGATACATTTGTAATTCTCCCATTTTGTGAGGTGGTAACAATCCTCCCCCCCTTAAAAATTTTGGTCCTCTAAAATAGCCTTTAGCTTTGGGTATTCTTCAGAATACCTTTCCATAAGGTCCTTTTCAGTTTCCCAGGTTGCTTTTCTTTTAGAGTGGTGTCACCACTGGACTTTAACCATGGGGATATGTTTGGTTCTTAACCTTCTGGTACCCTCGGCTAAGATAACTATAGGTTTCTCTTCATATGTCAAGTTAGGTTCCAACTGTATGTCTTCCACTACAATAGAATGCTTTGTGTCCAATAGACACTTCTTAAGCATACTGATGTGAAAAACATTACGAACACTTGACATGCTTCGTAGTAGAGCAAACCTATATGCTACTTGCGAACTCTGTCCAAGAGCTCATAAGGACCGATGTATCATGGAGCTAACTTGGTTCTTCTGCCAAATCTGATAGTGCCTTTGGTTGGTGCAACTTTTAGCCAAACATTGTCACCAACCTCAAATTCTAAGTCTCTTCTTCTTTTGTTGACATAGGCTGTGGTCCTTCAGGCATATAGATTCGGTCCTTGAAGTACAGTAATCCTTACTTGTAGGCAAAGGTTTGATACAATGAACCTTTTTCCTCTCCTGAAATCTTTTCACATTTCTTAGTCCACTCAAATCTTTGACCATTCTTGGCCAATTGAGTAAGAAATGAGGCAATAATGGAGAAACTTGATGCAAATCTCTTGTAGTATCCAACTAATGCTAGGAAACTTCTGATTTCCTTCGCAGTCTTTGGTCTTTCCCACTCTTGCACTGCCTTGACCTTTTCAGGGTATGCCTTAAGGCCTTGTCCATCTATAATGTATCATAGGAAAGACACTTCCCTTATCCAGAATTCACACTTGGATAACTTGGCATAAATATAATGCTGCAACAGAGTCTTTAAGACAATCTTCAGATGATGTTCAAGTTCATTTTCATCCTTGGAATACACTAGGATGTCATCAACGAACACAACCACAAATTTGTCCAGATGTGGTCTGAACACCCTGTTCATTAAGTCCATGAAAGCAGCTGGGGCATTAGTCAAACCAAATGGCATGACTGTGTACTCATAATGCCCATATATGGTCCTGAATGCAGTCTTAGGAATATCTTCTTCCTTTACCCTCAATTGGAAGTATCCAGATCTCAAATCTATCGTAGAGAAGGTCTTAGCTCCCTTGAGTTGATTGAACAGATCCTCAATCCTAGGGAATGGATACTTGTTCTTGATAGTCACTGCATTAAGCTTTCTGTAGTCAAAGCATAGTCTCAACGATCCATCCTTCTTCTTCACAAAGAGAATAGGAGGTCCCCATGGTGAAACACTTGGCCTTATGAACCCTTTTTCAAGAAGTTCTTCAAGTTGTTTCTTCAGCTCAATCATCTCTGTCATTGGCATTCTGTAAGGAGGTATGGATATTAGACTAGCTTTTGGTTGCAGCTTGATTTCAAATTCAATCTCACTTCGTTGAGGAATACCTGGCAGGGCTTTAGGAAAGACTTGGGGAAAGTCTCTCACTATAGGTATTCAGTCCACTTCCTCTGTTACCCACTCTGGGGGTTAGTCAAATTATGGTGCCAAAACTGTGCATTTAGACTCTCAGGATTGCTAATGTTTTGTAGGCCATCAGAACACTACCCTTAGTGTGCATACCCAAGTGGCCCTCTTGGGCACTATGTAAATACATGCATATAGGTCCAACCATCACACACATATTCCCATTTCATGCACACCATGGCAGCAAAGAAGGAAAGCACTAGCACAAGTCTTAGTTTTGGCTTCCACACATTAGGCAATCTTGTTAGGTTCTAGTGGCCAGCTACTGTACCTGTAACTTCCACTAATAAACTGTATCATTCTAGCCACATTGCCCCATGTTTCCATTCCTCAATTATCAAGTAGAGAATTATAGAAAACCAATGAATTTTGTTTGACATCAATAGCCCACCTATGGACCAAGTTATAGATTTTTGAAGTTGCTTACAAAATTCCGACCAAATGAACAGTAACTCAGCCAATTTTTCAATGTCATATCTTTCGCTACAAGGATCCAAATCCAGAAATTCCAAATTCTAGATCAACCCCTAGATGTTCTCTAGGTGTGCTCAGAATTTCATACCAAGATTCATTCTACATAGTAAGATATTAAACTTTAGGTCCAGAGTCAAAATTCTGGCAACTTTTGGACCATTTTGCCCATACAATTTTTCCAAACCATGCAAACACTTCATTCACAAGGGGAAAACCCTCCAAGGATATCCCATATATGTCCATTACACATAGGAATTAAATTCCCTTTCTTTAAACAACTTTATGTGGTCAAAACAGAATTTATAAGTAAGCAGCCCATCATTCATACTTAGGCAGCTTTGCACCACATCACTTACACAGCCAAAACATTACTCAAATGTTCACATACTTGCCTAATTTTACATACAATACATGTACATGAATACATGCACTACATAATGGTCTTAACTCGGCTAAATATGCACCCTAGGTTACAGGAGGTCCTGAGACACAATGGACTCCAAAAACAGGATGCTGGACAGCTGCTGCACAACACAATAAGTACCACCATTAAAAATACCAAATGTGATCCTAAAATCACCAAACTTTCCAGATCATAACTAGACATATGGAAGTTCATGTACCTGAAATTTCAGATTAAAACTCAAACCAAAAGGGTTAGTTTGAAGGTGATCTTTCAGATGGAACTGAAATGACAGAATTGATGGGAGTAAGTCATTAAGAAACTTAGTAAGGGTAACACTTGGATTCAATAGGCAATGTGACCATCATTGAAACCTGCATCCAAAGATACTAAAACAAAAAAACCACAATGCATATATGCAAGATATAGCAACCAAATGCAGCAGCCAAACACAAACAACAAACACATGAAATGTGGCAGCAGCATATACCATAGGTTAGTCCATAAAACACATAATAAACATAACCAAATCACTATGGTAGCCCTCCTCAAGCTGATGCTTGGTCTTAGGAGGATTTTAACAATAGTTAGTACTAACTTTAGGCTCTAGAAACCCTCACTTTACTGCCATCTTTGTGCACTTGACAATAGGTCACAAAACCTTCAATAAGTGCACTCCACTCAATAAGATTGCTTCATCAAACTCATGGCTCTCTTCCAAGCTTAGCCATAGCTCCATGGATGTTTGAAAATATAGAAAACAACCCATGAGAGTAAGATAACCCATGAATACTTTAGTCCTCCAATAGAACTTTCATACCATTTATATCCTTCCCATAACTCTCAAAGTCTCTTTCTTGAGAGTTTTGCAATTGAGTACCCTAATTTCCAAAACCTTACAAAAAAGTCCATAGGTTGCTTGACAAACAAGCAATCCTTAAGGCTTTTCTTGGGGGCCAAGTTACCAACTTGGAACACTTTTGAGGAGGTGTTGATCATGCCTTTTACCCCCCACACTTCAATCACTTTGGTGAGAATTACGCAATATAATGGTTTTTAGCCATTATGACACATTTGTAATTCTCCCATTTTGTGAGGTGGTAACAATCCTCCCCCCCCTTAAAAATTTTGGTCCTCCAAAAAAGCCTTTAGCTTCGGGTATTCTTCAGGATACCTTTCCATAAGGTCTTTTTCAGTTTCCCAGGTTGCTTCTCTTTCAGAGTGGTGTGACCACTGAACTTTAACCGTGGGAATATGTTTGTTTCTTAACCTTCTGGTATCATTGGCTAAGATAGCTATAGGTTTCTCTTCATATGTCAAGTTAGGTTCCAACTGTATGTCTTCCACTACAATAGCATGCTTTGTGTCGAGTAGACACTTCTTAAGCATACTGATGTGAAAAACATTATGAACACTTGACATGCTTGGCGGTAGAGCTAACCTGTATGCTACCATGCCAACTCTATCCAAGAGCTCATAAGGACCTATGTATCTTGGGGCTAACTTGGTTCTTCTGCCAAATCTGACAGTGTCTTTGGTTGGTGCAACTTTTAGCCAAACATTGTCACCAACCTCAAATTAGAAGTCTCTCATTCTTTTGTTGACATAGGCTATGGTTCATTAGGCCTATAGATTCGGTCCTTAAAGTACAGTAATCCTTGCTTGTAGGCAAAGGATTGATACAAGGAACCTTTTCCCTCTCCTGAGATCTTCTTCAGATCAGGATCTGTCTCCTGTGCCTTTCTAGCTTCTTCAATCCATCCAGACTGAATTGTCAATGTGTAAATTTGAGCTTCCTCCCACTTATGCCTTTTATGCCATAGGCATAGCAAACTATTCTGCTCATCATGATCAGCTATGGATCCTCCTTTCAAAAGTCCTGTGTACTTTCTGCTCAAGGCATCTGCTACTAAATTTCCTTTGCCCTCTGTGTACTGTATACTGCAGTCATAGTCCTTAATGTACTCTAACCATCTCCTTTGCCTCATGTTCAACTCTTTCTGAGTGAACAAGTACTTTAGGCTCTTATGGTTAGTGTAGGTCACAAAGGAACTTCCCATCAAGTAATGTCTCCATTGCTTCAGAGCAAAAACCACTGCTCCCAGTTCTAGGTCATGGGTAGGATAATTTTGCTCATTGGGTCTCAACTGCCTTGACCCATAAGCAATAACATTTCTGTCTTGCATAAGAACACAACCTAACCCAGATCTAGATGCATCTATATATATGATGTAGGGCTTACTTGGATCAAGAAGCTTCAATCAACCTCTGCTTGTGCTCCTGGAAACTATTTTCACACTGCTCAGTCCACTCAAATCTTTGACCCTTCATGGTTAGATGAGTAAGAACTGAGGCAATCATGGAAAAGCCTGATACAAATCTCCTGTAGTATCCAGTTAATCCTAGAAAAACTTCTGATTTCCCTCACAGTCTTTGGTCTTCCCTACTCTTGCACTACCTTGACCTTTTCAGGGTTTGCCTTAAGGCCTTGTGCATCTATGATGTGCCCTAGGAAAGACACTTCCCTTATCCAGAATTCACACTTGGATAACTTAGCATAAAGCTGATGGTGCAACAGAGTCTTTAAGACAATCTTTAGATGATGTTCATGTTCATTTTCATCCTTGGAATACACTAGGATGTCATCAATGAACACAACCACAAATTTGTCTAGATGTGCTCTGAATACCCTGTTCATCAGGTCCACGAAAGCAGCTGGGGCATGACTATGTACTCTTAATGCCCATATCTGGTCCTAAATGCAGTCTTAAGAATGTCCTCTTCCTTTACTCTCAATTGGAAGTATCCAGATCTCAAATCTATCTTGGAGAAGATCTTAGCTCCCTTGAGTTGATCAAACAGATCCTCAATCCTAGGGAATGGATACTTGTTCTTGATAGTCACTGCATTAAGCTTCCTGTAGTCAATGCATAGTCTCAAAGATCCATCCTTTTTTCTCCACAAAGAGAACAGGAGATCCCCATGATGAAACACTTGGCCTTATGAACCCTTTTTCAAGAAGTTCATCAAGTTGTTTCTTGAGCTCATTCATCTCTGTGATTGGCATTCTGTAAGGAGGTATGGATATTGGACTAGCTTCTGGATGCAGGTTGATTTCACACTCAATCTCCCTTTGTGGAGGAATACCTGGCAGGTCTTTAAGAAAGACTAGGGGAAAGTCTCTCACTACATGTATTCTATCCACCTCTTCATCACAGTGCAATTCATTCAATGCATAACAGTAATCTTGCTTAGAAATGACAAGTACCTCATCTAGTACCTCTAGCTCCATGCCATGCATTTTATACACTAATTCCTTAGAATTCACTAATGCATGGACTTCACCATCAGGCAATGTGATTTTCCTCTTAGCACAATCAATTCTTATGTTATGTAGAGCAAGCCAATTCATACCCAACACTAAATCAAACTTAGGAATGTCCAACACTAGGAAATTAGTCATAACCTTAGTCTTTCCTACTACTAGTTCACAATCCTTAGCTAGGTCATTAGTAAAAAGACATTGACTACCTGCTGTTTTCACTAAGGATATCCTAAGCATGACTTCAGTAGGCAATTTCATGGCATCAACAAATTTCCTAGACACTATAAAGACAGATGTGTTAGTGTTGTGCCCAAAAGCCAGTCATGAGATGATTGTATTTTTGCACATTGAGTCATGATATTTTATTAAGGCATTAATCCAGCAATTATGTTTGTTGTTTTGTTCCTGCGTAACTTAACAAACATAATTGTAACCCTAGAATAATGATATTCTTAAAAGTCCCTGGTCTAGTATTATTGTGGAGCGGGTTGTAATAATACATAACGACTAGCATATGTGGAGACTAATATGAGATATGTAGTCTACATATGGGTACAAGTTGGAGAACTTGTGTACTGGACCGACCCACCATGAGAACACTACATGGATCGTTATATGAGTGTCATAAGTGATTCCCATAGTGATCATGGTATATGTAGTCCTTCGACCTAAGATCATCAAGGTTCCCTACATGTGAGTCACATACTTTGATACTTTCCTTTGTTGCTCGTAACTGAGTGAACTTGAAGGAGGTCATTGGGTATGTCACATATCATGCGGAGGGATTTGTATGATCAAGATGGGATTTGTCCCTCCTATGTAACGGGAGTGATATCTTCGGGCCCCTTGATAGAGTGAGACTTAGAAAATGCATGGCCATGCTCGGATGAGTTGATATACGATATCAATGTCATCAGTTTAAGTTGGTCTACTCGGTAATCAAGAAACCAAAGATTGGGCTATACGAGAGTGACACATTCCATGTCTCGTGCTTAGTCTTGATATCTTGGACAAAGGGACAATGGCATATATCGGTGATGATCATAAAGGTTTAGTCGAATCATCGACAATCTTGTCACTTGGGTAGCAATGATGTGTTGCTAGACACCGCTCATTGCTTATGATCATAAATGTGATTTATGATCATTGCCAACGTGGTAAGAGCCTATTGGGTCGCACACATAGAGCTATTTGGATCATTAGAGTGCATGGGCTAATTATTTGGGTTATGGTTTCACAATAATTTCGTATTAATAATGGGCCAAAGAGTTGAGCCATTATTAAGCCCGAAATTAAATCCTAATTGGATTAGGGCTTTGAAACCCATTAGGCCTGGAAGTTGAGTTTCACTATAAATACAACTTTTAAGTGAGAAATTCGCAGGTCTCCTTGCCCTAGCCTCCAAAAAGGACAGCCACACTCTTCTCTTGCAATTCCTTGGAGGACGCAAGCTAGCACTGCGAGCGCAAGAGAAACGCATCTGCCGGGACGTGGTGGAAGCGTGGTGATCCCGAGAGGCTCGTGTGGATACCATAGAGAGCCTGAACACGTCAACTGTTCAGGTTTTGTGATTCGACTCTACAGTTGAGTGAGAGATCTCAACCGAAAATTAGGTATGAAAATTTTTGAACACCCGGTTTACCCCGTTTCACTTGGATCCTGGAGGGTTTCGGTTAAATTCTGCTGCGCTGTTTGGCTCCCGAAACCCAACAGTGGTATCAGAGCTACTGGTGAAACCCTAAATCGGGATTGAGTGTTGAATCGCATGATGTTATGTGTTCGGTTGCTTTTCGGCCATGATTAATTAGATTGATTCATGATGCATGAAACCGGAACTCGTAATGAACATATGAGATATATGAAGAAACGACACAAATTGGTTAATGAGATTAACCCGAAATTGAATAGGTATGAGATACCTATATGGATTAGGATTCTTGCAATAGTTGCAAAAACCCTAGCTTTGTTCGGATTCGGCCTGTTCGGGCACCGAAAGTAAGGTATTTTTGGTGGCTCGAATGGAGGAGTCTCGGGTGCCTACTTGCTCAAAATAGAAGATTTCGGGCTAAGCAATTGTAAGAAAATTTTTTGCGCAGGGGGGCGCTGCCCCCCACGCCCCCCGCAAGGGCGGCTCCCCTTGACCTCGTCCGCTGACCGGTCAGCGGAACCACCGCCCGCTGACCGGCCAGCGGGACCGCCGTATGCGAAGCGCCACATAAATAAAAACTGGTTAATCAACACGCGAAAATTGGCATGCATCTTTGTTGAATGAGATTTGACATGATATGCTGATTGGTGTTTGAAGCATGGTGCATGGTTATAGCCCTTGATTGGTTGTACTTGTAAATACGACCTGCGAGTCGTGCCTTTTCTTATCACTCTCATTGTACATTCTCTTCTCACCTTACTCCCCTCGAATGTAACTCGAGGTTTCTATTATTGATGTAATAGTGCATTATGGGATCATCCAAGGTTGGTATGTCCAAGGATCATCCAAGGTGGTATGTCCAAGGAGGTGACAACAAAAGGGCAACCAAGAAAGGAAGAGAAGGAGCTTGTGAAGACTCTTTTCTTTTCTTAGGCTTTTATGATATTCTCATTGGCTTGAGAATATCGCATAGTTTGGGCTATAACCATGTCACGTTTACTTTCTTGTAAGCATGAGATGCATGTTTTATATTTGTATGTGATGCATGTATAAGACAACCGGAGATAACAAATTGGTGAGATCAAAAGAAAAAAATCCCTCAAACAAATATTAAGTCATTAAATGTGATGCCTTCCAAATGTTGGCACTCGTCAAGACTTTGATCAACATTAGGTGGGTTTGCCAAAGCAAAGCACCTATGTTCATCTTGGTAAGGCGCGATGGGATAATAGTGATATCCAAACTGCTAACTTTGGGTTCGACTTAACTAAGTCATCCTAATAGGATTAGGGACTTAGAGGCATAGAGTTGGGCTTAAGTTCATGAGATGAGCTTGGACAAGTGTTGTTCACCCAACTATCCAAGAGTTGCATAAGATGCAATTGGCAAGGAGTTGCCTACCTAAATAGCTGTAACTTGAGAGAAAAGCCAAAGCTGACTCAGGTTGTGGTCAAATATGGATCTTGGCCCACTAGAATACCTTAGCGCCGAGGTGTTCCGAAATAATATCGAGGGTTATTATTTTGAGGAAAATAGTGGGAGTATCGTTTAATAAAAGTCCTTATTAAATGAATTAAAATACATGACTCTTACACTGCATATTTACTGTTGTAGATAACCATGGCACAAAACACATCGACACTTTCGTTGCGATCGATCCTTGAGAAGGAAAAACTGAATGGGACCAACTTTCTCAAATGGTACCGAAACTTGAGGATAGTCCTCAAACAAGAGAGAAAGGCTTATGTCCTAGAGCAGCCCATTCCGAATGAGCCTGCTGCCACTGCTCCAAGAGCTGAAAGGGATGCTCACAAGAGGCATTCTGATGATGCTTTGGATGTTGCATGCCTCATGCTTATTACCATGGAATCTGAGCTTCAGAAGCAACATGAGAACATGGGGGCGTTCGATATGATCGAACATCTCAAAATGCTTTTCCAAGAGCAAGCTAGGCATGAGAGGTTTGAGACCTCTAAGGCATTGTTTCAGTGCAAGATGTCTGAGGGAAGTCCCGTGGGTCCTCATGTGCTCAAGATGATTGGGTACATTGAGAATCTTGAGAATTTGGGATTTGCTCTTCAGAAAGAGTTGGCTATTGATGTAGTCTTGCAATCGTTGCCTGAAAGCTACAGTCAGTTCGTCATGAACTATAACATGAACGACCTTGACAAGTCCCTCCCTGAATTGCTCAACATGTTGAGAACTGCTGAGCAAAACCTTAAGAAGGCTAAGCCCATTTTGATGGTTCAAAAGGGCAAGGGAAAGGGAAAAGCCAACAAGAAGAAGGATAAAGCTAATGGAAAGTCCAATGCTAGTTCTTCTTCAGCTGCACTGAAACCAAAGGGTGGTGTGGCAAAGGAAGGGGAGTGCTTCCATTGTAAGCAACCTGGACACTGGAAGCGCAATTGCAAGCTCTATCTTGAAGAACTTGCTAAGGAAAAGGGAAGTAAGACTTCCACTTCAGGTATTTTTGTTATAGAGGCTAACTTTTCTACTTCCTCATCTTGGGTATTGGATACTGGATGTGGATCTCACATTTGTGCAAATGTGCAGGATCTAAGTAGAAGTAGAAGATTGGCCCGAGGTGAAGTGGACCTACGTGTTGGAAATGGAGCAAGGGTTGCTGCCTTAGCCGTAGGGACTTATGTTCTCACTTTACCTAGTGGATTAGTTTTAGAATTAGACAACTGCTACTTTGTGCCTACTATTAGTAGAAATTTGATTTCTGTTTCTTGTTTGGACAAGAAAGGTTTTTCATTTATAATAAAGGACAAATGTTGTTCTATTTATTTGAATGAAATCTTTTATGGTAGTGCTCAACTTAGCAATGGGTTGTATGTTCTAGACCTCGAAGATCCAATCTATAATGTGAATACCAAGAAGGTCAGATTAAATGATTCGAACCCGACCTATCTCTGGCACTGTCGCTTGGGCCATATAAATGAGACCCGCATATCCAAGCTCCATAAGGATGGACTCTTGGACTCATTTGATTTTGAATCATATGAGACATGTGAGTCATGTTTGTTGGGCAAGATGACCAAAGCCCCATTCACAGGGCAAAGTGAAAGGGCTAATGACTTACTAGGACTCATACATAGTGATGTATGTGGCCCTATGTCTACACAAGCTAGAGGAGGTTTCCAATACTTCATTACTTTCACTGATGACTTCAGCAGATATGGCTATGTGTATCTTATGAGACACAAGTCAGAATCCTTTGAAAAGTTCAAAGAATTCAAGAATGAAGTAGAGAATCAACTCGGGAAAAGTATCAAAGTGCTTCGATCAGATCGAGGTGGAGAGTACTTGGATCGAGAATTCCTTGACTATCTGAAGGAGTGTGGTATAGTATCACAACTCACTCCACCAGGTACACCTCAATGGAATGGTGTATCTGAAAGGAGAAATCGAACTCTGTTAGACATGGTTCGCTCTATGATGAGTCAAGCTGACCTTCCAAACTCCTTTTGGGGACATGCTCTAGAGACAGCCGCTTTTACACTAAACCGAGTTCCATCTAAATCGGTTCAAAAGACACCATATGAGATATGGAGTGGGAGGCATCCCAATTTGTCTTTTATGAAGATTTGGGGCTGTGACGCTTATGTGAAACGTCAATCCTCTGACAAACTAGGGCCCAAATCTCAAAAATGCCTTTTTGTTGGGTATCCCAAAGAAACAAAGGGTTACTATTTCTACAATCCTTCTGAGCAAAAAGTGTTTGTTGCTCGAACTGGTGTCTTTTTAGAGAAAGAGTTTATCTCTAAAGGAACTAGTGGGAGGAAAGTAGAACTTGAAGAAATTCAAGAACAACAAGGAGACATCGAACCTGAAATGGAACCTGAACAGACACCACAAGATGTTGTGGTTCAAGAGTCTGTTCCTGTAGCACAGAGCCCACGTAGGTCTGGTAGGATTCGGCGTGAGCCCGAGAGATATGGATTTCTTGTGACTCACACTGGTGATGTGATGCTCATGGATCAGGATGAGCCCACAACCTACCAACAAGCTATGTCAGGGCCTGACTCTGAGAAGTGGCTAGTGGCCATGAAATCCGAGATGGAATCCATGTATGAAAACCAAGTATGGACTTTGGTTGACCCACCTGAAGGGGTAAAACCCATAGGGTGCAAATGGGTTTTCAAGAAGAAAACTGACATGGATGGTAATGTGATTACCTTTAAGGGACGATTGGTTGCAAAAGGTTTCAAGCAAATTCATGGTATTGACTATGATGAAACTTTTTCACCAGTTGCTATGCTTAAATCCATCCGAATTTTGTTTGCTATTGCTGCACACTATGATTATGAGATATGGCAAATGGATGTCAAAACTGCATTCCTAAATGGAAAGCTACTTGAGGATGTGTACATGACACAACCTGAGGGTTTTGTCACTCCTGAGAATGCCAATAAAGTGTGCAAGTTGCAAAGGTCCATTTATGGACTGAAGCAAGCTTCTCGAAGTTGGAATCTTCATTTTGATGATGCAATCAAAGAGTTTGGTTTTATCAAAAATGAAGATGAACCTTGTGTCTACAAGAAGGTTAGTGGGAGCGCTATTGTCTTCTTGGTGTTGTATGTAGATGACATACTACTCATCGGGAATGACATTCCTGAGCTACAGTCTGTGAAGACTTGGCTAGGGAAATGTTTCTCTATGAAGGACTTGGGTGAAGCAGCCTATGTGTTAGGCATCAGGATCTATAGAGATAGATCTAGAAAGCTTCTTGGCCTAAGTCAAAGTACATATATTGACAAGGTGCTAAAGAGGTTTAGCATGCAAGATTCCAAGAAAGGATTCTTGCCCATGTCACATGGTATCACTCTTTCTAGATCTCAGTGTCCGAGTACACCTGAGGAGAGAGAGCGCATGAGTAAGATTCCATATGCCTCAGCAATTGGATCTATCATGTATGCCATGATATGTACTCGTCCCGATGTCTCATATGCTTTGAGCATGACAAGTAGGTACCAATCGAACCCCGGTGAGAGTCACTGGACAGCTGTTAAGAACATCCTTAAGTACTTACGAAGGACTAAGGATGCATTCTTGGTCTTTGGAGGTGAAGATGAGCTCGTTGTAAGGGGTTACACCGATGCAAGCTTCCAATCCGATAAGGATGATTTTAGATCGCAATCTGGTTATGTGTTTTGTATTGGTGGTGGTGCTGTGAGCTGGAAGAGTTCAAAGCAAGAGACAGTAGCTGACTCTACAACAGAATCTGAGTACATTGCCGCCTCTGATGCTGCGAAGGAGGCAGTTTGGATCAAGAAGTTCATCACTGAACTTGGAGTGGTTCCAAGCATTGCCGACCCGATAGAGCTCTATTGTGACAACAATGGAGCAATCGCACAGGCTAAGGAACCTCGATCTCACCAGCGATCCAAACACATACTCCGACGCTATCATCTCATCAGGGAGATCATCGAGAGGGGTGATGTAAGGATATGCAGGACTTCGACAGATAGCAACATTGCTGATCCGCTGACAAAGCCCCTTACGCAGCAAAAGCATGATAGCCATTCTAGGTCCATCGGTATTAGATACATGGATGATTGGCTTTTAGTGCAAGTGGGAGATTGTTAGTGTTGTGCCCAAAAAGCCAATCATGAGATGATTGTATTTTTGCACATTGAGTCATGATATTTTATTAAGGCATTAATCCAGCAATTATGTTTGTTGTTTTGTTTCTGCGTAACTTAACAAACATAATTGTAACCCTAGAATAATGATATTCTTAAACGTCCCTGGTCTAGTATTATTGTGGAGCGGGTTGCAATAATACATAACGACTAGCATATGTGGAGACTAATATGAGATATGTAGTCTACATATGGGTACAAGTTGGAGAACTTGTGTACTGGACCGACCCACCATGAGAACACTACATGGATCGTTATATGAGTGTCATAAGTGATTCTCATAGTGATCATGGTATATGTAGTCCTTCGACCTAAGATCATCAAGGTTCCCTACATGTGAGTCACATACTTTGATACTTTCCTTTGTTGCTCGTAACTGAGTGAACTTGAAGGAGGTCATTGGGTATGTCACATATCATGCGGAGGGATTTGTATGATCAAGATGGGATTTGTCCCTCCTATGTAACGGGAGTGATATCTTCGGGCCCCTTGATAGAGTGAGACTTAGAAAATGCATGGCCATGCTCGGATGAGTTGATATACGATATCAATGTCATCAGTTTAAGTTGGTCTACTCGGTAATCAAGAAACCAAAGATTGGGCTATACGAGAGTGACACATTCCATGTCTCGTGCTTAGTCTTGATATCTTGGACAAAGGGACAATGGCATATATCGGTGATGATCATAAAGGTTTAGTCGAATCATCGACAATCTTGTCACTTGGGTAGCAATGATGTGTTGCTAGACACCGCTCATTGCTTATGATCATAAATGTGATTTATGATCATTGCCAACGTGGTAAGAGCCTATTGGGTCGCACACATAGAGCTATTTGGATCATTAGAGTGCATGGGCTAATTATTTGGGTTATGGTTTCACTTTAATTTCATATTAATAATGGGCCCAATAGTTGAGCCATTATTAAGCCCGAAATTAAAGCCTAATTGGATTAGGGCTTTGAAACCCATTAGGCCTGGAAGTTGAGTCTCACTATAAATACAACTTTTAGTGAGAAATTCGCAGGTCTCCTTGCCCTAGCCTCCCAAAAGGACAGCCGCACTCTTCTCTTGCAATTCCTTGGAGGATGCAAGCTAGCACTGCGAGCGCAAGAGAAACGCATCTGCCAGGACGCTGTGGAAGCGTGGTGATCCCGAGAGGCTCGTGTGGATACCATAGAGAGCTTGAACACGTCAACTGTTCAAGTTTTGTGATTCGACTCTACAGTTGAGTGAGAGATCTCAACCGAAAATTAGGTATGAAAATTTTTGAACACCCGGTTTACCCCGTTTCACTTGGATCCTGGAGGGTTTCGGTTAAATTCTGCTGCGCTGTTTGGCTCCCGAAACCCAATAGAAACACTTAGCCTTATGAACCCTTTTTCAAGAAGTTCATCATGTTGTTTCCTGAGCTCATTCATCTCTGTGATTGGGATTCTGTAAGGAGGTATGGATATTGGACTAGCTTCTGGTTGCAGCTTGATTTCAAATTCAATCTCCCATTGTGGAGGAATACCTGGCAGGTCTTTAGGAAAGACTAGTGGAAGTCTCTCACAACAGGAATTCTGTCCACTTCTCTTAGTACTTCTCCCTGCTCTGATGTCTCTTCCCTCTCCACTTAGAAGACTCTGCCAGCTCTTTGCACTAGAGGCCGAGGCATTGGAGGAACTGGCCTCTGCTGTCCCTCCCTTGGTGCTCCTCCTCTAGGTCCTACCCCAATAGGTCTTACTTGACCTTGGTCTTCTGGCCTCCTTTGAGCCTGTGGGCTGTCTTTGATCCAATGATCCATGGATCCACATCTTAGACACACTTGGGTATCAATGTAGCAAGGCTTCTTTCCATGAAACCTTATACACTTAGGGCACCTTAGGCCAATGAACTTCCCCTTAACCTTGCCCTCACCACCAAAATAGGAACTCTTGGCAATTCCTTTACCATGTGGTGGCTTCTTCTGCTTGCCTCCTGGTTGACTACTTTCCCCTGGTCCACTGGGAGAGTACTTAGTCTCATATTCCTCTTGCTTTACTAATAAAGCTTTCTTCACTACTTCATAGTATGTAACTGCTCCAAAAGGTCTAACAGTCTTTCTAATATCTGACTTTAGGCCTTTGACAAATCTTTTGGCCTTCAATTCCTCTAGTCCATCATACTGAGGAGCATACCTCACCAACTGATTGAATTTGTGCTCATACTCTAGGACACTGAGGTTGTCCTGCCTTAGAGCATCAAATTCAGCTTGTTTCATATCCTTGATGGCATCACTGATGTACTGCTCCTGGAATAGCTGTGTCAACTCTAGCCAGCTCATCTCAATATCTCTTACTGGCCTTCTCCCTTTCTGGAAAGCATACCTATCTCTGGTGCTCCTCCACCCTATCTCTACACTGCCTACTAGATTATAGGTAGCCAGTGACACTCTCCTGGTGGAGCTGAGTGGCATCCTCTCAAACATTTTTTCAATGAAAATTAACCACTCCTCAGCTCTCTCTGGCCCAGCTCTTCCATCAAACGGTGGAGGTCTTAGGCCTTGGAACCTCTCCAACAGTCTGACCTCATCTAGGCTTTCTAGATCCTATGATCTATGTCTCCTGGATCTGTGAGACTCCTCTGTATGGTGATGTTCTCTATGATCTCTCTACCTTCTCTTAGATCTTCTCTTATGGCCATCCTCAATCTCATTCCTATTGGAGGAATGGTCATAGACTGAGGGATTGGTCCTAGATACTTGACCAATCTCAGACCTTAGTCTTTTTCCCCTTGGATTTCTCCTATCTTCATCTTCCTCCTCAACAGTTTCATCTTTTATGTCTTTCAAGCTTCCAGAAGGAACATATTCAGATGTGTTCCTGGTATCCTCTTCTGGTTGCTGCTGTGAATCTTGAACTGGTTTTGCTGGAGCTACTTGGACTCCCTGCTGTTGTGCTTGAATCAACCTCATACACTTAGGGAACTTCCCCTTAACCTTGCCCTCACCACCAAAATGGGAACTCTTGGCAATTCGCTTGCCAAGTGGTGGCTTCTTCTACTTCCCTCCTGCCGACTACTTTCCCCTGGTCCACTGGGAAAGTACTTAGTCTCAAAACTCCTCTTGCTCTACTAATAGAGCTTTCCTGCACTGCTTCATAGTATGTAACTGCTCTAAAAGGTCTAACAGCCTTTCTAATGTCTGACTTTAGGCCTCTGACAAATCTTTTGGCCTTCAATTCCTTCAGTCCATGATACTGAGGAGCATACCTCACCAACTGATTGAATTTGTGCTCATATGCTAGGACACTAAGGTTGTCCTGCCTTAAAGCATCAAATTCAGCTCGCTTCATATCCTTGATAGCATCACTGATGTACTGTTCCTGGAATAGCTGTGTGAACTCTAGCCAGCTCATCTCAATATCTCTTCTTGGCCTTCTCCCCTTCTAGAAAGCATACCTATCTCTGGTGCTCCTCCACCATATCTCTGCACTGCCTACCAGATTGTAGGTAGCCAGTGACACTCTCTTGGTGGAGCTGAGTGGCATCCTCTCAAACATTTTTTCAATGAAGATTAACCACTCCTCAGCTCTCTCTGGCCCAGCTCTTCCATCAAACTGTGGAGGTCTTAGGCCTTGGAACCTCTCCAACAGTCTGACCTCATCTAGGCCTTCTAGATCATCTGATCTATGTCTCCTGGATCTGTGAGAGTCCTCTGTATGGTGATGCTCACTATGATCTCCCTGCCTTCTCCTGGATCTTCTCTCATGGCCTTTCTCAATCTCATTCCTAGTGGGGGAATGGTCATAGACTGAGGGATTGGTCCTGGATACCTGACCAATCTCAGACCTTAGTCTTCTTCCTCTTGGATTTCTCCTATCCTCATCTTCCACTTCAACAGTTTCATCATTTGTGTCTTTTAAGCTTCTAGAAGGAACATATTCAAATGTGTTCCTAGTATCCTCTTCTGGTTGTTGTTATGCATCCCGAACTGGTTTTGCTAGAGCTACTTGGACTCCTTCCTGTTGTGCTTGAATAAGCCTTACTAAGTTCTCATTGATTAGAGCTAAGTTTCTCTGAAGCTCTAACCAAACCTGAGGTACTTCAGGGTTTGGTACCCTCTGTTGCCCTTGATTCCCTCTATTCTGTCCATTTTTTTTGTTGCCCAGAATCAGTAGGAGGCCTTCGGGGTGGTTCCCTTCTCCTTGTGGCAACCATGTTTACTTCTTGCATTGATGATTCACCATAGAGCACATATAAAGATCATAGGTATTTTAATGGTACTTGACACTAGCAGCTGACCAAACTGAGTTCATGTATGTAGATGCATGCAATGCAACTATATGCTATGTACATGTATAAACCATGCTTTGACCATGCTCTGATACCAACTTCTATTACCCACTCTGGGGTAGTCCAATTATGGTGCCAAAATTGTGCATTTAGACTCCCAGGATTGGTAATGTTCTGTAGGCCATCAGAACACTACCCTTAGTGTGCATACCCAAGTGGCCCTCTTGGGCACTATGTAAACACATGCATATTGGTCCAATCATCACACACATATTCACATTTCATGCACACCATGGCAGCAAAGAAGGAAAACACTAGCACAAGTCTTAATCTTGGCTACCACACACTAGGCAATCTTGTTAAGTTCTAGTGACCAGCTACTGCACCTGTAACTTCCACTAATAAACTGTATCATTCTAGCCATATACCCCCATGTTTTTTTTTGATCCATTATCAAGTAGAGACTTAGATAAAACCAAGGAATTTTTTTTTACATCAATAGCCCACCTATGGACCAAGTTATGGATTTTTGAAGTTGGTTACAAAATTCTGACCAAATCAACAGTAACTTAGCCAACTTTGCAATGTCATATCTTTGGCTACAGGGATCCAAATTAATAAATTTTAAATTCCAGTTCAACCTATAGATTTTATCTAGGGGTGGTCAAAATTTCATACAAAGATTCTTTCTACACAGGGAGATATAGAACTTTAAGTGCAGAGTCAAAATTCTGGCAACTTTTGGACCATTTTGCCCATACAAAATTTCCAAGGTGTGCAAACACTTCATTCACAAGGGGAAACCACTCCAAGGCTATCCCATATATGTCCATTACACATAGGAATTACATTCCCTTTCTTTTAACAACTTTATGTGGCTAAAACAGAATTTACAAGTAAGCAGCCCATCATTCACACTTAGGCAGCTTTGCACCACATCACTTACATAGCCAAAACATTACTCAAATGTTCACATACTTGTCTCATTTTACATACACTACATGTAAATGCATACATGCACTACAATATCATCTTAACTCAGCTAAATACGCACCCTAGGTTACAGGAGGTCCTGAGACACAATGGACTCCAAAAACAGGATGCTGGACAGCTGCTGCACAACACAGTAAGTACCACCATTAAAAATACCAAATGTGCTCCTAAAATCACCAAAATTTCCAGATCAGAACTAGACATATGGAAGTTCATGTACCTGAAATTTCAGATTAAAAATCAAACCACAAAGGTTATTTTGAAGGTGATCTTTCAGCTGGACCTGAAATGACAGAATTGAGGGGAGTAAGTTTCATTGAGAAACTTAGTAAGGGTAACACTTGGTTTCTTAAGTTAATGTGATCCTCATTAAAACCTGCATCCAAAGACACTAAAACAAAAAAACCACAATGCATATATACAAGATATAGCAACCAAATGCAGCAGCCAAACACAAACAACAAACACATGAAATGCAGCAACAACAATAACCATAGGTTAGTCCATAAAACATGCAATAAACTTAAATAAATCACTATGGCAGCCCTCCTCAAGCTAATGCTTGGTCTTAGGAGGATTTTAAATGTAGTTAGTACTAACTTTGGGCTCTAGAAACCCTCATTTTACTGCCATCTTTGTGCACTTCACACTAGGTCACAAAACCTTCAATAAGTGCACTCCCCTCACTAAGCTTGGTTCATCAAGCTCATGGCTCTCTTCCAAGCTTAGCCCTAGCTCCATGGATGTTTGAAAATTGTAGAAAACAGTCCATGAGAGCAAGAGAACCCTTACCTTGATGGGTATGCTGAAATTGGAGCTTAATCCTAGGTGCACTCAAGCAATAGCACCAAATAGCTTCCAATTGTGCTTCCTTGACTTCAATTGCAAGTAGTTTTGAGTTTGAAGGTATGGTGGCTATGGAGGAAGTGTGGAGGAGAGGACTGGCTTTCTTTTTGCTGGTGGAGGCCGAAATTTAGAGAAGCAAAGGTGGTCTTGACTACTTAAATAGTGTACACTAAACACACTTAAGTAGTCTTAACCTTGTCTTATGTCATTTTCCTTGCTACAGGACTAGGGTTTCTTAGTCTTAATCTCTTGACCCACATTTGACCATCCTTATGTTCCTTTAGCAGCCCTCCTTATGTGGGATAACCCCACAAAACTTCCATTTGACTTAAGTCAAAAGCTTGAACACCTTAAGGTTTACACTAGGACATTTAGGTCCTCATTGCCTTTAGTGTTTCCTTTGTCCAAACTTGTCTTCCATGAGCAATTTGGTCCTCCAATAGCACTTTTGTACCATTCATATCCTTCCCATAATTCTCTAAGTCTCTTTCTTGAGATTTTTGCAATTGAGTACCCGAATTTGCAAAACCTTACAAAAAAGTCCATAGGTTGCTTGAAAAACAAGCAATCCTTAAGGCTTTTCTTGGGGACCAAGTTACCAACTTGCAACACGTTTAAGGAGGTGTTGATCATGCCTTTTACCCCCCACACTTCAATCACTATGGTGAGAATTACACAATATAATGGTTTTTAGCCATTATGACACACTTGTAATTCTCCCATTTTTTGAGGTGGTAGCACAGTAGGATTCACAAACGACCATATTTGGTCTATTTAGTTAAGTCCAAGACTTAACCTCCATAGCTTACTTGTTCTGCAAGAAAACATGGAAAACACAAAAACACAATATACACATATAGTAACTGAGACATAATAAGCATAACTAAGCTATCTACAATTGGTTAGCACACACAAACAAACAATCAAGCACACAACTCACACACAACCACAATGACCATTCGGCTGAAACCCAAGCATGTGCCCTTGTGCAGCATTGCACTTACTACTCCACCATTTTAGTCCACCATCCACTAGAGCTCCAAAATTTCTAGCAAGTTGGGCTCCTTTACTAGAATTTCTAGCACATGCCCATAATTGATTAGCTAACCAATTCATAAACCGAATCTCCTCAATAATGCCCATCAAGTAACTAAGGTCATTTAGCACACTTAACTATCACTTAGTCACTCTAACTACTTGAATCATGGCACATTACCAAGTAAACAAGTAATCTATGAACCCTACCTCAACAAAACAAAGCTTGAGTTTCTCGATTGTGCTTGCGTATCCAAATCTGAAATGTGTCTTCCAAACCAAACTTCCTAGCACATTTCAACTATCATTTAATCACTTGATCATGGATGATTACCAAGAAAACAAGTGAATTAATGAATTTATACCTCAAGAACAAGCTTGGTTGTCTCATTTTTTGCCTTGAACCTTCAAGAACACCATGCAACTTCAAGAACTTCAAGAACACTTCATGAACATGGCAAGAACCTTTTCGGCCTAGCTTGGATTCTTCAAGAACAAGCTCCAATCTTCATGAACAACAAGCCATCTCCAAGCTTTTGGCCAAGAACTCTCATGAACTCTCAAGAATAAGCAATTTTCGGCCAAGAACACTCAAGAACACACAACACGCATGAACACTTCAAGGTTTCAGCTATTAGAAACAAATCACAACAATGGCCGAAACACTAGCCACCCTTGCACATTTCGATCAATTTCCCAAAACAATGGCCTTCATCATGACCGAAAATGTTAATTTAATTTCTTAATGGGAGACATGGCAGCCGGTCATGGACACATGTCCAAGAAATTGAGTTAATGCTCCACTTAACCATATACTAGTTTGCATGGTTCGTTTAGCCCTTCAAGAATCCATGGCTTCATTTTAGTCACTAAAACACATGTTCATTTCGGCATTAATCTTGATTCATGGCCTACATTGCCAAGCATTAATTAAATGGGCTGAAAACGGTCATTATCCCACTCATATTTTGGCCAATTACCAAGACATTAGCTAATTAATTAAACCAAGTAATTGATGGCACAAATCTTGGTGGGAGACATAACATGACCGGCCATCAAAAGTCACCAAAATTTGGTCTAATTCTCCACTTTTCCTTATACTTATTTGCATGGCCAAAATCTATAAATAGATATGAAAGCAGGAACTTTGGCTATATTGTCATTTTACATTTTAAGAAAATTCAACAAAAAATATCAAGTTAACGCGTGGATTTCAAAATAGACTGAAGACTGACACGTGGTGATTTCCAGTTATACCCTTATCAGAGTACACATGGCAAAAAACGATTGGCAATCTGGTTAACTTTAGCCATTTATTTACACACTTGCCATCAACTCACAGAAAGTGACATGTATTGTAAACTTTTAATAGTTTTATATATATATAAAAAAAACCTGCACCCTCAAGCCGAAAATATGGGAAGACCCCCCACGTTGCTGCAGTTACCAAACCGTGAAGCCCATTACCCCATTTATGATTTATCCAGTTTAATACCTATTTCTAAAGCAGTTATATCTTAAGCATATCTAACTACCTTGGCCCACAATTTAATTACAACAACAGGAGAGTCAGTATAAAAAAATTAGAACATTACAGTTTAACTTTTCCCCGTTTACATTCTAAAAACAAATCCTCCGTGACTCCAAACTTTATGAAGAACGAAGCATAATCTTGCCTTGATCTCCTTGTGTAGCAGTTTTGTCCCTCATCTGGCAATTACAAGGCAAGAATTTATTTCAATATGGAATCTAATTCAAATAGAGTGTAACAAAATGTCTTAACATATTTCATTTCATGCAAATTAATTGCAGGGAGCCAGGGACTAAAAATTCAAGCAGCAAAGAAGCACAATGTTGCTACTGATTCCATGCAAATTCAAGTAGGGATAAAAAATTCCCATAAATGTTCTCCATACTCATTGATATGCAGGGAAGAAAAAAACTGACCATTTTTTTTCTTCTATTCATTCAATGCAGGCAAGTAGAAAATCTAAGCTGAGCTTCCAGGCTTTAAAATCAACAAGCAGTAAAGCAGTAGCAAAAAATTAGCAGGTTCAACTTTAATTTAACATTGTTTCATGCGATTGAAAATCTTATTATTACTGTATTTTGCTTTGCTGGCTTTATGTAGAGAACTTAATTGGCAAGAAATTATAGATGCATACATTTTAGTTTGCAGCATGTCACAAATATTTTGAAATTATAGATGCAAGCATGCAACAAAGTCAAAAAGTTTGCCAGATGGCTAATTCATTACTGCTTTACCTTATCACCCTTATTACTCATGTGTTTTTGTTTCCCCACATGTCATGATGAAGCCTATGCTCCTAAGTTTTATCCTTAAATATGATATCTTTGTTTTTTGCTGTCTTTACCAGAAAAATAATGCCTTGGTTTGAAAAGAGAGATGGGCAAGAAATCCAGGGACTAAGGTGTGGAACCAAACCATCGGCTCATCACGATTCACTAATAAAAGCTATTATAGATTTTCTATACACTTTCTTTCACCATAGGGTAATCACTATTCACTAATAAATTGTATTATGTACAAAAATTTGGAAACTAACAAATACTCATACAATAGAACAAAGAGTGTGAAAATGTTTTATGTATGGTGTACCACTTCTTGTAACATCAATTAAGCATGCGTTTTTATTTAGCATATACTTTGTCCTTGCTTAATGTAGAAGTCATAACACCACATACTTATGCATCCTCGGTCATATTCCACATATGATTCGTGTCTCAATCTACATAGAATGGGAGAAATAAACAAGATAAAACTAGAACACATAGGAAATAATTGCTTGCGTGTATATGTAATCTCAAACAAATGTAGAAGATTCACAATGTTTAGAAGATTCACCCAATAGAGGAGAAACCATATTTGCATTCATCATTCAATGAGGTTTTACTCTTTTATGCTCATACATGCACTACTTTTTTTTTGAACATTTTTTTAGTTTTTGTGAAGATAATATTTGGTCAAAAGTACTATTTTCTATGAACATAATAATTAATACTGTGTGAGCATGGCAGCCATAAAAAGTATATTCTTAAAGAAACTTACAATTTAACCTTCCAATTGTAGGGTCTTTGCCCTATTTTCCACACAGTAGCTTTAGCACTTCCACCAACATAGCACCGGAACATATTGAGCACCAGCATGGCAACATCTTCTTTCTCCTCCGTACTAACCTTTCTACTTGGACTTGAAAGATGCCAGGTATTGATGAGTGTTAAGATAGTCCCTTCTGTTCTTATTTCAAATTTTGGCTCTTTCTATTTCACAATGTCCAGAAGATTCACCCAATAGAGAAGAAACCACATCTCAATTCATGCATTAAACAAGGTTTTACTATTTTCCTCTCATGCATGAAATACTATTTTGATGAACAATTTTTTAGTTTTTATGAAGATAATATTTGGTGAAAACTACTAATTTCTATGAACATAATAACTACTATTTTTTATAAACAAAATAATTGATACCGTGTAAGTATGGTAGCATAAAAAAAAACACACAGCATATTCTTAGAGAAACTTACAATTTTACCTTCCAATTGTAGGGTCCTTGCTCTATTTTCCACCCAGCACCAGCAGCACATTAAACGCCAGCTACCAGGTTCCACTTCAATTTTCTCTTGCTGCCATGTAATATGTTTATGTGTTAGCTTTGTAGACAAGGTATATGTCTGTGTTAACATGGAGGCCAATCTTAACATAAAGTTAATATAGGTTACTAATCATAAAAGCCCACCACATCTTCTGCCATGTATGTCTAACTTGATACATGATAAAGTTGTTACTACTCATAAAACATTTTATGTATGGAAAATGCAACATGGTTCTATTTTTCTTTTGAAAATGACATCAATAATGGTATTGTAAAAAATGTCTTCCCAGTTGGTTGTGTTACGATTGTTTTTTTCCCTTAATACTATGTTTTTTTTCCTTAATAGTAGATGGAGGCTCCGACGCTGTCAACTTGATTTTTTAACCTTTAATCCAAGTTTTAAATGACTTTATACTGTAGAAAATGGAGGTCATTTCACTTAAAGGCTCTGGGTGTTTACTTTGTTTTCTGTTATATTTTCTACATTACTAGACATGTTTACCAAATCTTGAAGTCGTCGACACTTTACCAAATCTAAACCAAGCAACAATGGCAGAAAACCATCTCACAGCATATAAATGAAAACAAAACCTAGGTTTTTAGAACTTTGAGAAAACTACTCGGAAAAAGTACCAATGAATGAGAACTCTGTAAATAATGCTCAAATACCTATTCCTCAAATTTTGTTCAATACTTATGTTAACTTTCAGTGCGGATTCAGATCTGCCATTGTTCTGGTCTCCATGTCCCCAATTTTCACTGTTGACACTCCTACGATATGAAATTAAACATGGATTAGTCCTTCGATTTCAGGATCTACACATTAGGGTTTCAAAGATATCATTTTTGGACAAAAGTAGCAGATCAGCCCGTAAGGTGTTTAGAAATCTTACCAATCGTCTTTTCTAAGAAAGTTTTCGCCTTATCATACGCCATAATCAATGAGGACGTATAGATGTCGTGATACCAACTCTGTGTTTGGGGCTTTGGGGATAAGAGAGGAATCAACACATTTCGAGCTATTTTCGCACCATCATCGCTGATATTGGACAACGGCCGCACAACATCTTTTGGGTTTGAAGATCTAATTTAGCTAGGAAACAATGGTACTTTTGGGATTTTTGTTGCTGGAAGCCTATAGATCAGGCGATGGGGAGTCTGGATATGTAAGCCCTTCTTTGATCTGACAGGTTCTCTCTTCGGCCATCACCAAAACAGAGACACGCATTAAAATAAATTGGGACACAATGCAATATTGTTTTTTGAAAGATATTGGCTATTGTGTTTTGTGGATGTACTGCTCTGTTTATATGTGGGTTTCGGGCCTTTCAGCTTGGCCGAGTAGGTTTTATTCTTAGTCTTTTCTTTTTTTGTTTTCGTTTTCCCTTTTCTCCTGGTGCTAACATTACAATTTATTCTTGCATTTTTTTAAAAAATATCTTTATTTCATTTTCACGTCATGTTTTGTATGAATTACTTACGTTTAAAATGAAAATAGTTGCTTCCAACAAAAAATATTATAAATTTACATTTTTACTTCTTCAAATTTTTTAATTGATGAAAATTTGCACAACTAATAAGTTTTTATAACAAGTTTGGGCCAACATTTTTGCTATTTTTTTAATTATATTAATTAATTATGACTTTTCAATTACGTTGCCATAATTTGTTCTAAATTTAGCCACATGGTTTTTTTTGTCCAATTTAGTTTCATACATTTTCCAAATATAATGTTTTCCATACTTAATAATTTCTTCAATACACTAATTTTTAAAATTAATTAATTCTCAACAATTTGTTTCTAAGTTGCTTAAAATTTTTTTCACATCTTTTTTCCCTTTTATATTTGCCCCTTGACTAAAATTATTTCTTTCTCATTTCTAATTTTTTTTCCAAACTATTTTCTTCACATTCCTTTTTTTTTTTTGTCCCTTTATACTTTTCTAAAACTTCACAGTAAGTGAAAGATTACTTGCTCTACCATATACTTTTACTCAACTCCTTAGTTTTAAAGAAAATTAATTACTATTGTATAGTATTATTTGTTCCTTGTATTTTTTAACCTATGTACAACCCTTTTACTTATAAAATATTATTTTGCCCTATACACACAAAAATTTGACCACAGACTCATTAACTTTAGAGAATATTGTTGTTATTTTCTAAAAAGCTCTATTGTAGAATCCTTGACAATATGAAAATCTTGCATCTATCCATCATGCATTTACTTTGCCATTTACTAGCCTTGCAATATTTGCATTGCTTAATGTTTCATCAATCATTTAGGGATGGTGCATAAATCATGCTTCTCATAGATTCACAAAGTTAAGGAATTCTGGCCATCTTATTGACATTTTTGTCCATGGTATCCTTCAATATTTCAAGGAGTAAATTGCGTAAATGGTCCCTAACTTTTAGTCATTGTTTCCTTTTAGTCCCTAATCTGCTGAATGTTCTGTTTTGGTCCTAAACCTATTAAAATTATTTCATTTTGGTCCCTCACCAAATGAAATTCATTAACTCAAAATAATTTTTTGACAGAAACTTTTAAAATTTTAATTTAAATATTCGGTAACTGTCTTTCAATAAATTTAAACAGTTTAATATTTTTTTACAATAAATGAAAATTTTAAATTAGTAGTTTTTTCTTTCTGAATGAATAAATTCAATTGACAGAGAGAAAAAAAATGTGATTTGAATTTTTCATTAACTGTAAAAAAATTATTATACAGATTAAATTTATTATAAAATAGTTACCGGATAGTTTAAATTATGATCTAAAAATTTATTATCAAACAAATATTTTAAGTTAACAAATTTCATCAAATTGGAACCAAAGTGAAATCTTTTCAATAGATTTAGGACCAAAATGAAACATTTTAATAGGTTCAGGACTAAAACAGAATATTTAATAGGTTATGGACTAAAAGGAAACAATGACTAAAGGTTATGGACCATTCATGAAATTTACTCATATTTCAAGTATGGATTGTTTTCCAAAGGATTATATTTTATTCATATTTCATCAACTCATGGATCCTGGTAGTGAAGTACCTTTTATGCTATTCTATTAGTCAACAGGGGCACTGATTTCATGAACTAGAGCATATCCTACATTTGAACACTGAAAGAATAAGAGGGCAAAGATTCGGGAAAGGTTAATCAAAGGCTATACATGTAAGCTGATGACATCATTTCAAGAGTTATTGATAAGTGGCCCCTAACTCTTTACTCTATCTTTTGAACTTATAAATCCCAACTTTGTCATTTTCAATGTGAATCCTTAGTAAGTAAAATCATTCAAGCTCTACCTGTTAGAAATTGAGAGCTAAATTATTATGAGATTGATAATCGAATGATGTGTGAGGAATGTGCAGTAAAAGGTGAGTTACATTTTTTAACTGTAGTGCTCTCTTCGCGCTTGGTAGACTTTTGCATCACCTTCTTACTTATATTATATGTGTTATTAAAGTATGTTGACAAACACTTTTTTTTTTTTTTTGTATTCTTACCACTGTTAAATATTATTTCTATTTAAATGTATTCCAACAATTATAGTCTTATTAAAACATAAAAAGATCTTTTATATGCAGCGAGTGGAATACAAATTTTTATATAAACTATTTTCCCGTCCGTTAGACGGGTTATGAAACTAGTTGTTAGTTTAAGTTTCATAATTTCACTTGTAGCACTAGTTTAGGTGTACAATATGGCCCCTAAACTTTGTTTCGTGCCATAGACATCATAGTCCAATTTTTCATGTACACTTAAAACCTAAACTTTCTTAGGTTTGCACTTACACGCTTATCCTCATTTTCAATCAAGTCCCTCATGTTTAATTGGTGCTTTCTCTATATTCTTGGCCTAACCCAAGTACTAAGGGATGGTCCTAACACTTTCACCCAATAGTAGGGTGTCATGCACCTTCTTCCATATAATGCTTCATAAGGTGCCATGCCATTGGTGCTTTGCTAACTATTGTTATATGAGAATTCCACCAATGGCAAGTGTCGATCCCATTCACCTTTGAAATCCAACACACAGCTCCTGAGCATGTCTTCCAATATCTGTATCACCCTTTCAGATTTCCCATCTATCTGAGGATGTTAAGTAGTACTCAGATGGATTTTGGTTCCTAGTGCTTTATGAAAAGCACTCCAAAACTGAGTTGTAAATCTTGGATCTCTATCAGATACAATTGAGTCTAGCACTCCATGTAGTCTCACTATCTCCTAGACATACTTCTGAACTAACTTCTCAAAGGAGTCTGTAGTCTTATAGGTAAGAAGTGGGCACATTTGGTTAGCCTTTCCACAATGACCTAGATTGTATCATACCTTAATCTGGTCATAGGCAACCTAGTCAAAAAGTCCATGGTATATGTAGAGTCTGTAGGGTACCAGCTGGTTTCTGGTGCTCTACCTTTAACCTCTGGCATGTGGCACATTTGTAGACATAAGCAGCTATGTCTCTTTTCATATTTTGGCCACTAGAAGTGAGTCTTCAAGTCTTTATACATTTTCTCACTTCCTGGATGGATGTTCAACCTACTTGTGTGAGCCTTTTCAAGTATTTCATCCCTCAGCTTTGCTTCTTTAGGCACATAAATTCGATCTTTAAAATATAGTAATCCTTGCTCATAGGCAAATGATTGATACAAGGAACCCTTTTCCTAGCCTGAAATCTTTTTCAGATTAAGATCTGTCTCCTGTGCCTTTCTGGTTTCTTCAATCCATCCAGACTGAATTGTCAGTGTGTAAATTTGGGCTTCCTCCCACTTATACCATTTATACCATAGGCATAGCAGACTATTCTGCTCATCATGATCAGCTATGGATCCTCCTTTCAAAAGTCCTATGTACTTCCTGCTCAAGGCATCTGCTACTAGATTGCCTTTGCCCTTTGTGTACTCTATACTGTAGTCATAGTCCTTGATGTACTCTAACCATCACCTTTGCCTCAAGTTCAACTCTTTCTGAGTGAACAAGTACTTTAGGCTCTTATGGCCAGCGTAGATCACAAAGAAACTGCCTATCAAATAATGCCTCCATTGCTTTAGAGCAAAAATCACTGCATCTAGTTCTAGGTCATGGGTACGATAATTTTGCTCATGGGGTATCAATTGCCCTAACACATAAGCAATGACATTTCTATCTTGCATAAGCACAGAACCTAACCCAGATCTAAATGCATCTGTATAGATGATGTAGGGCTTACTTGGATCCAGAAGAACCAATACTAGAGCTTCAATCAACCTCTGCTTGAGCTCCTAGAAAAATTTTTCACACTTCTCAGTCCACTCAAATCTTTGACCCTTCTTGGTCAAATAAATAAGAACTGAGGCAATCATGGAAAAGCATGATGCAAATCTCCTATACTATCTAGGTTGATCGCCAAAGGGCTATTACCCTTGGAGATTTCCCAAATTGGCTTGGTGAGTACCACCCTTGAGGAACACACGTGACCAACCTCGGGAAAAAGGGAAGCCGCCATGATCCTCGATGTGAACACCACCCTACAACTGAAGGGCCAATGTCTTCGAGATCTGAGCACCTAAGTAAAGACCACATTCGATCAAGGCTTAGCCCCGACCTCAACTACCCTCGGTAAGTGATTGGACCGACCTCAGAAAGGGCATGCACAACCACCCTCGGTGGTGGGCGAGCCTACCAACTTCGGGAGATTATATCCCCATCGTTGACAAGGAACAACATCTCCTAAAGGTGCCCCATTTTGTCGAAGGACCTCACCTAACAACACTTGGTGGTAAATTCGGGTGGAAGGAGACCTCCTACCCTGAAGGAATTCCGTACTCCGAAGGATTCTAGCTTCCCAAAGAGGCCTTGTGGAGACACAACAAAAATGGTTAACGAGCCTCTGACACAGAGACCTTTCACAAGCCCCTGACCTCTGGCCAGAACGGCCTATTGCTAGCTGACGATACCTATCTCTGAGGTTACGGATCAAATCTGATCGAACACATGTCATGATCTGAACAGGCTGTGTAAAATGGCCACCTCCCTCAACCCTCCTATAAATACTTAGGAAGGACATTGAACTCTTTCTACTCTTTGCTCTCCACTCTTTGCTTTTTACTGCCCCAAAATACTGACTTCGGCATCGGAGGCTCCTCCTCCTGAAACACATTACAGGGAGATCCTAACCCTTGTTCTTTTGAATGTTTTAGGCACTCTCATACCGGAAGTCTCTCCTTCAGGCCAGCATGTCATACGACGAGGATGCTGCCGGGCATCAGTTGGGGCCATCTGTGGGAACTCACTCCTAGGTCATCGTCATTGAGATCCGACATTCTAGGGACAATGGACTCTTGAAGTCTACGTTCGCGCCGAAAACTCAACTGGTGATTAAGCAACCCACTGTAGGGACTTTCTTGCCTGAGGACAAACGTCCTCTGACGGTCAAGATGACTTTCTTGCCCATGTCACATGGTATCACTCTTTGTAGATCTCAGTGTCTGAGTACAATTGAGGAGAGAGAGCGCATGAGTAAGATTCCATATGCCTTAGCAATTGGGTCTATCATGTATGTCATGATATGTACTCGTCCCAATGTCTCATATGCTTTGAGCATGACGAGTAGGTACCAATCGAACCCCGGTGAGAGTCATTGGACAGCTGTTAAGAACATCCTTAAGTACTTACGAAGGACTAAGGATGCATTCTTGGTCTTTGGAGGTGAAGATGAGCTCATTGTAAGAGGTTACACCGATGCAAGCTTCCAATCCGATAAGGATGATTTTAGATCGCAATCTGGTTATGTGTTTTGTATTGGTGGTGGTGCTGTGAGCTGGAAGAGTTCAAAGCAAGAGACAGTAGCTGACTCTACAACAGAATCTGAGTACATTGCCGCCTCTGATGCTGCGAATGAGGCAGTTTGGATCAAGAAGTTCATCACTGAACTTGGAGTGGTTCCAAGCATTGCCGACCCGATAGAGCTCTATTGTGACAACAATGGAGCAATCGCACAGGCTAAGGAACCTCGATCTCACCAGCGATCCAAACACATACTCCGACGCTATCATCTCATCAGGGAGATCATCGAGAGGGGTGATGTAAGGATATGCAGGACTTCGACAGATAGCAACATTGCTGATCCACTGACAAAGCCCCTTACGCAGTAGAAGCATGATAGCCATTCTAGGTCCATCGGTATTAGATACATGGATGATTGGCTTTTAGTGCAAGTGGGAGATTGTTAGTGTTGTGCCCAAAAGCCAATCATGAGATGATTGTATTTTTGCACATTGAGTCATGATATTTTATTAAGGCATTAATCCAGCAATTATGTTTGTTGTTTTGTTTCTGCGTAACTTAACAAACATAATTGTAACCCTAGAATAATGATATTCTTAAACGTCCCTGGTCTAGTATTATTGTGGAGCGGGTTGCAATAATACATAACGACTAGCATATGTGGAGACTAATATGAGATATGTAGTCTACATATGGGTACAAGTTGGAGAACTTGTGTACTGGACCGACCCACCATGAGAACACTACATGGATCGTTATATGAGTGTCATAAGTGATTCTCATAGTGATCATGGTATATGTAGTCCTTCAACCTAAGATCATCAAGGTTCCCTACATGTGAGTCACATACTTTGATACTTTCCTTTGTTGCTCGTAACTGAGTGAACTTGAAGGAGGTCATTGGGTATGTCACATATCATGCGGAGGGATTTGTATGATCAAGATGGGATTTGTCCCTCCTATGTAACGGGAGTGATATCTTCGGGCCCCTTGATAGAGTTAGACTTAGAAAAATGCATGGCCATGCTCGGATGAGTTGATATGCGATATCAATGTCATCAGTTTATGTTGGTCTACTTGGTAATCAAGAAACCAAAGATTAGGTTATACAAGAGTGACACATTCCATGTCTCGTGCTCAGTCTTGATATCTTGGACAAAGGGACAATGGCATATATCGGTGATGATCATAAAGGTTTAGTCGAATCATCGACAATCTTGTCACTTGGGTAGCAATGATGTGTTGCTAGACACCGCTCATTGCTTATGATCATAAATGTGATTTATGATCATTGCCAACGTGATAAGAGCCTATTGGGTCACACACATAGAGCTATTTGGATCATTAGAGTGCATGGGCTAATTATTTGGGTTATGGTTTCACTTTAATTTCGTATTAATAATGGGCCCAAAAGTTGAGCCATTATTAAGCCCGAAATTAAATCCTAATTGGATTAGGGCTTTGAAACCCATTAGGCCTGGAAGTTGAGTCTCACTATAAATACAACTTCTAGTGAGAAATTCGCAGGTCTCCTTGCCCTAGCCTCCCAAAAGGACAGCCGCACTCTTCTCTTGCAATTCCTTGGAGGACGCAAGCTAGCACTGCGAGCGCAAGAGAAACGCATCTACCGGGACGTGGTGGAAGCGTGGTGATCCCGAGAGGCTCGTGTGGATACCATAGAGAGCCTGAACACGTCAACTGTTCAGGTTTTGTGATTCGACTCTACAGTTGAGTGAGAGATCTCAATCAAAAATTAGGTATGAAAATTTTCAAACACCCGGTTTACCCCGTTTCACTTGGATCCTGGAGGGTTTCGGTTAAATTCCGCTGTGCTGTTTGGCTCCCGAAACCCAACACTACTATCATATGCTATTTTGCTCTTCAGTAGAATTCATCGTAGGTGTTCGGGGGATCTTTTGTAAACTCATAAAAGTGATGTGAATCCCTCCTCAGCCTTCTAATCATTGCAAGAAATCAAATCTTGTGGTAGAAGTCTAGAATACTAAGTGCCTCTCTATTGAATCTCTCAACATTGTCTCGAATGGTCTCCCCAATCTTTTGTGCTATATCAAACATTTGAACAGGCATCTTCACCATTGGCTTGCTCCCTATAAATTGCTGGGTAAAGGCAATGGACAACTCTTGGAAACCCATTATGGCTCTGGGCACCAAGGAGTTATACTAGGCGGTTGCTGCCCATATAAGGTAACTTTAAAGCACTTGTAGAAGGTGGCATCATCGATCCCAAGCCGCATCATGTGCCTCCTGTATTTTATTAGGTAGGTTTTAGGTTCACTGCGCCCATCATACATCTCCAAGTGTGGTACTAAAAAATCATTGGGCGTTGGGGCTTCCACTATCACCCTAATGAAAAGGGACTCTTCTTCAGTAAAGGTTTTTGATAACCTTGACCAGACTAGCTTTCAGAAGACCTATTTCTCTACCTTGTCCAATCTTTCCAAGATTCTTTCCATGAGGACGGTAGTTCCATCCGTTCCCTAATTTCTGGGAACCGTAGGCAATGGTGAATGATGTCTTCTTCTTCGTAAGTAACTTCAATGTAGAGGTGAGAGGGGCTTCTCTGGTGGAGAAAGGCTCTGGAGGTGGAAGGTCCTTAGCTCTTTAGATCTAGACCTTGCCATGTATCACCCACAAAATGAAGGGTTCTCCACTAAAGACTTCACATGGAAGCTCCTATTTGAGGAACTTCACCGAGATGACCAGTGCCCTTTTTCTAGGTGAACCTTAGGGAAAAGGGGTCCTTGCATGAGAACATGCATGTGACCATCTTTGGTTGAGTTACTGTGTCATTTCAGCCACTATGAAGCACTGAAAGTCACATAGGAAGCCCATAGTGACTATTAGAGGATGGCCGTCCTTTGGAAGGGAAGGCTCCAAGGTTATTTGGTCATCTGCTGGTGGAGGCTCTGGTGTGGATAGGGACTTCAGAGTGCCCTTATTGTTGGAACATTGAGTCTTCATGAGGGCAACCTGGGAGATGTTTCCCATAAACAATACCAAATAATGGTCTAGCATATCTTCGATGTAGTATATGTTGGACCTCTGGTAGAACTTTACCTGAATGGTATCTATAGCACTTCGAGAATAAGGGTTAGGAGCTCGTTATAATGTTTTTCCAGGGCAGGGATCTCCTGCGCCCAAGTTAGTATGTGGGGGAAACGTTGCTAAGAGCAGACAACGAAGAGAGAGTATGATTCTTGCGTGTATTACCTGGATGCCTCCCTGAGTATTTATAGCAGGCCTGAAGGAGCAAGCTGTTATGCCCAGTCTGAACAGATCAAGACACATGTTTAGCTAGATTTGGTTCATACCTTCTATTAGGACCATTCTTCAATGCTTGGCCTAGGCCAAGAAACTAAAAGGAGTGCAGAGGAAATGTCATAAACATGAGGGACTTCTTTAAGCATGTGAATAATAGTGTATGTGTTAATTTGAGAACTTTTTGGTTCTAAATGCACAAAGAAAAATGGCCATGAAGCTTATGGTGAGAAAATAAATGTGAGGGACTTAAATGAAGTCATGAGAAGTGATGAGGGTGCTAAACCAAGAAGTTTCGACGTCTAATTGCACATAAAATTTTGTTATATGGTTAATGGCTGAGAACAAAACTTAGGGACTTATTTGCACTCTATTTGCCTATGATCTATTGATGGTCTAATCCTGCCATGCAAATCAGTATGGGATTAAGTGGAGCATTAGTCCAAAATTAAGGCCATGTGGCCACATCCGGTTCAGCATGCTTCCACTCACGGTTAACACCATGATTTCAGGTCAAAAAGCAGTGTTAAGTCTTGACCGAGTTCTTGCAAATGTTCTTCTCGGTTCTTAGTGAGTTGTTGCAGAAATGATGCCAAACTATTGATGAATTAAAGCTTGAAGGAGGATTCAAGCTTGGAAATTCTTGTTGTTGGTGCTAGGCGACCTCACACACCCAAATACTATTGGGTTTTGGGAGCCAAACAACGTAGTGGAATTTAACCAAAACCCTCCAGGATCCAAGTGAAACGCAGTAAACTGGGTGTTCAAAAATTTTCATACCTAATTTTCGGTTGAAATATTTCTCTCAACTGTAGAGTCAAATCACAAAAGTTGAACAGTTGATGTGTTCAAGCTTTCTATGGTATCCACATGAGCCTCTCGAGATCACCACGCTTCCACCGCATCCCGGCAGCTGCGTTTCTCTTGTGCTCGTAGTGCTACCTTGCGTCCTCCAAGGAATTGCAAGAAAACAGTGCGGCTGTCCTTTTCGGAGGCTAGGGCAAGGAGACCTGCAAATTTCTCACTAGAGGTTGTATTTATAGTGAGACTCAACTTCCAGGCCTAATGGGTTTCAAAGCCCTAATCCAATTAGGCTTTAATTTCGGGCTTAATAATGGCTTAACTATTTGGCCCATTATTAATACGAAATTATTGTGAAACCAAAACCCAAATTATTAGCCCATGCACTCTAATGATCCAAATAGCTCTATGTGTGCGACCCAATAAGCTCTTACCATGTTGGCGATGATCATAAATCACATTTATGATCATCAGCCATGAGCGGTGTCTAGCAACGCATCATTGCTACCCAAGTGACAAGATTGTCGATGATTCGACTAAACCTTTATGATCATCACCGATATATGCCATTGTCCCTTTGTCCAAGATATCAAGACTAAGCATGAGACATGGAATGTGTCACTCTCGTATAGCCCAATCTTTGGTTTCTTGATTACCGAGTAGACTAACTTAAACTGATGACATTAATATCATATATCAACTCTTCCGAGCATGGACATGCATTTTTCTAAGTCTTACTCTATCAAGGGGCCCAAAGATATCACTGCCGTTACATAGGAGGGACAAATCCCATCTTGATCATACAAATCCCTCCACATGATATGTGACATACCCAATGACCTCCTTCAAGTTCACTCAGTTATGAGCAACAAAGGAAAGTATCAAAGTATGTGACTCACATGTAGGGAACCTTGATGATCTTAGGTCGAAGGACTACATATACCATGATCACTATGAGAATCACTTATGACACTCATATAACGATCCATGTAGTGTTCTCATGGTGGGTCGGTCCAGTACACAAGTTCTCCAACTTGTACCCATATGCAGACTACATATCTCATATTAGTCTCCACATATGCTAGTCGTTATGTATTATTGTAACCCGCTCCACAATAATACTAGACTAGGGATGTTTGAGAATATCATTATTCTAGGGTTACAATTATGTTTGTTAAGTTACGCAAAAACAAAAACAACAAACATAATTGCTGGATTAATGCCTTAATAAAATATCATGACTCAATGTGCAAAAATACAATCATCTCATGATTGGCCTTTTGGGCACAACACTAACATATACAAGCTCGATCTTGAAGGATTCAAGCACAACTGAGAACATTCAGGCTCAAATTGAGGTAGGATTCATGATTCTACTTGAAGTCTTGGTAATTCTTCCATGATCAATAGGTTAGAGCAACTAAGTGATGGTTATATAATGCTAAATGATCTTAGTTTGCTTGATGGGCATATTGAGGATTTTTGGTTTCATGTTTCTTGAACTAGCTAGTTGAGGTAATGGCATGTGTTAGAATTCTTACTAAGTGAGGGTAGCTTGCTAATGAATTTAGAGCTCTACTGAATTGGTGAAGGAGTTTTTGAAGGATTATGTGCAATGACACATATGAACACATGCTAGGGCTTCAGCTGAATGGAAATGGTGGGGTGTGTGTGTGTAAATTGTGCGCTTGATTGATTGTTTGTGTGTGCTAACCAAGTATAGTTAGTGATTATGTTATAAATATCTCGGTTAACATGGAAAGTATGTGTATATCTTGTATCTTGTTGTTTTATTGTTTGTTTTGCAGGATTGGTGAGCATGAGGGAGGTTAAGTCTTGGACTTAACTAAATAGGCTCAAAATGAGTTAGTTTGTATAATGAATCCTACTGAGTAATATACTCATGCCCATAAACATTTTTGTTTCAGGAAAAAGTATAAAGCTTGAGTGAATTGTGCTTGAGTGGATTTGCTTGTGTTCTAGTTGTACCTTTGTGTTCAAGGTATGCGCCAACTTGTACTTGGCTTGAATTAAGTTGATACATATACAAGTCTTGTGTTAATAGTTTCGGCCAAGACTTATGTTCTAAGTTTGTAGGCTTGGTTAGTGTGGGATACGTCTAGAGAAGGAAATGGATGTGTGGACAATAGCACTGATTGCGGTCTTCACATTCATGACAATGAATATGGCTATTCAACTAGTGCTGCTGTGTGTGCTTCTCTATGGCACACTTAGGGTACTCTTTGGAGAGTAAAGTTCATTGGGTCATAAGGCATAATTTGATGAATTTGAACAATGAGGGTGAATCCTGGCATGTGGCCATGGTAGGTGTACTCTTTAGGCTACTTTTGTGAACATGTATTTAGTCTCGGGTTTACTTAGGTTTTGTTGTATCTTGTGTATTTTGGACACCAAATTATGCTCGGATGATGATGGCTTGATTGTGTATATGTTGAAGGCTTTTAAGCCAAGTTATGCTATGTTTTGTTATGATGGATGATGTGTTTATGTCTTAACCCTTGTGAAGAAATCTTGGCCGAGAGCTCATGTGCATAACAAACTTGGTTTTCAAACCCTATAGAATTGTGGGCTTTTTATTGTCATGCATTTTAGCACACTTGAAAGTTCATACATCTAAACACTTAACTATACAAGTGTGTGTCTTGCTTATATTGCAAGTTAATTATTAATGCCTTGCTAGACATACAAGTTATGGATTTACAGCCTTCCTTGTATTGCAAGTTAGTGGTTTGGGCCTTGCCTTGTGCTGTAAGAAATTAAATAGAACTTCCTATAAGCCTCTTGGGCCACCTCGCAGGCCCACACATAATAAAATAAGACTTAAATCCTATTACAGAAAGTTGGCCAAATTAATTATGGTTATTAACACTTACAAGTAAACTTTTTTATAACTATCTGAGTAGTTGTTGGTTAGTGGAACTGAATGTGCATGGCTGGGGCCTGTGTGGGGTGTGACACTGTTAGGTTCATTTCCTAGTACTTGGCCCAGGCCAAGGAAATAAAGAGAAACACTATGGAGGACTTGTGAGGGCAAGGCATAGTAGTGTATGTGCTAATTTGAAGACTTTCGGGTTCTAAATGCACAAAGAAAATGGCCATGGGATGATTGCAGAAAAATAAAATGGGAGGACTATAGTGCACACTTATATTAGTGGTGCTGATGAAACTATAAATTAAGAATGGAAGCTTTCGGCCATGCAAAGTTGTAAGGGGACTAATGGTATACTAGGCCAATTTTTGGTAAATTTCATTGATGACTAGTCAAATCTTGTCTTCCACTAAGGAATAAGTCATCATTGCCTTGATTTTCCTAATTAGTACTTGTTACGGAACTTGGCCGAAACTTACATGGGACTAATGGTCATTTTGAACTCTTTGGAGTAGTGCTTGGCAATGTGAGCCATGAAGTGATGTTAGTGCCAAAATGTACTTATGTTTTAGTGGTGAAAAGGAAGCCATGGAGACATGAGGGCTCATTGGCGCCATGCAAAGTTTGTGAGGCCGAGAGTTAGCCTTACACCATTTTAGTTACATGTGGCTTATCACCGAAATTGCATGTTTCCACTAAAACCATTTCCTATCATTTTGGGCTTACCTCTCCAAGACCGAAACTAGTTTTTTTTTGTTCTTGGAGCTCCTACCAAAATGGTTTAGGATTAGAGCAAAAAGAAAGCAAATTGGAGCTTGAGTGGAGAAATCAAGCTTGGAGTCTCCATTTTCGGCACTAGGCAACTCAAGTTTGAGCTTTGGTTCGAAGAAACAAGAAAAGGCCGAGATGTTTGAGCTTGAGATTGAGGTAACTATTTGTGATTTCCTTGAATACATGGTATAGATTCCATGAACAAGGGGTATTGATGACTAATTGGTAATTGAAATGTGTTAGGCCATCTTTGTTGAGGAACATTTTGGTTTTGGGTGTTAGGGCATCAACCGAGAAGCTCAAGCTTTGGTTCAAGAGGTAGGGTTCACTAATTTACTTGTTTGCTTGGTAATTTACCATGATTCAAGTAATAAAGTGGCTAAGTGATGGTTAATTATGCTAAATGACCTTAGTTACTTGATGGGCTATTGTGATGATTCGGTTGTGAGTGTTGATTAGCTAATTAACTATAGGCATGTGCTAGAAATCCTAGTGAATAAGGCCAATTTGCTAGCTATTTCGGAGCTCTAGTGGATGTGGACTAAATGATGAAGTTTGATGTGCAATGGTGCATAAGGGCACATGCTATGGTTTTTGCCCGAATGGTCATTGTGGTTTGTGAGTGTGTACATTGTGTGCTTGAGTGTTTCTTTGTGCTTGCTAACCCTTTACTTGTTTATTATTGCTTATATGTCTCAGATATGTTAGTATGTTGTATATATACATGTGGTGGTTTTGGTGTCTTTGTGTTTTATTTTTTTTGCAGGACATTATGAGCTTATGGAGGTTAAGCCTTGAGTTGTATACTCGGCTTAACTAAATAAACTCTTTAATGAGTTGGTATGGTAGTGAACTCTACTAAGTATTTATACTCATTGCCCATAATCTTGTTTTTCAGGAAAGGACATTCGACCTGAGTAGTGTAGCTTGACTTGCTAGTGAGTGTGTGCTAGCTTGGCTTGTGTACTAAGGTGTGTGCCAATGTTGTGCTTGGCTTGATTAACTAATACATTTCAAGTCTTTATTTGAAGTTGGCCGAGACTTATGGCTTAAGTTATGCAGGCTTGTAGAGTGAGACTATCTAGGTGGGCAGCAATGGATGTGTGGCCTATAGCTCTGGTAGTGGTTTTCACTTTCATGACCATGAACATGGCCATAGGACTTGTACTTCAGTGTGTCTTGCTTTATGGCACACTTAAGGTTCTATTTGGAGAGTAAGGGTTTTGGTTTGTAAGCATAACTTGGATAATGAAAACTTTGGTGAATCATGGCATGTAGCCATATTTGGTGTACTAGGTAGACTACTTTTGGTTATGTACATAAATGTGTAGTCTCGGATATGCCTAGTTTTTGTGGTACATGGAGTACCTTAGTAGGCTGAGTTATGCTTGATTTTGTTGTATGGTTTTGTACATGATAACTTATGGGCCTATGTATGGTTTGGTATGAATGTGAAGTATGTTTATATGGTGAACCTCCCATCCTTTATTTATGGCCGAATGTTCATGTGCACTCAAACTTGAGGTTTCAAACTTAATGATACCTTGGGCTTCTTGGTTGCCATACTAGGTAGCACACTTGGTTGCACACATCTTAAACACTTATCCATATAAGTGTATGCCTTGCTTGTCATGCAAGTTATTAAATTTCAGCCTTGCTTGTTTTGCAAGTTAGTAGTAATGGGCCTTGCTTCTGTTGCAAGAAACTGAACATGTACCCCTAAAAGCCTCCTAGGCCACCTCCCAGGCTTAATACTTTAAGAAAATAAGACTTAAGGTTAAGTAACTTTGGTTGGCCGAATTAAAAGCTGCTAATAACACTCCAGAAAAAGCTTAGTTGGTAACTTTAACTAAGGTTTGGGTGAGTGTAGTACAGAGTGAATGGGCTAGGGCCTGTGTGAGGTGTGACAGACACCTTCAGAGAAAGGTGTCTCCATCTAGCCGTAGGGAATTATGCTCAGAGGGTAGGGGCATGTGCAAGGTTTCTGTCAAAGATCCCTTAACTATATTTTTCATTTTCCCCCTGTGACCCCTCGGGGACCTAAGACCCTTTTGGACAAGGATTTCCTGCAAAGGTGACTAGAGAAAGCCCATTAATTGCGTAGACCATTTTTAGGAGGTATTTCTTTTGTGAGGGATTGTAAACTTATGTTTTCAAGGTTGGTCATGTACACTTCTAAGGGTGGTTTAGAGCCTCATGCCAAGGCTGGTCGTATCCCTTTCCAAGGGTGGTGTAAAGCCTTTTCCAAGGTTCGCCATATCCTTTTCCAAGGGTGGTGTAGAGCCTATTCCCAAGGTTGGTCATATCCTTTTCCAAGGGTGGTGTAAAGCCATTTCCCAAGGTTAGTCATATCATTTCTAATGGCGGTGTCAACTCCACTAATAAGAAGGTCCTATCGGTGATAACCCATCGGCTATCAGCTGTAACTATTTTGTGAGTGTGATACATCAAAGATGTGAATAGACAATGCAAGTTGTGAAACATTAAGAGATAAGAAACTCACCAGATACCCTAAGGGCATATCAAAAGGGATATGTGAGAAGAAAAATTCTCTGTTCCTAAACAAAAAGTGATTAAAGTATGGCTATGAAGGTGCTAGAGACAAACACTCAAGGTTTGGAACTTGGAAGCATTAAGGAGTTAAAATTTAAGGAGGTCCATAAGGGGGACTCTGAGCCCACCCATGTGTGCCTTTATGTTGACTTGAGGGCTCTAAACCCTAAAACGCCAAGGGAAATTTTGTAAACTCAATGCCCAAGGACATGAAACAACTGAGGGTAGCTACAGAAGCCCAAGAAATGTGAAAAAAACATATGAAGCAACAAGACAACCCTAGAGTGCAGTTGAGGACTCTTAAGTGCACCTTTATGTGCAACCATGTGCTTATGAAGGCTTTAAAGCCGAATTTCATAAAAGGAATTATGTGAAATTTGTTGCTTATCATTTAAATGAGAATAAGGGCTACAATATGGGGTAAGATAAGGTGGAAAACAAAAAGAACCTATAGAAACACCTTAAAGAACACAAAAGCGCTCTCGGATGCACTTTAAGTGGGTCTATGTTCAATGCAAAGTTTGAGGGCCTAATTGGCTAAATTAATTAATGAAGTGGGTGCATAATATATGCCACTTGAAGAGTAAAGCATGGTAAAATGAAGATTTAAATGAATTGAGCTGCTTGGAGGAGGGTTTGACCACCATTTGCTTTGTAGTCTTCAAAGGTTGCTTCATTACATCTTCTTATCTATTTGCTAGCTATTTCCTAACTCATTCATAGCCTAAAAATATAGCAAACATGGACCAAAGACTTTTCAGACACCAAAACACAAGAAAAACAAAAGACAAAGCAACTTAGCCAAAACCAAGACTTAGTATGGCATATCAACTATGGAGTTCTTCATGAGCTGCTCTCTGTTTGATTTCCTACAATTTTCTTACCCTCTACCACTCAGCCAAACCTCTACCAAGACACCCTAGAGGTACCAAAATGGGAGGAGGTAAAGAAGGACAAAAACAAGGCAAATTCAAAGCATGATGGCTCAAGACTAGCTCAAGGTGTGTCTATGCTTGATGCTTATGTTCAATTATATGTGATCAAGCTTCATTACTACTATTCTAGCCATAGAAAATGACCCATATAAAGACTTTTCTCCTATATTTTGATGGGGAAAAGTAACCCTAGGCGATAGCTAGAGGCCAAAGGAACCTAGAGACAATGTAATGGGTATATGTGTACTAAGCACTATGGTAAGGTAGCTAGTTTGCTTTAAGCAAACATAAGGTTTTTGTTTAAGTTAGACCAAGCTTGATCAATCACTAGGAGTTCTATATTAATTAAACCTAATCAAAGTGATCACATGAAGAGAAACCTATAGATATCTTAGCCAAGGATACTAGAAGGTTAAGAAACAAACATATTCCAATGGTTAAAGTTCAATGGTCACACCACTCTGAAAGAGAAGCAACCTGGGAAACTGAAAAATACCTTAGAGAAAGGTATCCTAGAGGGAAACATATCCTTAAGAATACCCGAAGCTAAAGGCTATTTTGGAGGACCAAAATTTTTAAGGGGGGGAGGATTGTTACCACCTCACAAAATGGGAGAATTAAAAGTGTGTCATAATGGCTAAAAACCATTATATTGTGTAATTCTCACCATAGTGATTGAAGTTTGAGGGGTAAAAGGCAAGATCATCACCTCCTTAAAAGTGTTCCACATCGGTAACTTGGCCCCCCAAGAAAAAGATAAAGGATTGCTTGTTTGTCAAGCAACCTATGGACTTTTTTTGTAAGGTTCTGGAAATTCGGGGACTCAATTGCAAAACTCTCTGGAAAGAGACTTGGAGAGTTATGGGAAGGATATAAATGGCATGAAAGTGCTATTGGTGGCCCAAATTACTCATGGAAGACAAGTTTGGATGAAGGAAACACTAAAGGCAATAAGGACGTAAATGTCCTAGTGCACACCTAATGGTGTTCAAGCTTTTGACTTAAGTCTAAGGGTGGAATTGTGGGCTTATCCCACCATGGGGGCGGTAGCCAAGACTTGATAATTAGTCAAAAATGTTGGGCACATGTGTACCAATGAGTTTAAGACAAAGAAACCATAATTAGTGAGAAAGAAAATGACATAAAGCAAGGTTAAGCTTGTTAAGTGTGTTTTGCACCCTTAAACTCACTTAAGGCCATTTAAGTGGCCAAATCACTTATCCCTCTCTTATTTTCATCCTCCCCCAGCCCAAGAACACAGCCATACTTCCTCCATATCCACCACTGTTAGTGTTGTCCCAAAAGGCCAATCATGAGATGATTGTATTTTTGCACATTGAGTCATGATATTTTGTTAAGGCATTAATCCAGCAATTATGTTTGTTGTTTTGTTTCTGCGTAACTTAGCAAACATAATTGTAACCCTAGAATAATGATATTCTTAAACGTCCCTGGTCTAGTAATATTGTGGAGCGGGTTGCAATAATACATAATGACTAGCATATGTGGAGACTAATATGAGATATGTAGTCTACATATGGGTACAAGTTGGAGAACTTGTGTACTGGACCGACCCACCATGAGAACACTACATGGATCGTTATATGAGTGTCATAAGTGATTCTCATAGTGATCATGGTATATGTAGTCCTTTGACCTAAGATCATCAAGGTTCCCTACATGTGAGTCACATACTTTGATACTTTCCTTTGTTGCTCATAACTGAGTGAACTTGAAGGAGGTCATTGGGTATGTCACATATCATGCGGAGGGATTTGTATGATTAAGATGGGATTTGTCCCTCCTATGTAACAGGAGTGATATCTTTGGGCCCCTTGATAGAGTGAGACTTAGAAAATGCATGGCCATGCTCCGATGAGTTGATATACGATATCAATGTCATCAGTTTAAGTTGGTCTACTCGGTAATCAAGAAACCAAAGATTGGGCTATACAAGAGTGACACATTCCATGTCTCGTGCTTAGTCTTGATATCTTGGACAAAGGGACAATGGCATATATCGGTGATGATCATAAAGGTTTAGTCGATTCACCGACAATCTTGTCACTTGGGTAGCAATGATGTGTTGCTAGACACCGCTCATTGCTTATTATCATTGCCAACATGGCAAGAACCTATTGGGTCGCACACATAGAGCTATTTGGATCATTAGAGTGCATGAGCTAATTATTTGGGTTATGGTTTCACTTTAATTTCATATTAATAATGGGCCCAAGAGTTGAGCCATTAGTAAGCCCGAAATTAAATCCTAATTGGATTATGGCTTTGAAACCCATTAGGCCTGGAAGTTGAGTCACACTATAAATACAACTTTTAAGTGAGAAATTCGCAGGTCTTCTTGCCCTAACCTCCAAAAAGGACAGCCACACTCTTCTCTTGCAATTCCTTGGAAGATGTAAGCTAGCACTACGAGCGTAAGAGAAACGCATCTGCCGGGACGTGGTGGAAGCGTGGTGATCCTAAGAGGCTCGTATGGATACCATAGAGATCCTGAACACATCAACTGTTCAAGTTTTGTGATTCGACTCTACAGTTGAGTGAGAGATCTCAACCGAAAATTAGGTATGAAAATTTTCGAACACCCGGTTTACCCCGTTTCACTTGGATCTTGGAGGGTTTCGGTTAAATTCCACTGCGCTGTTTGGCTCCCGAAACCCATCAACCACACCTTCAAACTTGCAATTGATTGAAATTGAAGGCAAAAGGAAGTTAATGCAAGCAAACTAGAGACCTATCTTGGATACTTCAAGGATCAAGCTTGATTTTTGGCCTTCTGATTTTGATAAGGGTTCTCTTTCTCTCATGGAATGTTTTATGAAATTTTCAAACATCCATGGAGCTAGGGCTAAGCTTGGAAGGGAGCCATGAGCTTGATGAACCAAGCTTAGTGAGGAGAGTGCACTTATTGAAGGTTTTGTAACCTACTGTCAAGTGTACAAATATGGCAATGAAATGAGGGTTTCTAGAGCCCAAAGTTAGTACTAAATAGTGTTAAAATCCTCCTAAGACCAAGCATTAGCTTGGGAGGGCTGCCATAGTGATTTGGTTATGTTGATTATGTGTTTTATGGACTAACCTATAATATATGCTGCTGCCACATTTCATGTGTTTGTTGTTTGGGTTTGGCTACTGCATTTGGTTGCTATATCTTGTTGATAGCCGAAGTGCCCATCACCTTCCGGACCCCCAGACTTGTACAAAGTACCAACCTCAGTAGAGAAACTACCTGCCACGGAAAGAAGGATGTTCAACCTCCCTAATCCGACCTTGGCAATCCTCCATTCCAGGAAACGACAGTGCCAACCTCGGGGGGACGAATAAACCATCCTCGGAAGTGGGGGTATCCCTGAGAAAGACCACCTTCAGGAAACATACTCCTGTAATACTAGAGTAACATCGGAACGTACGACAGGAGTAATTAAGGAGCCTCTGACACATCCTCGACATGCCGCCCCTAGACACGTTCTGACACGCCGCTTGCAGAGACACCCTAGTACGCCACTCTCAGGTTGCCTAGGCTCCTAGCCAGGCGGCCTATGATCGGCTGGGTGTCCCCTTGTTCCCCGAAGACGTGGATCGCATCCCACCGAACACGTGTCACGATCTGGGACGGCCACATGAGGAGAACTACTACTGTTCGCTCTTCTATAGATACTCGGTAAACACCCCAGGTAAAGTAGTTGAGCACGAGAGACCATACTTCTCCACTCTCTATCACCTTCATATCTCCTAAGTACTGACTTGGGCGTCGGAGGCTCCTCCCCGGAAACACACTCCGGGGACTTCCTAACCTTTGTCTTCCAAACATTTCAGGTACCCTTCCCTGGGAAATCTCCTCCTCAGGCGCTCTCCTCCACCGGAAGTCCCCGTCGCTCCTACCATGTCACATGACGAAACTGCTGCTGAGCACCATTTGGCGTTGTCTGTGGGAACTCTTTCCCATGTCGCCGTTATAGAGACTCGGTGCTCAAAGGACAAAGGGATTCCAAGATCCCCCCTGCGCCCGAGGCTCAGCCGGCGACCACAATGCCTGTGGCAGAGACTTCGGTGCTGGAGGATGACCGCCCTGTAACGGTGACGATGGGCTTCCTACGAGACTTCCAACGCTCCATCGTCGTCGAAATGACTCAACAGCTTGATCAGAGGTTGCCCCAACCTCCTCTGGTCTGAAGGGCCTCGCCCCCGACTGCTTGTCAGGAAAGGAGTTTGAGGTCCACCCACCGAAGTTCAGGGAGCGGGGACTCCCTTGATGCCTCCTCAATAGAAAACGAACCCGTTGAGGTATGACCTACCAGGATGGAAGCCCCAAAAGAGACTAGGACCTCCTGCCAACGGAGTGCATCCCCCTACCGACGGTCCCCGTCTCCTCCCCACCAAAGTCGCTCCCCAATGAAAATGAGGAATTTGCCATTACCGGCGAACACGCGGCAGCAGGGAGAAGTCAACATGGCTGTCCTTATGGAAAAAATCCTGGGAAGACTGGAGAAGGTCAAGAGACAGATCTCCCAAAAACCAGTCTGGTCCAGGCTGTCTGACTCTTACACCGGAAAAGAGTCACCTTTCGTGCGCGAGGTGGTGGAGGCACCCATGCCCAGTGATTTTAGGGTACCTCGCCTAGAAACATATGATGGATGAAGTGACCCTCAGGCGCAGCTGACGAAGTACAAGTGAAGCATGGTACTCCATGGCGCGATGACGCTACGCTCTATAAGTGCTTCGAAGTAACACTTTCGGGTCCAGCAACGGCATGGTATAACTCTCTGGCCCACGGAAGCTTGCTAAGCTTTCAAGAGCTACCCACTGCCTTCACTCAACAGTTCATTGGTAGCAGACCAACTGCCAAAATGCCAGAACAAATGTTCAACATAGCTCAGCGAGGGGGGGAGACCATTCGCGACTACGTTGAGAGGTTTAACCGAGAAGCGCTAAGCATGCCCGACTTTCGACCAGAAATTCGCATCCTCACGATGGTCAAAGGACTTCGGAGGGACTCCCAACTATTCTATGAGTTTTCCAAAGACCCCCCAGAAACTCTTGGGGAGTTTTATAGGAGGGCCAAACAGCATATGACGGCCGAAGAACTCAGGATGGGAAGACCCAAAAGAGAACACCTTCGCGCCGAAGGGCCCAGCCATCAGCCTCGACATCAGAACGAGGAAGAAAGGCCCCGAAAGCAGAGGGGGAAAAGGCCCATGACATTCACCCCGTTGAACACCACAAGAGCTAGCATCCTTATGGCGCTAGAAAGGCAAGGGACCACAGTCCCAAAACCAAAGGCCATGACCTCGGAAAACAAAAGAAACATGAAGAAATTCTGTCAGTTTCACCGGGACCATGGCCATGACACCGAAGATTGTTTCCAGCTGAAGAAATATATCGAGTCCCTAATCAAACAGGGTCAACTCCGTCGATACTTGCGGATGCCTTCCCCAAAAGGAAGGAAGGAAGAACAAAGGAGGGGGGACGACGAAGAATATGACTCGGATAGACGTCGGGACCAAACCTCGAAAAAATCTGCCACCATCAGCAGGGGTTATCCAAACCATCACTACCGGGATACCTTCGGCTGAGAGAAAGAGGAAGATAAGAGAAATCTCCGTAATGGAGTACGGGAACTCCCCAAGTAGACTCACTAGTAGAGATGGGTCTACAGTAAAGTTCCCCCACGACGATCCACTTCTTGTCATGGCAAGGATAGGAAACTGGGATGTCAAAAGGGTACTCCTCGATGATGGCTCAAACACTGACATCATCTTTTCTCATCACCTGACTAAGTTAGGCATTCCGAGAGGCGATCTCAACCTAGTCAGCTCCCCCACCTTCGGCGTCGGACCTTCCGAACTTCCAGTCCTCGGATATATCGATCTGCCTTTGATGCTGAAAGGGGTATCACCCCATAGCCAGGAAGAGTTAATTGCCTCCGACAGGACGAGATTTATAGTCATTGATGTGCTGTCAGCTTACAATGCTATCCTCGGAAGGCAGACTCAGGGCAACTTCCACATTCGCCCAGATGTAAAGTACTTAACGGTCACCTTCGCTACCAAAGACGGAGACGCAGATATCTTCATCGACCAAGCCGAAGTCAAAAAGGTCTTCATAAGGGCTAGACAAAGCCCAGCAAAGATCCAAGTACAGACCTCGGCAAAAGAAAAAATGGTCTCGATGGATGGGGAAACAATAGAGGAGGAAATTGAAAGCCTCGAAAAAATAGAAATATAGGATGTAGAGTTAATCCCTGGCCGAAACACCCGAATCGGGAAAAAACTGGCCGAGGAAGACAAAAAGAGGCTTGTATCCTTCTTGTGTATGAACAAAGATCTATTTGCCTACTCGCCAAAGGATATGCCTGGGGTCGACCCCAGCATAATCCACCACAATCTTAGAGTGCAACCAAACACCAGACCAGTTCGGCAGAAAAAACGGAGTCTATCGGCTCATAAGAATTCCTTTGTTAAAGCCGAAGTTAATCGCCTCATTGAGGCTGGGGTAATAAGAGAGGTAAAATACCCCGAATGGCTTAGTAACGTGGTTATTGCCACAAAAGAGGGAAGTGAAAAACTCCGAATGTACATCGACTTCCGAAATCTGAATGACGCCTGCCCAAAAGATTCTTACCCTTTGCCAGCCATAGACCAGCTGGTAGATGCAACCGCCGAATACGGGCTTCTCAGCTTCCTCGATGCCTTTAGCGGATATCATCAGATTCGGATGAACCCTGAGGACGAAGAAAAAAAGGCCTTCATCACGAAAATTGGCACCTACTGCTACGTCAGAATGCCCTTCGGGCTTAAAAATGCAGGGGCCACCTATCAAAGGCTGATGAACAAGGTATTCGATTCACAGATTGGGAGAAATATGGAAGTATACGTTGATGATATGATAGTCAAGAGCAAAATGCCTGGTAATCATATCACTGACCAAGCCGAAACCTTCCAACGGCTTCGGGAGTTCGACATACGTCTTAATCCCGAAAAGTGTGTGTTCAGAGTAAGTGCAGGAAAGTTTCTCGGGTTTATGGTATCAGAAAGGGAAATAGACGCTAACCCTGAAAAAGTCAAAGCCCTGCTAAATTTCCGAACACCTATATCCATCAAAGATATACAAAGGCTTACCGGAAGAATCACCTCCCTTAGTAGATTCATCTCCAGGTACGGCGACCGATGTCGTCCATTTTTCAAAGTACTCACCAAAGTCCCCAAGGGCGACGACACCTCCGGGACCCAGGAGCATCCATGGAACACAGAATGCCAGAAAGCTTGGGATGAGCTTAAAAGCTACTTGACCCACCTGCCAACACTCCGGAAACCTCGGGAGGGAGAGCCTCTCATCCTCTACCTCGTGGTCACTGAAAAAATGGTGAGTTCGGTCCTAGTGAAAGAAGAAGGTGGGAGACAATGGCCGGTATATTATGTAAGCAAGTCCCTACATGGTGTCGAGACTAGATACCCATTGCTCCAAAAGGCTATCTATGCCTTAGTACTCGCAGGCAGAAGATTGCGACCCTACTTTCAAGGACACGCCATCACCGTTCGAAGTAACCTGCCCCTACGCGATGTGATGAAAAAAGTGGAGCATTCGGGAAGATTATCAAAATGGCGCATCGAACTCGGAGAATACGACATTACTTACGAACCTAGAAGGGCAATAAAGGCCCAGGCACTGGCAGACTTCATTGCCGAAATCCCTAAGATCAAAAATGCTGAAGCTGTCGTGGAGGATCGAACATAAGCTGATCCAAAATGGAAGTTCTTTGTTGATGAAGCGTCAGGCGCAGAGCATCAGGGAGCTGGAATAGTTCTTCGGGGGCCCAAAGGCATGGAAGCCTCTAAAGCAATCAAGTTCAGTTTTAATGTTACCAATAATATCGCCGAGTATGAGGCCCTCATAGCCGGACTGAAGATGGCCAGAAAAGTCGGCGTAAAAAACCTTATGGCCCACAGTGATTCACAGTTAATAGTCCGGCAGATGAAGGGAGAGTACATGGCAAAGGATCCAACCTTGTCAAAATATCACGACCTTGTCTAGAAACTCATTGGAGATTTTGACTTAGTACACATAAAGAACGTGCCCCGAAGTGATAATACCCAAGCCGACGCCTTGGCCAAATCCAAGGAACCCACCGAAGTGCTGAAGTAACCCAGTACAGAATTAATGTGCATAGAAACCTTGGGGGAAGGATGGTAGGATCCCATCAAGAAATATCTAGCAACCTCGGAACTCCCTGAGGACCCTAAAGAGGCCGCAAAAGTACGGAAGTGCTCGGGAAGGTACTTCCTCATTGGAGAAGAACTATACAAGCAAGGGTATGCGAGCCCCCTGCAAAAATGTGTAGGCGAAGATGATGTCAGAACAATACTTGAAGAAGTCCACGAAGGAGCGTGTGGCTCCCATATAAGAACAGACGCCCTTGCTGGAGTATTACTTCGCCAAGGATACTTCTGGCCTACCTTGAGGAAAGATGCAAGGCAATTTGTCCGAACATGTGACAATTGCCAAAAGCACGCCAACATCCAAAGGTTACCTTCCGAAAGAATAACTTCAGCAAATTATCCCTGCCCCTTTGCCGTATGGGGTATTGACCTCATCGGGCCTCTCCCAAACGCGCCCGGTGGGGTAAAGTTCTGCATTGTCGCAGTGGACTACTTCACTAAGTGGATAGAAGCAGAACCACTAGCATCAATCTCGGCAAAAGGATGCCCAAAAGTTTGTATGGAAGAACATCATATGCCGATTTGGCATACCGAGGGTAATAGTGGCCGACAATGGAACTCAGTTTATGGATAGAGGATTCCAGGAATTCATGGCTGACCTCGGCATAAAAATGCATTTTGCTCCGGTAGCCCACCCTCAAAGTAACGGGCAGGTCGAAGTATCCAACAGGACAATAAAGGATGGCTTGAAGAAAAGACTAAAGAAGGCAAAGGGGAAATGGCCAGGAGAGCTCCCTAGTGTGCTGTGGAGCTACCGAACGACTCCCCGAAGAGCTACGAGGGAAACTCCCTTCTTGCTCGTGTACGGGACAGAGGCCATTATCCCCATTGAGGTCATACAGCATTCAGTAAGAATACAAGTGTTTGACAAGAGAGGAAATGATCTCGGCTTGAGGACAAAACTGGACCTCGCCGAGGAGCACCGCGAAATGGCCGAACTAAGAAAGAATACTTTCCAACAAAGAATAGCTCACGCTGCTAACTTACACATAAGAAGAAAAGAGATAAAAAAAAGAGACCTTGTTCTCCGAAAGGCTGAATTTGAGCCACGAAGGCCATCACAATGAGTACTTCGGGCAAACTGGAGTGAACCTTATTTGGTCCTCGATGAAGTTCGCCTAGGGGTCTATAAATTGGGTGACACCGAGGGAGTAGAGCTGAAAAATACTTGGCATTCAGATTCTCTGAAAAAATTCTATACTTAGACTGTTTTTCAAAGAAAACTTGTAACTACTCCTCCCCGAAGTCGTCAATGAAAATACATGCCGAATATGGCCGCGCTACTGGAGAAATGTTCCTTAATGGTTTTCCTTTTGGAACAAACTCATTGATGGAGTCTAAAAACTCGGCAGAATACGGAAAAAGTCTAAAATGACTCTTTCTAAAAATGTAGGTGCAGGCGTCCGCCAAAGATGCATACTTAGAATTACACTAACTTCTGATGACTCGCATTCGGAAGAAAGAATGGAGATTGGAGAAAAAATCTTCATTAAAAACCTCAAGGCAAAAAAGTAGAAAGCAGCAGGAGTACAAGAAAGAAAAAAGAAGCCTATGGCTGAGTAGGGGCATCCGGCGTCTCTTCGACATTATCATCTTTAGGTGGCTCAGTCGGAGGCACAGGCCCAACCGGAGGGAGATTGAGAAACTCGATCTTAGACCATGCGCACCTGGGCTATTTGGGGAAGTCTAGGGCAGACAAGTAAGAAAGGTCAAGCTCAGGGTGCCGAGCAAGGACCTGGCGGTGAGCCAAGCAGAAGCCGTCTTGGTAAGACACATTCGACATCTGCTCAGTCTGATCCTTCTCGGCACTAAGAGCTGCTAGGTTGGCCTTAAGCGCATCAATCTTCTCCTCCAGCTTCTTCTTCTTTTTGCTCTTAGTCTCATTTTTCTTTAGTGAATCAACCTCAGCTTGGAGCTCGGCATTCAAAGTCAGCGCCTTCGTAAGGTTCTCGTTATCTTCAGCGTTCTCCTTCTGAAAGGCCTCATTCTCCGAAGAGAGAGCGGCACACTTTGAGTCGAGGTCTTTGACCTTGGCTGAGAAGTCAAGAAAAAGCTCCTGCTTGCTAGCCGTGAGCTCGGCCCAAAGATTCACAATGTCCTCCTTCGCAATCTTGTTCAACTCGTCGTATTTGAGGACATATTTGGCGCAGAACTCCTTCGTCTTGCGCAGAGAATCTTCGGACCAAGAACGGGACTCCGTTTGCTTTGCTGCCCAGGCACGAAAGTATCCGCTGTATGCCAAAAGCTACAAAAAAGGGGGCCCCAAATGAGTATCAGAAGACGGTAGAAACTTAGAAGAAAATTTTTCTAAGTAACAGAGAGAGAAAACTACCTGGGCGGCATGCTCGGTCATCCTCGCCGCGAGGATCTCTTCATTGGGGCACTCGGTGACAAGCGACTGGAAGGTGGCATTGGTCATCACCCCCGTTGCCATCTGGGGAGCCATCAGCTGGCTATCCTCAGAGAACAAATTCATGTCCTCTGTGAACGTCCAGAAGGGCTCCCTCGGCACCTTATCCTGTGGGATCTGCCTGTCTCGAAGAACCCTCCGACGGGCGTGAGTCTCCATCCAGAGACCAGCAGGCATGTCCTCTGCAATATCACGCCGAAGTTCCGTCAGTATGTCATCCCTTAGCCATTCAACTAAAAAATCGTAGATGCGAAAAATATTAAGACTTGTAGAGGAATGGCTAAGGAACCAACCTGGTGGAACTTCGGCGACGTCGTCTTCAAACTCGCCCCCCCGGACTTTGCTAGGAGGTATTCTTCCCCTTCCTCCTTCTGCTCTCTTCAAGCTCTTGAGCAGACCTTCGCTCGGCCAAAGCCTCGGCAATAAGAACGGGGCTTAGTGCTGCCCTGAGGAGGGCAGGATCCGGAGGAGGATCCATGGGGCTTGGAGGTTGGGCAGGGGACCGATCTTGCACCTCAACCACATCTTCGAGGGGAGGAGGAGTGGCAGCCTTAGCTTTCTTGGACCTAGAAGGTCCACCGGCCGTTTTCTTCCTTTTGGCAGGCGCTTTCTTGCGCGTTTGCTCCCCCCTCTCGGCCTGCCCGAGGAAGAGGGACTTGTAGAAGTCAGTGGATTGATCGCCCATATCTGTAAAAGGACAAAATATCAATGTAAGTCCAAAAGGAAAACAAATATCAAGCCCTGAAAAGTGACTTACTCTCGGCAAAAGCCTCATATGAAATTTCACCCTGAAGGAGCATGACTATACAAGCCTTCTTCCCCGGAAGAACGGGCACGGGCATGCCGGGGTCACTCTTGTGCGCATTCACCACTCCCAGTTCCCGAAGGACCTCTTTGGTCATGAGGTCCCACTTGATGGGAAAAGGGTAGAATGAACGTAGAGGGACCTCGGGGTCCCAGTCTGCCATAGCCCGGATAAATCTATCGAACTTATCGAACTTGGCAAACAGCTCCGAAGTTAGGAGCTTCCGGGGGTCAACGACGTCAATCTTCAGGGTCCCCGAAGCCCATCTGATCGGCACGTGGCTCCAAAGCTTGGGGACCGGCAAGAAGAAAAACTTCTTCTGCCACCCTTGCCAGTTGTCCTTGTTGTCGAAGGTGAAGGTAAATTTTTTACTCCTGGATCCTCGGGGAAGCAGGAAGTAAAAGCTGCCCTTCGGGACCGGGTGGAGTTTGTAATATTGCATGAAGAAAAGAAAGTGGGGGTTTATCTTAAACACCCCACACATGCAGAGGAAGGAATTGAAATAGGAGTAACAATTTGGGGGGAGTTGGTTCACGGCAATCCCATGGAATTTGCAAAATTTGCATATCATTCGATGGGGAGGATACCGAAGACCAGCTTTCAGTTGAGCACGGTAAACGGTAACCTCACCCGAGAGAGCCGAATAACCGTATGTACCCAGGATAGGTAACTTCGGGACGACGTAAGAAGGAAGGTAATATTTGGCCATCCACTTCGTCATTTTTTTCTGAAGTGGTATAGCAGGGATGAGACTCAAGGGGGAGAAAGCTTTCAGGGATAGACCGGACAGTCATCAACGGGGTCGGATTCGACATTTTTCGGAAAAAAAAAGGATGACCTCGGCAAAAATAGAGGAAGGAAACAGGAAGACTTCAGAAAAACAACCTCGGAAGAAAAAAGAGAAAGCTACAAAGGGGAACACCCACTAAAAGCTTTGCTGAAGTCGGGGTTCCTGGACGCCGTCGTACAAAAAGCCAAAAATCGCTCCACTGTAGAAACCGTTGCCGGAAAAAGGAAAAAGACAAGAGAAGGCTCTAGAGCAGATGGGAGCTAAAGCAAAGAATGAGGCAAAAATGAGGCGAGAGGTGCTTATATAGACCGAAGAGGGTAAGCGAAGTGTCATCATTATTATCCCTCGAAGACGCAACGGCCTTATTATAACTTCTCGAAGGCGAAGAGACGCGGTTAGCGTGACCGGCGTAACTATTTCGCCATCCACTAGTGGCCACGTGTCATCCAACGCGAAGAACTAGGGCACGGCCCTCTGACATCGCGAAAACCCAGGCACGCTTATCCATAACTGGCATGTCTGACCAAAGGATGCGATGATTCACAAACCCGTAGTAGAAAAAGTGAAAACAAAAGTTGCACGCGTCCCGAGGTCACCGAGGGAACTAGGGAAGGGTACCTCGGCTATGAAGGAACGCTTTCTGGAGAAGAGCAATTCCTTGAATGGAGTTCCGACCGCGAATTCGACGAAAAAGCCTTCCCGGAAGGGTAAAGCTGAAGTCTCCGCTTCGACTTCCCGGGATGGGGCATGTGATAGCCGAAGTGCCCATCACCTTCCGGACCCCCAGACTCAGACAAAGTACCAACCTCGGCAGAGAATCTACCTGCCACGGAAAGAAGGATGTTCGACCTCCCTAATCCGACCTCGGCAATCCTCTGTTCCAGGAAACGACAGTGCCAACCTCGGGGGGACGAATAAACCATCCTCGGAAGTGGGGGTATCCCTGAGAAAGACCACCCTCAGGAAACATACTCCTGTGATATTAGAGTAACCTCGAAACGTATGACAAGAGCAATTAAGAAGCCTCTGACACATCCCCGACACGCCGCCCCCAGACACGTTTTGACATGCCGCTTGCAGAGACACCCTAGTATGCCACTCTCGGGTTGCCTAGGCTCCTAGCCAGGCGGCCTATGATCGGCTGGGTGTCCCCTTGTTCCCCGAAGACGTGGATTGCATCCCACCGAACACGTGTCACAATCTGGGATGGCCACATGAGGAGAACTACTACTGTTCGCTCCTCTATAGATACTTGGTAAACACCCTAGGTAAAGTGGTTGAGCATGAGAAACCATACTTCTCCACTTTCTATCACCTCCATATCTCCTAAGTACTCACTTGGGCGTCGGAGGCTCCTCCCCGGAAACACACTCCGGGGACCTCCTAACCTCTGTCTTCCAAACATTTTAGGTACCCTCCCCTGGGAAATCTCCTCCTCAGGCGCTCTCCTCCACTGGAAGTCCCCCTCGCTCCTACCATGTCACATGACGAAACTACTGCCGGGCACCACAAAGTGACCTATGTATTCACATAAAGTCAAATTCTACAATCATTTGCTAATCATCTGCACCCTCAATTAACTCTATCCACATTGAAGTTGGAGATGATATATATAATGCCTTTTTTGTAGCATTAAGTAAAATATCATAGCAATGGCCTTATAAGCTATCACATGGGTGTGATCATTCTAAAATTCAAGTAAGGCAATAAAAGAACATAGTTGGAGAATCATTAATTGTTATGGATAATGTTAAACTTAGAAAGTATTCTAACTAAAGACATAGGAAGAAAAATAGGTAACATACCATGTTGATAGCATTTCATATGCGAGTTATACCGACCTTTATTACTCATCTGTAACTCAGTAGACTTAATTAGCTGATGTATGTTATCTAAGGCCTCATTTGAAAATTTATAATATTAAGAAACACCTATATTAAATATTTTGGTACATATTGATATCATATATTATGAATAAATGATAAAACAAAAAGAAAATACGACATCATAGTAAGGATACGAAGTCGTGCAATGAATGAAGATTAAGAGAATTATGATTATTGTACATAATTGACCTAAGAGGCCGCCTAATATAAATGTTGAAACACTTCACAGTACACAATATTTCTTGTTGATGAAGAGTTATAGGGGTCTTTCCATTGCAATAGGACATGAAAACTTGAGGGGCTCATTACACACAATTCGGCTACCATAATTAAACATCTGTCCTTGACTTTTGTTTATTGTCATGGTGAAGCAAACCTTAAATAAGAACTTTCTTCAACAAAATAGGAATAGTAAATCACTATCATAAAGGGCCATTTTTACATGATGAAAGAAAAATCGATGAGCCTAAATTTAAATTAATGATAATTTCAGCTTTGATGACCTAACCAACTGTTCGTGTTATAACCAATCGAGTGCCATTGCATATATTGAGTGATTGGTTCAAATTTTGTAGCAACATAGTTGGGACACTAGGCTTCAAATGCAGTTCATGGTTTGGAAAATCAGAAAATTTAAAGATGTTCAAGTACTTTGTAGGGTATAAAACTGAACGTGTGTCAAAATTATCAAAGACTAGTGAAACCTTATTGGAGCTAAAAAATGTCTAAATCTCACAAGGGAGGAGACTCATGATATGATCATTGACCTAATCCACAATGTCATTTTGTGGAGGACTAAATAGCTCATTCCCTCTTGATACCTTGCAACCAAATTTGGATATGTTGACCCAATAATTTCACCTAGTGGATTCTCGGATCAAGGGATTAAGAAATTGTGGGGGATGTCGATCCAAGTAGGTTTTTTTACATTCTGACATTCATCATGCATGTAGTGAACCATCCCCTATTTTCATGATCCACTCATTGAATAATGACACAAATGGTGATGAAGAATTCTACAATCACATGTTCTCTATGAGGGTAAAGATTTTGCAATGCACCCGGAGTGGCGATGACAATATCGAATCATGGATGATATGAGCTCAATTCCCATGTGGAATAACTGGTAAAATTTGCCTACAATCACATTCTAGAACAACCAGTATACCTTCAAATACCTTCATTATAGCCGTAGGATTAAACATACTAAGTATGTCTCAAAAGATGTGATCTACAACCTCAAATTTATGTTGATGTGCCATAAGAGCTTCATCCTAAATGAGCAAGCTTGTATTGCAAGTTAGCACAGCCAATGAAGTGGATCACTTTATGTTGCATAAAAATAAATCCTCAGTAGGAATGAGTATTTTAAGCTTGAAGTGCACCATCATTCCTCCTAGTAAAAGGAGTGATGCAATTCTAAAAGATACTATGGGCAAAACAATTTTCCCAAAAAACCATAGCTTGAAAATAATTGTGCCCTATAAGAAAGTCTTATTAGTCCTTCCACTACCATGCACAAATAAGAAACCACCAGTACGTGATTCTTCAACACAAAACAACTTCAAGTACATATATCGTTGCTCATCATTAAGATGATTGAGCAATTGTTCGTGTTCCATGGCCAAAACAGGTCTATCATAGTTAGGCTGCTCGATAAGTAAAGAGTCTTGGGCCATCATTATAAGGCCAACCTCAGGATAAGGCATTGGGTTTAATTCTCTCAAACTTCTACCAACTCTAGTCATAGCTTGCTCAATCTTATTAAGTGCATAGTTATATGGCTTAACATCTATCTTAATTAGTTAAGAGTTGTTCAAAATCCTTCTTTCAAAATCCTTTTTTGTTGATGTAGGATATCTTTAGCTAGTAAATCAACATTTTGAGTCCACAACTTGACTGGGGCATTGACATTACAGAAAAGTGAGAATGCCACAAATAACTCGCTAAGTTAATTCCAGAAGCCCATTGCATTACTTCACAAAGACACTGATGCCATTCTCTATTACCTTCAAGAAGGCCCAATCCAAGACACTGTCATATTAAACTCCATTAACGGTTTGGATCTTTTTGTATGATGTTGTCTTTTTAACCACATTGAAGAGCATACATAGGTAAAATTTCTCTACTGCATTAGGGTGAACAAAATATATTCTTTTAACACTATGCCCCATTTAATGACATGTTCACATTTTCTTTTGCCTATTCCATATGAAGTGTTCAGGGAATTGGATATTGGCCAGTGTTTTGGCAAGATCATCATGAGAAGTACAATGCATCCATGCCTTAAATTTTATTATGCTCTCTTCATGAGCACTGACAACATCTCGAAGGTCATCACCTTTATCATAGATGACATTCTACTCATCGAGTAAGTGGAAAGATAACTTTTTTATGGCTGGATAATGCTCATCGATTAGGAAGCCAAAATACAGCAGTATGTTTCACAGATAAAAATAAATCTACAGTCTTTATATTGCTTAATTTCATCATGCTCAGTCCTATTTGATTTATTTCTATCTGCATAACTTGTGTGACCAAGTTCAAGGATAGTAATTGACATATTTGGTCCATTGCAGACATATTTGCATAAGTTCTTAATGCACATGTCTTTATTTGTCAACTCCACATCCACATGACAATCATGCTTAACAACCATGTCCAAATTATGAGACACAATTGATCGATTATCCAAAAAAAATTAGTTAATAGCAATGGCACAGTTATCCAGCCTTTTTCTATAGATAGGGAATCTATCCTCATTTATGGTTATCTCACTCTAAAATGAACATGGATAATGTTTTAAGCATGTATTATTAACTATGCATGGGCAGCAAGGGTTAGGTGCCCCACATGGCCTAGGAAGCATGCATCAGACAACAACATTGTGCCCCACTGGGTCATTCTTTTTATATGGGATCTCTGTAGAGATTAAATAATCAATCTTTTATGGAGTGTTGAGCTTATCTTCAAGATGAATGAACAATGTTATATGTGCATAAGAAAGATCAGATTTTTGGAAGTCGACAGTGCAAATGCCTATAGAGAAAAGATTTATAATAAGGGATTATTTTAAAGATATTTATGATATAAAGTAGATGCTTATTAAGAAGTCAATAAAAGTGTAGTACCTTTAATGACATGTCCAAAGTGCTTTCCCTTCTTGATATTTTTCTAAAAGTTTTGTAGTTTCATCGTGAAAACATAGTCAATGATATTAAGTATATGTTTAGGTGGTTGGCCGGGAATAAGACCAAGGAAGTAACTGATTTTTTTTCATTTCGGGTTATAGGTGAAGGTGATGACTAAATCAGGATAACCTATAACACGACACAACACCATCGAGTCTTGATAATTCTGCATCATTTGTCTTAGACCACTAATGAAGTAAGGTGATGACCAAACATCTCTGTCACCCCTATTGATTGCATCCTGTAAACCACACAGTATTTCTACACAGAACCAATCTCTGTGTCTTCTAAGCCACCTAAAATATGACTTGAGGGTGAGATAGTATGCATCAATTGCATATTCTTGGAACAATTTGCTACCCCTGAGGATTATATGGTCAACGAAATTACACTATTGGAATTGGAATGGATAATACTCCCTCGAAATAACTGTCCCTAATGAAGCAACATGCTCGCCCAATGTGATATACCTAACCTCTAAATGGTATCCATCCTTTTTGTACACCAAGAATAATGAGAAATGCAAGGCATAACTTTTGGGTGGAAAAATCTATATTATGAGATTTTGGATTCGATGGGTAAACCAATATATCTCAATGATTGTTTATCTCCTTATCAATCCCGTAAAAAATTCCAGTGACCTTGTTCGTTGATGGTAAATTATATCATTAATCTCGACCCTAAGAACTAAAAAGTCATATCTTTTTAGGAGGTAATGTTGTATCATTCAATTTGTGTTTTGCCATCTGGAAGAATCTAACCAACTCATTATGCTCATCAAATAAATGTGTAAGGCCATTAATGATGGTCTAATCATGCTCAGTGTAATTGTCATCACCAAAGCTCATGAGCAAGTCATATGTCTCATTCTCAATGTCATACATATGCAATTGTGCAAAACAAGGACAATCTTCACCATTTGGGTAGAAGGATCCTACATGGTGATAATTCATACCAGAAAGATTTGAAAATTAGTGGGCTTTGTCCATCATGTGTAGTCTAATTAACATAGGCACCCATTGGAGTGAAAGACAATCTAGAATTAATTTCATGAATGTGCTTCCTAAAGTACCCAATGCATCTCCATTATAGTCAAACAGTATCTAAACAAAATTAAGTGGAGGTGGAGAATGAAGGATAGAAACCTTTTCTTTCTAGCAGCATAAGGAAAATTTAGGGTTCCTAGGGTTTTGTAACTTATTGCTTCTCTCTTCGTACCACATCATGGCACCATAGCACCATAGTGGGTGTAAGTTGGATGACCTAGATCCTACCATGGGAAGAAATGTCTGGAAGATGATTGAGATGCATGGAAGTATGTCTAAATATCGAAAGGTAAGACAGCGTACTCTGATGCTTATTCCCTCAGAATTATTAGTTTGGAGGAGTAGATCAATGAGAGCGAGTATTAGTTGGGCTTCTATAAGAGAAGAATTATGAATTAGTAAGAGATGTCATGTTATGAGGAAATCATTAAAAATAAGGAAGGAAACATATGGTTCAAGTGGCAACCATACCTTTGATACCTATAGGCAGATCAAGTAAAGTTAACATTGATATACATATAGATTTATGAGACATTCTTTTTTGCTTTTTTGAAAATCGCACACCTATAGAGGAGCTCTCACCAATTTCAAAAGTTCTTCAAGTAGAATAGGCTATCGATAAAGAAGGTGTAATAAGAACAGTATGAAAACCATATCCATTGTTCAAAATGCTAGCATGAGTGTAAGTGGTTAAGGGAATTTGGTTTGTTATAGTAGCTAAAGAAGGTCTAGATGATAGAAGATTATTAGATAGCATATAATTATGAAACTAATTTCCTATAATTGAGGAATCAATGTAAAGGGTGGCTGAAGATGGAACTGAGTCATAAAGACATTAAACCTCACAACTTCATTGTACATAAAGGGCTTCTCAAACATGAGAGGTCATGTGCTTAAGAATAAATAGTAATGCATAGATCTTATTATATATTATGTGTACATAAAATAGATGACTAAGTTCATTAGTCAATACTACATGGCATAATATTAAAGTTGAACACATTAAATTAAGCAACAATATGAAAGTGCAACAATTAAAGCAGTAAATAAACATGAAAGAGTACCACAAAACTTAAATTCACAAATGACAAACAAATAATAAGTAGAAATGAAAAGTAAACATCTAGTCAAACCAATGGAGCATTACAAACCAAGCAATGAAGCTCGTCATCTACCATACATTCTTTCATTTCTTTCCATGAAACAATGATGCCCTTACTCATTCATGGTCACACTAGCACCATTAAAACATGTGTTCACTTAGGTACTTAAGTTTCTTCATGGCTCATAATGCCATGCACAAAATAGCACAAGTACCAAAGTGCCATAATTCCTATGCAAAACCGGCCATAAGTCTAGTATAAAAACTAGTTAGTTTAACTAGTTAACTAGTGAATAGTTCTTTAGTGGTAGACAAGACATGACTAGTAATCATTGTTGTCCACTAAACTTGGTCTAGTCTTGCACTAGTCATCAAATAATCATGCATGGCCGAAATCACCAACTTAAAGTTTGTAGTTTTAAATGTACCACTCATATAAGTGTACAATTTGATCCCCTTTCTCTGTTTTCTGTCTGTTTTTCCATAGTTCAGTCTCTGTGTGCAGTTAAGCCCTGAAAGTTTCCAGCTTTGCACATAGATCATTGTACTAGTTTCCTTAATTTTCCTTGGCCTAAGCCAGGCACTTAAGAGGTGCCTAACAATTCCTCTCTCCTTAAAGAATTTGGTCCTCCAAATTCTTCACCAGTCTAGGGTACAGTTGAGGGTATTTAGTGGCAATTTCCTGTTCCACTTCCTAAGTTGCCTCCTCAGGAGTGTGGTTACTCCACTGCACCTTAATCATAGAAATCCACTTGCTTCTTAACTTCCTGGTATCTTTGGCCAGGAACTGGATTGGCACTTCTTCATAAGTAAGGTTGGGTGCCACAATTACAGTTGCAGGTGTCTCTATCTGTTTATAGCTTGGAACATACTTTTTGAGTAAACTTACATGGGACACATTGTGTATGTTTCCAAGTTCTGGTGGCAAGTCCAGCTGATATGCCACATTTCCCACTTTGGCCAGTATTTGGTATGGCCCAACATATCTAGGTGCTAGTTTTCCCTTTTTCCCAAATTTGATCACTCCTTTCATTGGAGAAACTTTAAGCCACACCCACTCTCCTTCCTGGAACTCCAGGTCTCTTCTCCTTTTCAGGTTTGCATAGGCTTGCTGCCTATCATTTGCAGTTTTGATCCTGGCTTGGATTAGTTTAATTTTCTCAGTGGTTTCCTTAATAATGTCTGGCCCCACTTCTAACTTGTCTTCTGGCTGATGCCAGCAATGAGGAGTAATACATCTCCTGCCATATAAGGCCTCATAAGGAGCCATTCCTATCACTGAATGATAGCCATTATTATAGGAAAACTCTATTAATGGGAGATGGACATCCCATTCACCCTAGAAGTCAATCACACAACATCTCAACATGTCCTCCAGAGTCTGTATAGTTCTTTCTGTTTGTCCATCGGTCTAAGGATGATAGGCAGAACTAAACTTGAGCTTAGTGCCCAATGCCTGATGCAGGGATTTCCAAAACCTAGAGACAAACCTAGGATCCCTGACTGATACTATGTCATCAGGTATTCCATGCAATCTTACTACTTCTCTTATGTAGAGTTGTGCCAATTTGTCCAAGGAATCAGTAAGATTCATGGGAAGGAAATGGGCTGCCTTGGTCAATCTATCCACAATGACCTAAATGGCATTATGCCTCCTCCTTGTCAGTGGCATACCCACTACAAAATCCATAGAGATGGATCCCCATTTTCTCTCAGGTATGGGCAAGCTTTATAGCTTTCCCCCTAGTTTTTGATGCTCCACCTTCACTTGTTGGCATGTTTCACAACTAGCCACAAGTGTATTAATATCCTTCCTCATATATGGCCACCAAAAGTATGCTCTAAGAGCATGATACATCTTTGTGGCCCCTGGGTGTATACCCAGCTTACTAGAGTGAACTTCTTCCAGTATTTGGACTCTTAGGTTGTCCTTTTCAGGCACATACAACCTATTCTGGAAATTTAGCACTCCTTGCTTAAAAGAAAAACCTTAATATAGTTCTCCCTTATTCTTGCCAAATATCAATTCTAGCTCCTTATCACCAGCTTGAGCCTTCTTAATAAGCTCTTTCCACTCTGGTGTAATGGTGAGTACCTTTAACTGTTCACCTTCTTTAGTTAGCCATTGGCTTGCCAGGTGAGTAATATTCAGGCTTTCTGCCTTATGTTCAACCTCACCACCTTTGAGTATTCTAGTGTAGTTCCTACTCAAAGCATCTGCCACTACATTGGCTTTTCCAGCTGTGTATTCAATTACATAGTCAAAATCCTTCAAATATTCCAACCACCTCCTTTGTCTCATGTTCACATCCTTTTGAGTGAAAAGGTACTTGAGACTTTTGTGGTCTGTAAATACTTGGAATTTATTACCAAGAAGATAGTGTCTCCATTGCTTAAGAGCAAAGACTACTGTTGCTAGTTCCAGGTCATGCATTGGATATTTTTTTTCATGTGGTCTCAACTGTCTAGACCCAAAAGCAATGGCTTGCTTTTCTTGCATCAAAACACAACCTAGTCCTACATGAGAGGCATCTGTAAACACCTCATATTCCTTTTCAGGGTCAGGCAGGACTAGGATAGGAGCTGTAATCAGCCTCCTTTTCAGCTCTTGAAAGCTTTCCTCACACTTGGTTTCCCAGACAAATTTCTGGTTCTTTCTAGTTAATTGAGTCATAGGAGCTGCTAGAACAGAAAACTTTGGCACAAATATTCTGTAATAGCCAGCTAACCCCAGGAAGCTTCTAACTTCCCTTACACACTGGGGCTGCTTCCAATCAAGGATTGATCTTACCTTTTCAGGATCTACAGCCAATCCTTGATCATTAATTATATGACCCAAAAATCCAATCTCTCTTGTCCAGAATTTACATTTACTCAGCTTTCCATAAAGCTGATGTTCTTGGAGCAAGCCAAGCACTATTTTAAGATGTTCTTTATGAGTTTCCTCATCCTTGGAATATACCAAGATATCATCAATAAACACCACCACAAAGTGGTCTAGGTGTGCTCTGAACACCCTCTGCATTAAGTCCATAAAGAATGCAGGTGCATTTGTAAGCCCAAATGTCATTACTGTGTACTCAAAATGTCCATACCTAGTCCTGAAAGCAGTCTTAGGTATGTCCTCCTCCCTTACCCTTAGCTGGAAATATCCAGACCTCAAATCAATTTTAGAGAACACTTTTGCTCCTTTCAACTGATCAAACAAATCTTCTATCCTTGGGAGGGGATACTTGTTCTTTATGGTTAATGCATTTAACTTTCTGTAATCTATACAGAGTCTAAGGGTTCCATCATTCTTTTTCACAAACAGCACAGGTGCTCCCTAGGGAGACACACTGGGTCTAATGAACCCTTTTTCTAGCAGTTCATCCAACTGCTTCCTGAGGTCTACCATCTCAGGCACTGCCATTCTATATGGAGCAGTAGATACTAGTGCTGCTCCTGGTACCAACTTAATTTCAAACTCCACCTCTCTTGAGGATGGCAAACCAGGTAAGTCTGTAGGGAAGACTCCTGGGAAACCTTAAACTATAGGTATTTTCCTAAGTTCAATTGATATTCTCTTGGTCATTTAGTACCAGGCATTCTTGCTCACGTCCTGGAGTTACCATCTCCAGTACCCTTAGGTGGCAGTCTTTAGCTAACTCTAAGGATTTATCTAGATCATATGGTATTCCACCAAGCATTATTAATTGTCTGGCCTGACAGTCAATAACTACTTTGTTTTCTCCTAACCAATTCATGCCTAAGATCACATCATAGTCATGTGTCTCTAGCACTATGAGATCTGTTCTCAATTTTAGCTTGCCTATTTGTATTTCACAGTTTTCAACCATGTAACAAGCAAACAAGACTTCATTGCCAGTAGTCCTTACCAAGTACATATTGGTCATATATTTTACTTCTAGATTCATGGTCTTAACCAAGCTAGTAGATACCACAGACAATGAAGCTCTAGTATCAAACAGAACAGATACTAGCTGGCCATTAAGGTAAATTGTACCTTTCAGGGCCCTCCTAGTCTTTTGCTGACTAGTTTCCTTTCCAGCTTCTTCGGCCTCAGGTGTTTCTTGTCCTCTCCTGGAAGATTCCAGTTCAAACACCTTTCCTGGAAGTGTACCAGGCCTTCTTTGCTCCTGAGGAACTCTGGGTGCTGGCCTCCAACCTTGGCCTGGCCCCTGAGTTCTCAGCTTGGGCATAGGCACCTACCCCCTAGGTCCTCTGGGATTAAAAATTCCCAGCAATTTCTTGCTGCCTTCACCCCTCTTTGGGCAGTCTCTCACCCAGTGATCTGGGGCTCCACACCTATGGCACCCTGTGGAAGCCTTAAAACATGGCTTGTTGCCATGAAACTTTCCACATGTGCTGCACTGAGGACCATATTGTTGTGGGTGTAGTCCTATTTCCTTCCTGTTTTCCTTCCTGCTCCCTCTTGCATCTTTCTCATCTCTCGGCCTTTTTGATGTTTGTCCTTTCTTTATTCCACTTCCACTTCCAGGCCCACTCTTAAATTGTTCCTGGAATTCTTGTTCCAAAGCCAAGGCACTCTGCATGACTGTGTAGTAGTCTCTAGCTCCAATTGCTCTGAGGATTTGTCTTAGCTCAGGTCTCAGCCCCCTGATGAACCTAAGCTCCTCCTACCCTTCATACTGAGGGGCATACCTGATCAAGCTATTAAATCTTTGCTCATACTCCAGCACAGTAAGATCCCCCTGCTCCAATTGGTCAAATTCTACTTGCTTTTGATCTTTTTGGGCCTCACTAACATACTGTTGGTGAAAGACCCCGAGAAAGTTAGCCCATCTCATAGCTCTCCTCCTGTCTGAAGGTCTCCTCTGGTTCCTCTCCTGATAACTCCTTTGTACTGCCCTCCACCAGAGTTCAGCATTCCCTTCTAGCCTGCAAGTGGCTAGCAGTACTTTCTGTGTTGAAGTAACCTCCATCCTCTCCAATATATTCTCTATCTGACATACCACGAACTCTGCCTCCTCTAGGTCACATCCCCCTCTGAAGACTGGAGGTTTCAGTGCCAGGAACCCCTCCAACTGGCCCTCTTTTAGTCCCCCTCTTCTGTGCCGTCTCCCACTTTCCTCTCTGTTACTGGATTCATCCCTGAATGATCTACTTGATCTGCTTCTCATTGTGGTCTCCTCAGTCGAGGGTTCAGTCCCTCTGGAGTATATGTAAGCATTTCTCTCTTCAATATCAAGGCTGTCATCCTCCTTAATTCTAGGCTCCTGCCTTACCTCAGATCTCATTCCTCTGGCCCTTGGGTGTCTTCTCTCTTCATCTGCTTCTTCCTCCTCTTGGTTGCCTCCAGCTCTACTGGATTGGTCATAACCCACTGGCTCTTTGCCAGGCTTCCTTCTTCTCCTCCTACTCCCTTCCGCCTCTACTGGTTCAGACTCTTCCTGATCCTGGGCTTGGCTTCTAGCCAAGGGTTGCATTCCCAGCACTAACTGAGCCACTGTGGCATGCAGTGACTCCATCATCACTTCCATTCTCTCCTGTGTGTCTCTACTGGGTCCAGGTGCATGGTACCTGGCAGGTGGCTCTTCAACGACATCATATCCCATTTATTCAGCCTGAGTTTCAGGCACATTTTCTTGCAAGCCCTCTGCATTATGGGCTGCAGTACCTTCTACTTGTGTCAGGGAATCCCTGTCCCTGCCTCTGGTTCTCATCCTGCACTTTCAATTGCAGATATTCACATATATCCAAATAATACGAGTCTTATATAAGTTAGACCTAAGTGGGACACTGTATAGGCTAAGCTCTGATCATAGAAAAGAAGCAGGCTCTGATACCAAACAAAGCCTGTCACACCTCACACAGACCCCGGCCTATAAGTTTCTACTTTAACTCACAAATCCAACTCAAATTCTAGTTTCTCTAATTCGGCCAAGCAAGCAATGGCAACATTAAGTCTTATTTTCTTAAGGTGAGAAAGCCTGGGAGGTGGCCCAGGAGGCTCTAACACAAATCCATTAATTACTTGCAGCAGATGCAAGGCCCAATACCATTAACTTGCACATCAAGCAAGGTTTTAATTGATTACTTGCATAACAAGCAAGGTAACACTTAATAGAATTTTAAGTGCATATTTGGTGTGCAATCAAATGTGCTACCTATATGACAACCAAGAAGCCACAATATTGGTTTTGACTTTGAAATTACAAGTTAATATGCATGTGTTCTTCTCGGCCAACATAGGTACACATGGAGGTTCACATAAACATACTCAAGCATAAGTCCATAATCATACTTAAAGGTGCCAAACATTGGCCCATAACATTCAACATCTATATACAAGCACAAAACCAACCATAAGTCCATACATAACTTGGCATTCAAGTCCAACAAAACCATCACCGATCTAGGCATCCAAGACTACATATATGTGCACTCCAAAAAGGGTAGTCTACCTAGCACCTAACATGGCTACATGCCATGAGTCCATAAGTTGTCCATGCCAAGTTAAACATAGACCGAGACCATTAGTGGTCAAACAGAACCTTGAGGATCCCATACAGAAGTACACACTGCAACACCAACCCAATTTCCTGAGATTCATTGTCATGAATGCAAACACTATGATCAGAGCCAAAGTCTAAGTATCCATAATGCTTTCCTAGACAGGACCCCCACACTACAGCCTGCAAACTTAGTCCATAAGTTTCGGCCAACACAAAATAAGACTTGTAATAGAACCAAACCAATAAGCCAAGCATACATTGGCACATACTTTGGAAAATAAGCAAACTAGTACTAAACTCAAGCACAAAGCAATTTAGCACTACTCAGGCCGAATGTCTTTGCCTGAAAAACAAATAGGATGGGCAGTGAGTAAAACTCAGTAGGATTCACTTTTATAATACAACTCAATTAAGAGTCTATTTAGTTAAGCTGAGTATTCACTCAAAGCTTAACCTCCCATTAGCTTAGCTCAACCTGCAAAACAAACACAAAGACAAGGAAAACCAAGCATATACATATACATGATAACTAACCATGGCATATAATCCACAATATCATAAATTGGGTTAGCAAGCACAAGGAAAGCACCCAAGCACACAATAACACACTCACACACCACATATTGCTCTCGGCCAAATATACCATACATGTACCCATGTGCACTTTGCACACAAAACACCATCAAACACTCCACTTCCACTTAGAGCTCCAAAATGCTAAGCAAATAGGCCACATTTACTTGCATTTCTAGTACATGTACATTAGTTAATTAGCTAATCAACAAGTAGACCGAATGTAATCTCAATAGCCCATCAGGCAACTAAGGTCATTTGGCAAATTTTAACCATCACTTAGCCACTCTAAACACTTGAACCATGGTAATTCACCAAGCATAATCAAGTGTTAGTGAACCCTACCTCAACAAGCTTTCGGCCACAAGCCAAACTTCCAATGCCCAAGTGTTCTTCACTCAAAATGCCTACCATAACAACAAATTGGCATCAACAACACTCACTCATGGATCAACTACCATGTATTCAATGAAGAACACCCAACTACACTAGTTCAAGCTCTCGGCCATAATGCCCAATTCCATACATTAATGTTCCTCATCAATCTAACCCAACATATAATCATCAAATCATCAATAACCTTGTTCATGGCACCATTACCATGTAATCAAGTGAAGAACATGAAATTACCTCAAATTGCACTTTTCGGCCAAACACCAACTTGCTCACTTTGATGTTCTTCACTCAAATTGGCCTAGCATAAGATCAAATAGGCATTAATATACCTTAATCATGGATTAATTTCCATGGAAACAAAGAAGAACATCAAGCTAAGTCATCCATCACTTTCGGCCAACAACAAACTTTCAAACCAACACAATACTTGCTCAATTAGCTTAGCACAACAACAATTGAGCACTTAAACTCCTTGCTCATGGAAGAATTACCATGGAATCAAGGAAACACAAGAAATACCTTGGAACCCTAGCTTGATTTGGCTCGGCCCTTCACCGAAATTCAAGAACAAAGCTTGATTCCAAGTTGCCTTGTGCCGAAACTATCTTCCAAGCTTGAATCCTTCAAATGCCTTCAAGATTTCTTGAATTCAAGACCGATTTCTAAGATGAAGCTCTCAAGAACACTTTCGGCCAAGTGAAGAGCAAAGTAACCCGAAATGGCAACCAAATGGCCTTGACTAGTTTCGGCCGAAAGACACATGTGTAATAGTTGGCTAATATGCTAACTTTTGCTTTCATTTCTTTGCATGAAAGAATGATGCCCTCACTCATTCACAGTCACACTAGCACCATTAAAACATGTGTTCACTTAGGTACTTAAGTTTCTTCATCGCTCATAATGCCATGCACAAAATAGCACAAGTACGAAAGTGCCATAATTCCCATGCAAAACCGGCCATAAGTCTAGTATAAAAACTAATTAGTTTAACTAGTTAACTAGTGAATAGTTCTTTAGTGGTAGACAAGACATGACTAGTAATCATTGTTGTCCACTAAACTTGGTCTAGTCTTGCACTAGTCATCAAATAATCTTGCATGGCCGAAATCACCAACTTAAAGTTTGTAGTTTTAAATGTACCACTCATCTAAGTGTACAATTTGATCCCCTTTCTCTGTTTTCTGTCTGTTTTTCCATAGTCCAGTCTCTATGTGCAGTTAAGCCCTGAAAGTTTCCAGCTTTGCACATAGATCACTGTACTAGTTTCCTTAATTTTCCTTGGCCTAAGCCAGGCACTTAGGAGGTGCCTAACACGAAGAACCTCCTCGGTCATAAGGTTCCACTTAATGGAGAAGGGATACAAGGAGTGTGGTAGGACCTCGGCATCCCAGTCGGTGACAGCTCGAATACGAGTGTCGAAATCCTCAAATCTCACTGCCAACTCAGGAGTTAGCAACTTCTTGGGATCAACGACATCCATCTCCAGCTTCCCCTGGGCCCACCTCGTCAGCATGTGTGACCATGCCTCTGCCACCTTCAAGAAGAAGAACTTCCTTTGCCACCCTCGCCAACTATCTCTAGTGCCGAAGGTGAACATATATTTTTTGCTCCCAGATCCCCGAGGCAGCATGAAATAGAATCCACCTTTCGGGACCAGATAGAGCTTGTAGTACTACATGAAAATGATGAAGTGGGGTTCTATTTTGAAAACCCTACACGTGTAGAGAAAAGTGTTGAAGTAAAAGTAAGAGTTGGGCAAAAGCTGATTCACGGTTATGCCATGAAATTGGCAAAAGTCGCAAATCATCTTCGGCAGAGGAAACCAAAGTCCAACCTTCAGTTGGGCCCGAAAAATAGTAACCTCATCACTTTTGTTCATAAAGCTGAAATGGCCGGGATAGGGCAGCCTGGTAGTGGCATAGGAGGGAAGAAAGAATTTAGTTGTCCACTTCACTAATTTTTCCGAAGTGGAACAACACGGGTGAGACATGAGAGGTTGCCAACTCTTGGGAATAGCTTGGATGGACATGAGGGGGACAGGGGAAGACATGTTCGGAAAAAGAAAATGACTTCAAAAAAGAGAGTCAGAGGAATTTGGGAAAATAGAAAAAGCTTCGGGGACTAGAGAAAATAGAAACCGAAGGACCTATGGAAGGGAAACCCACCAAAACGTTTGCCAAAGTCGGGATTAGAAGACGCCATCGTAAGTGGTTTCCGGAAATCGCTCCGCCGCTTGCACCGCCGCAAAAGAGAAAGAAGAGCTCTAAAACAAACAAGAATAAGACAGAGGCAAAGGAAAGCAAATGAGGGCCAGGAGGGGAAGGAAGATTTCTATTGACCGAAGAAGGGTAACCGAATCATCATCATAACTACTCTGCGAAGGTGAATCGTCGCCATAATTACCCCCGAAGGCGAAAAGATGCGGCTAGTGTAACCGACGCGACCACCTCCAATCATCGTGTGCCACACGTTGTCCAGCGCGTGAAACGAGGACACGCTTTCTGACACCATGAAAACCCAGGCACGTCTATCCAAACTGACGCTCCTGGTCACAAGACATGACGATCCATTGACCTGCAATAGAAAAAGTAAAAATAAAAATAGTGCACACCTCGAGAACACCAAGGGACTAACCAGAGGGCAAGCAATGACACCTCGGCTAGGGAGGCACGCCTTCGGGTGGCGAAGTGTCTCCTTGTACGATGTCCCACTCTGAGTCCTGTAAGGTGACCCCAGAGATTCTATGAGCCGAAGTCTCTACTTCAACTTTCCGAGGGGGGGCATGTGATAGCCGAAGCACTATCACCCTTTAAACCCATAAGTTCGGGCAAACCACCACCCTCGGAAAGTCGAGCATCACCCACAAGGAATGCGAGCGCCAACCTCGAAAAAAGGGGGTTTGACACCTTGAACATCCGACCTCAATGATCCATCATCATCCCTGGGAACGACAGTACCGACCTCGGGAACACGGTGCATCGCCATCCTCAGTAAGGTGACCGAACCGGCTTCGGAAGAGAAAGACTCACCACCTTCAGTAGGAGAGAACGCCCCCGAAGGGGAGCATCCGTGATGAAGGGACTCCCAGATTACTGAAATGATCTTGGAAGAAAGCCCCATATTCCGAAGAGCTCTCTTCTACCGAAGGAATCTCAGGAGTACGGCAGAAACAATTAAGAAGCCTCTGACATGCCGCCCCCGTACGCAACACGTCGCCCTCACACACGCTCTGACATGCCACTGCCGCATGCATCCTGTCCCGCAAACCTACCCCAGCCTTGACCTCTGGCTAGAACGGCCTGTAGCCGGCTAGAGGTCCCACGCCCAAAGGGACGGATTACATCCGACCGAACATGTGTCGTGATCTGGGCGGGCCATGTCAAGCAGGCATCTCTATTACACCCTCCTACAAATATTAAGGAAATGGCCTCAGTAATGGGGATCTCTGGAGAAAACATACATTTCACATCCTAACTACTTCCCGCCTCTCAAAATACTAACTTGGGCGTTGGAGGCTCCTCCCCGAAAAAATACTCCAAGGACCTCCTAACCTTCATTCTTTGAATATTTCAGGCAATCTCTCCTAGGAAGTCTCTCCTTCAGGCGTTCTTCTCTCACCAAAAGTCCCTCCCAATCTCACCATGTCATACAGTAAGGATGCCGATGGGCATCAAGTTCCTTCCTCAGGCCTTTGGGGATTGCCTTTGAAAGGTGTCTTGGCCTTGTTCTTGATGTCCCCTACATAGGCTCTTCCTTATTCACATTATGGCTCCATGTTTGCCTCAAGTTAGAGGTTGGTTTTGGAGCATACCTTGCTGCCCCATCTTCTATTGAGTTGCTTCTCCACTTTTATGGTCGTATGCAACATATATTCTAGCTCCACACATGGTTGCAACTCAATAAGGTTGGCTATGTCAGGGTTCAAGCCATGCAAGAACCTTGCCATGGTTGTCTCTTGATCCTCATTTATGTTGTCTCTCATCAAGGTCACCTCCAAGTCTTTCAAATAGCAATCCACAGACCTTATGCCTTGAGACAACCTTTGTAGCCTTTAGTGTAGCTCTTTTTGGTAGTAGTTAAGCATAAACCTCCTCTTCATCATGGTCTCTTGATCCTCCTTTATGTTGTCTCTCATCAAGGTCACCTCAAAGTCTTTCAAATAGCCATCCACAGACCTTGTGCCTTGAGACAACCTTTGTAGCCTTCAGTGTAGCTCTTTTTGGTAGTAGCTAGGCATAAACCTCCACTTCATCATGGTCTTTAGTTCATGCCATGATTGCACAAGCTCTTCATGGTTTATTTGCCTTGAATTCATAACCTGAGTCCACAAAGTAAGAGCATAGTCAGTAAACTCCAAAGTGGCAAACTTTACCTTTGTATCCTTAGGATGGGTGTAACACTTAAAGGTCATCTACACTTTGGCTACCGATTCAAGGATTGCCTTTGAGTCACTCCTCCCTTTAAATGATGGAATTTGTAACTTAATGGCATTAAGGTTATGGTCCTCCATTGGCTGCCCCCTTATGTGTCTTATAGGTGGTGGTGGCGGTGGCGAGCTCTCAAGGCAATCATCTTCATAGGCAGTGACTTCACAACTTGTGAATGGCTACCTCCTAACAGGTACCTCTGGTACTCAACCTAGGATACACCTTTGTGGTGCTTTGGAGGCTACTTGGTTTAGCCTCTCTAATCTCCGTTGGGTCTACTCCCACCTTTCCATCATCATTTGGAACTTGGAGCATAGGTCTTGGATTGTGGAGTTCTCCACCTCCTCCTTCATATCTCGGCTTACTTCTTTAGACATAGTATATGAAATCAAAGATCCTCATAAAAACTCTATTCTCTAAAATTTGTTATTGAAAAGTTGCTCAAACAATCAAAACTCTCAATTTCAAAAGCAACTCAATTAAAGCACACAAGCACTTTTAAAACCCTTCAAGTCCTTTTCAAAATCTTTCTTGAAAGAAAGAAAATAGGCTGGAAAATGTTTTAGGAAAGTAAAATGAGATAGAAATAAGAAGGTATTCTAATAGAAAATTGAATGAACAAGAAAGAGAAAACTAGGGTTTTGGATAAAACTGAGGCTTTCTTGCTTTTCAAACATTTTCCATCCACTAGTTGTTTGATATTTTGTTGATTTCCCTATTGGAATGGGGTTTTAATACTCCAAAACAACTTTTTGCTGCAAAAAAAAAATGACAAGAATCAAAACTTGCAACAAGAGATAAAATGTAACTTCTATTAAAGGGAATTAACTTGAAGAACAAGAATGCAAATTAAAGAGAATGATAACAAAATATTTTCATAATTTTCTAGATATTTTGGATGCAAAACACAAGGAACAATGAATTGCAGTAACACTTCGATAAACTTGACAGAAAAAATAACAAAGGAAGGCTCGGGTTGGAAGACACTTGAACACAAATGAAGGAAATTTGGAAAAGGCAAGAACAAATGAATTAGAATGAATGACATAATGCAAGAACACAATGAATTAAAGCTAAAAAACATGAATGAAAGATAGATAAGTCCTACTTCTGGAACTTTAGATCTGATACTACTTGGTGTGTTGCTTGTTTCCCACAAATCTTAAGTTCTAAAGACTACCAGAATACTTGCTTCACCAAATTGGTCCAGGAAAAAACAAATTTGTTAAGGGAGAAAGAAAATAAGTTAGAAATAGAAGCAAAGGTGAGAAGAAGAATTGTAATAGGGAAATTAGAAGAGATTTGATTGGACAAGAAGAACTTGAAGCACAAGTGCACCAAGGAGCTGATAAAGAACAAGAGTGAAGAACATTGCCCAAGAAGAGCATTGCTCAAAACAACTGATATCTTTATTAATCTATGTTGAATCTATGAATTATAGGTCCTATTTAAATGAAAATAAGCTAGGCTAGTTGGCCATACAAGGTTGTTGATGCTCTAGGACATCTTTGATGTAGGAGATGTTGATCTCCAGAGATGTTTCACCTGAATGATATCTGCAACACTAGAAGAATGAGGGTTAGGGGGTTCCCAGAGTGTTTTCCAGGGAAGGGACCTGTAACGCCTAAGTTGGTGCATGAATGAGAGATTGTTAAAATTATAAAGCAAAGAAGGGGTCTCTTGTGTGTTATATTACCTAGGAGCCTCCTAGGTATTTATAGGAGGCTTCGAGGAGAAGGCTGTTATGCCCATATACCCAAATTGAGCAGATGATGACATGTGATCAGCCAGATTTGTTAGACATTCGGTCTGTACCTCGGGGAAAGGTATATCCAGTTGTCCATAAGCGGTTATGCTCATAGGGTAGGGGCATGTGCAAGGTTCCTATCGGTGGTCCCTGAGAGCTGTGCATTTGCCGTCTTTCCTTAAGACCCTTCAGGGGCTCGTGAACCCCTTTGGGAGTTACATTTATGCTCAAAGGTGGTTGAGGAGCCTATTGAATGCGCAAACATGTTTGGGAGATCCCTATGACTTCAAGGGTGGTGATTCACCATTTCCAAGGTTGGCTGTGTTAATTTTCGAGGGTGATGTCAGGCCCTTTTCCAAAGTTGGTCGTGTTTTTTCTGAGGTTGGTTTCAGGTCCACTAGTCTGAAGGTCCTGTGAATGATAGCCCATATGCCCCCTCCGGAAGAAGTGAAGTTATACCTTCACTACTCCCATATGGTCCTTCAGCCGAAAATTTAATACCGAAATTACACATTCAACACACCAAGGCTACTCTTAGTCTTGAATTTACTCTTCTTTAGCCGAAGTTACACCCTCTACACAACAAGGCAACCTTTAGTCCAAGATTTATTTCTCTTTGGCCAAAGTTATACCCTCGGCACACCAGGGCAACCTTAGCCAAAGATTGACTTCACTTTTTCCAAGGTTGCACCCTCATCATTATACCTTCGGCATACCAAGGTCATTTCCCTCTTAGGGTTTTTTATTTCCCGCCAATTTTAGAGAACACTATCTCAAATTATCATCCTTATATTCGAGGATGAGTAGGTCTGCCATCTCAATTTGTGTGTTACATAAACTTGACATCTAAATGGGCATGCCTTCATTTTACACATCAAATGACATGTGTCATCATACTAATGGCTTCTTTCCCATCAGTTACATCTTTTTGCCAGTAAGCATTCATTATTATGTCTGTTCACTTACCTTCCTTGGGTTATATATCCCCTGTCTATCTCAGAAGTTCCTCACATCTCGTTTAGTTCTTTGCTCCTCTTCTTTCTTTCGCTAGTTTCTCATTTTTCATGGTAGCAGTTTTCTCACGATAGAGTGATTTCTGGCAATTTTATGGGGTGGTTGTAAGCTTTTTTTAGAAGTGAATAGGAGGGTGTTCTTTTCAAAGTCACTTTTTCTTTTCTCCTTTGATAGCCAAAGGCTATCGCCTCTATCTGGCCGAACTCCCTGCCACAGTCATGGCCAGAAGAAGCTGGCGCTACCCGAGAAAAGGTGTGATCAGGCACCTCGGGAGATAGCCGAAGAGCTCCGAGCCCGGCACGCCAGGACACTACTCGCCCCCCCCAGGGTCGTGAACTGATCGCCTTCGGAAAATTGGCACCTAACATAGCGAGCCGAACACGATATCCCCGAAGGCAGAACTCCCTGAAGCTGGGAAACCCCGAACTCAGGGCTTGTTTCCCGAAGAGGCCCCGTCCGTACCAAAGGACGACCTCACCCAGGGACCTCGGGAGTACGGCAGGGGTATTTATGGAAGCATTTAAGGAAGCCTCTGACACATCCATTCACAGACGCCACAAGCCGCCTCAAAAGGCGCTCTACCACGCTGACGCCATCAAAATCACATCATGGCCCGTCTCAGCACATGGCTCAAGGCAACCTGCTACCAACTATCTGTCCCCTACGCCCAGAAATTCAGGAACATCCGACCGAACACGTGTCGCGATCTGAACGGGCTAGGCACTCCTATAAATACCAGGACTTAATACCAGACAGGAGGTTGGTTGGCTGGCGAAATACGGCTCCCATTACCAGGCAAAACTCCTTAGCCCTTTGTGCTATTTTCTCCGCCTTTCTCTCAGCCACCACTGACTTGGGCGTCGGAGGCTCCCCCCCCGGAAAAACACTCCGGGGGCCTCCTAACCGTTTTGTTTCTGAGCTTTCAGGCACTCTCCTTTGGGCTGTCCAGTCCACCAGGCGTTCTTCCTCCCAGAAGTCCCTCCACCAGTCACTATGACTATAAACGATGAGGCCCCTGGCCATCATTTGGCGCCGTCTGTGGGAACCCGCTCTGAGATCGCCGTCGTTGAGACTCGGCGTTCTAAGGACAAGGGATTCCCGAGGTCCCCGTCCGCGCCTGAGATACAACCGGCTGCTGAGCAAACACTCCCAGGGACTTCTGCGCCCGAGGAAGACCACCCTCTGGTAGTCACCATGAGTTTCTTAAGGGACTTTCAGCGTTCGGTCGTGTCTGAAATGACACAGCAGATCGGCCGAAGGTGGCCACAGCAAGCACAGGCCCAGAGACCCCCCTCAGTGACACGCCCTCGGGAGAGGAGCCCCAAGCCCACACATCGCAGTTCGGGGAATGGAGACCCTCGCGAAGAATCATCCACAGAAATTATGGCCCTCGGGAAACGTTCTGTGGGACAAACCAGGTCCAAGCAGCCGAGAGTCTCACAGCGAAGCAGTTCGTCAACTGAGGCGAGGTCCTTGTCCCCTCAGCGCCGAACTCGCCCCTCGAAGAAGCGCCGACGATCCCCATTCCCTGAAAAAGGCCCTAGCGCCACAGTGCTCATGGAGAAGATATTAGCACGGCTGGACAGAGTGGAAAAACAAGTGGCCAGAAGATCCGTTTGGGCCAGACCCTCGGGAACATCCTGCGAAGATGACTCCCCTTTCACTCAGGCCGTCGTTGAGGCAGCCATGCCAGGCGAGTTCAGAGTACCTCGGTTGGAAATTTATGATGGCCGTACTGATCCGCAGGCCCACCTGACGAAGTACAGACGGAGCATGATAATACACGGTGCTGATGACGCTACCATGTGCAAGTGCTTCGAAGTCACCCTCACAGGGCCAGCCACGGCGTGGTACAATTCCTTGCCTCCAGGGACCATTACTGAGTTCCGGGAGTTGTCCACAGCCTTCACCCAGCAGTTCATTGGGAGCAGACCTACTGCGAAGATGCCTGTACAGATGTTCGACATAGAGCAGAGGAACGGAGAAACCATCCGAGACTATGTCGAAAGGTTCAACAGGGAAGCCCTGAGTGTCCCAGACTTTCGGCCCGAAATCCGCATTCTTGCCATGACACGGGGCCTTCGGCGGGACTCACAGCTGTTCTACGAGTTCTCAAAGGACCCCCCTGACACCCTCGGAGAATTTTACCAAAGGGCTGAACAGCACATGACAGCCGAGGAGCTGAGATTGGCAGGGCCGAAGTCCGATCACTACCGCGCCGAAGGGTCCAACCAACAAGCTCGCCATCCGACGGAACAGGCAGGGCGACCTCGGAGGATGCGGGGAAGGAAACCTCAGAGTTTCACGCCCCTGAGCACCACACGTACCAGCATCCTTATGGCGCTGGAAAGGCAGGGAAAGCTAACTCGGCGGCCAAGGGCCATGGCCGCCGATAACAAAAAGAATGCCAAGAAGTTCTGCCAGTTTCATAGCGACCACGGCCATGACGCCGAAGATTGCTTCCAGCTGAAGAAGTACATAGAGTCGCTGATAAAATAGGGCCAACTTCAGAAATACCTGAGGATGCAACCCCCGAAAGACGGAAAAATGGAGGAAGAAAGGGCTGAAGATGAGGACTATGACTCCGACAGGCGGAGAAACCGAAGTCCAAAAAGGCGCCCCCCACCTCCAGCAGGGGTGATCCAAACCATCACCACGGGGCTCCCATCCTCGGAAAGAAAGCGGAAAGCTAGAGAAATTGCAGTCATGGACTATCAAAAGTCCATCAAAGAAACTGGCTCGCAAAGATAGCTCCACCGACGCTTTCCCCCCACAACAATCCACTGCGGATCACGAAAAAGGTAGGGAACTGAGGCGTCAAAAGAGTGTTGCTTGATGATGGATTAAAAGCTGACGTCCTATTCTCGCACCTGCTGCCGACCTTGGGCATCTCCAGCAGCGAACTAAAGCCTATCACCTCGACCACTTTCGGGGTTGATTTATCCGAACTCCCAGACCTCGGATAGATCGATCTCCCGTTGACGATGAAAGGGACTTCGGTAAGCGGAGCAGCTGAACTGTACGCCTCCACAATGGCAAGATTCAACGTCATGGACGTCCCGTCCTCGTACAACGCCATCCTTGGAAGACTGACAATGGGGAACCTGCATATTCGCCCGGATGTGAAGTACTTGACCGTCACATTCGCCACCAAGGATGGAGATGCAGAGGTCTTCATAGACCAAGTCGAGGTAAGAAAGGTGTTTGTGAAAGCACGAAAAGCTCCGGCAAGCAACCTCGCGCAAACAATGGAGGCAAAGGCGCCAGAAAAAGGCAAAGAAGAAAATCTCGCCAAAGCAGAAACGGAAGCAGTAGATCTTGTCCCAGGACAATCTACCCGAATAGGGAAGAGCTTGGCCGAAGGTGACAAGGAAAAACTTGTATCCTTTCTGCTGGAAAATAAAGATCTGTTTGCCTACTCGCTGAAAGATATGCCAGGGGTAAACCCTGGCATAACACAGCATAGCCTCAAAGTAAGCCCGGAAGCAAAACCTGTCCGGCAAAAGAAACGGAGCATCTCAGCCCACAAAAGCAACTTTGTCGAAACCGAAGTCCAGCGTCTCCTAGATGCTGAAGTTATCAGGGAGGTCAAGTACCCCGAATGGTTGAGGAACGTGCTCATTGCCACAAAAGAAGGTAGCAGCAAACTCCAGATGTGCATCAATTTCAGAAACTTGAACGATGCTTGCCCAAAAGACTCATACCCTCTGCCGCCAATAGATCAACTGGTAGATTCAACTGCTGAGTGCGGGCTCCTAAGTTTCCTAGACGCCCTCAATGGCTACCATCAGATAAGGATGAACCCCAAAGATGAAGAGAAGACTGCCTTCATCACCAAGGGAGAAACATATTACTATATCAGGATGCCCTTCCGGCTCAAAAACGCAGGAGCCAGCTACCAGAAGTTGATGAACAAGGTCTTCAAAGACCAAATGGGGACAATCAAGAGCAAGCTGCCCGGCTACCACGTTGCAGACTTAGAGGAAACCTTCCAAAAGCTCAGAGCCTTCGGGATCCGCCTTAATCCTGAGAAGTGCATTTTCGGGGTGATCTCGGGAAAATTCCTTGGGTGCATGGTATCCGAAAGAGGCATCGATGCTAACCCCGAGAAGATTGAGGCTCTAGTTGAGATTCCGAACTCCTGCCACAGTCAAAGATGTGCAGAGACTTACCGGAAGAATAACCTCTCTGAGCAGGTTTATTTCCAGGTATGGAGATAGGTGTCGACCCTTCTTCAAAATCCTCACAAAGGCAGCAAAAATGGAAGGCGACCTCGGAAGGAATGATCATCCTTGGGATGAAGATTGCCAAAAGGCCTGGGAAGAACTCAAAGTCTACCTGGCCAGCCTGCCGACTCTGCGACAACCTCGGGAGGGAGAGCCCCTCGTACTCTACCTCGCCGTCACAGAAAAAGCTGTGAGCTCGGTCCTCGTGAAAGAAGAAGGGCCAAAGCAATGGCCGGTCTACTATGTCAGCAAGTCCCTGCATGGCGCCGAAGTCAGGTATCCTTTGCTTCAAAAAGCTATATATGCCTTAGTGCTTGCAGGGAGAAGGCTGCGGCCATACTTTCAGGCTCACCCCATCATCGTCCGAAGTAGTCTGCCACTACGGGATGTCATGAAGAGAGTTGATCATTCGGGAAGGCTCTCCAAGTGGTGCATAGAGCTGGGCGAACACGAGATCACATATGAGCCTCGGAAAGCCATAAAAGCTCAAGCACTGGCAGATTTTATCGCCGAAATACCCACCACTGAGGAGAGCCATTCAGATCCAAAAGAGGGTGAGCCAGAATGGACCTTACACGTTGACGGGGCCTCAGGATCCGAACACCAGGGAGCTGGAGTGATTATCAGAGGCCCCGAAGGCCTAGAAGTAATGAAGGCCATCAAGTTCAGTTTCAATGCCACCAACAATATGGCCGAGTATGAGGCCCTCATAGCAGGATTACGCCTGGCCAGAAAAATTGGCGTGAGAAACTTGAAAGCACATAGTGATTCCCAGCTGGTGGTCCGAAAAATGGCAGGGGACTATGGCGCGAAAGACCCGACCTTGGCAAAATACCATGAGTTGGTAACAAAGCTTATTCGGGAGTTCGACGTCGTGAAAATCGAGAACGTACCCCGACGGGAAAATGCTGAGGCAGACTGTCTGGCGAAGTCCAAAACTTGCACCGAAGTGCTAAGCCACCCCAGCATCGCGGTGCTAAGCATAGAGACCTCGGGGAAAGGATGGAAAGAACCAATCAAAACGTATCTCGCAACCAACACACTCCCCGAAGACCCCAGCGAAGCCGCAAAAGTGCGAAGGCGCTCCGGCCGTTTCTTCTTAATTGGAGAAGAACTATATCGGCAAGGATATGCAAATCCACTACAGAGGTGTGTTAGTGAAGAGGATACTGAAATGATCCTCGAAGAAGTTCACGAAGGTGCCTGTGGTTCGCACATCGGAACCGACGCCCTGGCAGCAGTGACACTTCGCCAAGGATACTTCTGGCCTACCCTGAGAAAGGACGCCAAGCAGTTCGTCCAGAAATGTGGTAGTTGCCAGAGACATGCGAACATCCAAAGAACACCCTCAGAGTTCGTAACTTCGGCAGACTATCCTTGGCCCTTCGCAGTTTGGGGCATAGATCTCATTGGGCCACTCCCAACAGCGCCTGGAGGCGTAAAATTCTGCGTAGTAGCAGTAGACTATTTCTCTAAATGGGTCGAGGCAGAACCTCTGACAATTATCTCGGCAAAAGAAGTGCAGAAGTTCGTATGGAAAAACATCGTATGCAGATTTGGCATACCGAGGGTACTCGTAGCTGATAATGGATCCCAGTTCACAGACAAAGGATTCCAAGAATTCACCAGCGACCTCGGAATGAAGATGCACTTCACCCAGTAGCTCACCCCCAAAGCAACAGCCAGGTGGAAGTATCGAATAGGACCATAAAAGACGGCCTGAAATAGAGACTGGGGGAAGCCAAGGGGAATTGGCCAGGAGAACTCCAAAGTATATTATGGAGCTACCAAACGACGCCCCGAAGAGCCACAGGGGAAACTCCTTTCATCTCCGAAACGGAGGCCATTATCCCAATAGAGATAGTTCGACCTTCGGTACGGGTGCAAGTATTTGATGAAAGTGGTAACGACCTCGGCCTAAGAACCAATCTCGACCTGGTGGCCGAGCACAGAGAAATAGTCGGGCTGAGAAGAAAAGCTTACCAGCGAAGAGTGGCCGTGGCTATAAACTTACGGGCCAGGCCAAAGGAAATCAAGAAGGGAGACCTTGTTCCCCGAAAGGCCGACTTCGCACCCCGAAGGCCATCCCATGGCGTACTTCGCGCAAACTTGGAAGGACCCTATCTGGCCCTTGCCGAAACAACGAAAAGGCGTGCACAAGCTTGGCAACGTCAAAGGCATAGAATTGAAGAACAATTGGCACTCGGGCGCCTTCAAAAAATTCTACGCTTAAGGTTGAGCGGAGGAGGTATGTTGAACAAAAAATGTTCTAAATATATAGTAGTATCTTGAGAAAATTTCTTAAGTGCAGAAATGAACAATATTCCGTGAAAGATGCTCGCCATGATAAAGCGTAGATATGGCTTTCCAAAGTCCCTTGAGCCGCCACGCTCGGGAAAGATGGAAAACAAAAATCTCGCAGAAGTACTCGCGCGTAGCCAGCTCGCTGAGATAGTACTCGCCGTAGCCAGCGCTGAGATAATTTCCCGAGCTCCCTTGAGCGAACGTGCTCGGGAAAATGGGAAGTAAGAAATCTCGCGGAAGGTTTTTCCGAAGTCCCTTGAGCAAACATGCTCGGGACAACTGGAAAAACAAAAATTTTGACTGAAGGTTTTCCGAAGTCCCTTGAGCAAACATGCTCGGGACAACTGGAAAAACAAAAATTTTGACTGAAGGTTTGCCAAAGTCCCTTGAGCAATCATGTTCGGGAAAAATTGGAAATGCAAAAGCCTGCAAAAAGACTTAGTCAAAATTTTCTCAGACTTTCCAGAATGTCTCTCGAGTAAAACATACTCAGGACAAAGGCAGGTAAAAAAGTTTCTTTGATTGCAGGTTTTCCGAAGTCTCTTGAGCGAACGTGTTCGGGACAATGGAAATAAAGAAACTTGAAGAAACACTTAGCCAAAAAATCTCCGTTAAGAGCAAAGCTGCCTTACAATAAAGAAGTGCCCGAAGAAGGAGTACAAAATAGAAGGGAAGGAAAAGGGGCCCTAAAAAAGCCTAAGGGTTCGCGGCGTCCTGAGAGCCACTCGTTTGTCCACCCTTTTCCGCCACCTTCCGCGCTGGAATTGGAGGAAGCTTCAGAATTTCGATCTTGGACCATTTCCACCGAGGTCCCCCAGGAATGTTTAGACCCTCTAGAAAAGAGAGGTCCAGACCTGGGAACCTCTGGAGAACCTGGTGCCGAGCGAGGCAGAAGCCGTCCTGAAACGCGACCTTGTTCATTTGATCAGACTTGTTCTTCTTAAGCTCAAGGTCGTCAAGCTCGTCCTTCAGATCCCCGACCTCCTCTTCCAGCACCTTTATCCGCTCCTCCCCCTTCGGCTCCTTCTTCAAAGACTGGACCTCGGCTTGAAGGGTTTTCTTCTCAGACAAGAGTGTGACTATGATATTCTCTCTTTTTTTGCCTTGTCTCGGAGAAGGTCTTGGTTTGCAGCGAGCAGCCCCGCCACCTGATTACGGAGGTCGGCAATCATTAGGGAAGAGTCCGCCATCAAGAATCCCTTCTCCTTTCGGAACTCCTCCCAAAGGGCATCAACTTCTCTCTCTGCAGCATCTGCCAACTGCTGGTTCCTGATGGCCCGTCAATTCCGAGCAACGCGTCGCTTTCATTTCCGCTTTCACCACCTTTTCCCTAGGGCCTCTAATGCCGAATCTCGGAATGCCCGTCTGCCTGGCTCCGAACTCATAGAAATCCGGCGTACCCCAGCAGCTGCAAATGAGATAAAACGCGAGGTCAGTAAGCCCCCAAACACTTAGGAAAAAAATTGAAAGGGAAGAGTTGTGAAGGATATACCTGAGCAGCATGCTCGGTGACTTTGCGGCAAGAGTGTTATCCCCCGGGTGGGCCGCCGCTATAGCCTTGAAGGAGGCCTCGGTGAGCACCCCCTTCGAAATCTTCTTCGCCATTTCAGGACAGTCCTCGGAGTACAGGTTCATGTCC